>VZTD01003142.1:994260-1039929 GCA_013397725.1 Rhagologus leucostigma | reverse complement strand
AAAAAAAAGAGTTGTTGGGACTTTTTTAATTCAAAATTTTATAGAGGGGCAAAAGTGACGTTTACCAGATAGAATGCTGATTTTTTTAATATATTTACAACAGTATTTGTGTAAAAAAACAAAAAAAGTGAGATTGTTAAAAGTAATTTTTCTTTGTTTTCTTTTTTGTTTTGCATACACTGCCACTAATATCTTCTCTTTTATTATATATATGAATATATATAAAAATATATATTTTATTTTAAATTGAGACTGTTAAGGTTAGCTAACCTGCTTCCAGATAGAGGGGGGGAGGGGAGATGATCTTGATTTTTATTTTAAAAAAGAGGAAGGATGTTTTCTTAATTTTCTTTTCTAGTATTATTCTCTCTCTTTTCTAATGGAATCAAGAATTACCTGGGTCGATGAGGGGCTCTGTGAAGTCATCTGTGAGATTATCTACTAGTGTTTGTGCATCCTGCAGTATCATTTGAACTGCTACTTTGTTTTTTGAATTACATGGTTCTCTTTTTGGCTCTTACGAAGCTTCTGTTGTTTCTTTTTTGGTTCCATCTCAGAATTTATTTCTGCTGAAGGACGGTTCCTTTTGAGAAAGAGATTTTTCTAGCAATGTTCCCCTGGTTTTGGGGATGATATAAACTGTAGTCTTTCTTCTTTGAAAAAGTAATGAAAGTTTTGGAAGTGTGTAATAACTAGGATTTCCCTTCTTTTTGGTCACTGGACAAGAATTAATCTGCTGTATTGTTCTCTCATCCCCGCCTTGCTCGCTAGAGAGCTTCCATATTTGTGTGGGAATCTGATCCTGCCCCCGATGATTTGTGCTGATGCCAAAATAACTTAAAACGTTACCATTGCAAATAATCTTCCCTTCATTTGCAAAAACGTCTGACTGAAGGGCCACATCCCACATTCTCTGCATAGACAGAGCTATGCAAGGAATGTAGGATCAGTGTGAAAGATTGATTCCTGATCTGCGTATATATGTTGGTGTTTTGTATTTTGTTTTATTGTGTTTGGACTGGTGTTCTCCCTAGTTGTCTTCTGTGTATCCGTGTAAGAATTTTTCCCCCAAAGCCAACTCCCAAAGTACATGGGTCCTTAGTTCAGTTGGATCAGTGTCTGACATTATCTTTGTCTTGCTTGAAATCCATATGAGGACTTACACCAACTGCACTCTGGACTTCATATTTTAGGCAGAGAAGAAGCACCTAACAAAAATATGCAAAAAGAAAAAAAAGAAAAATTGCTAGTTTAGCTTCTACTTGTGTCTATATTTAAATTAAGCTTTCTTAAGTTTACAAAACTTTTTGCTTGTGAACACTGAGCATTTCACATGAGACATCCTTTTATGCTGGACAGCTTTCTTGAGTATTGACTTGGTAGATCTCCATATACAATTTTGCGTGTTCTTTACACCTGCAGCTTCTCTATCAGATGTCTGTGATTCAACACAGGTAACTTCATCCATATGTTCTATGCCTGTTCCATTACAATCTTTTTGGGGAAAAACACCTGACAGGTGGTTCAGTCTCAGAATCTTTCTGTACCCTGCAAGGTATTGTTCAGCAGATCCTAAATGCTGAAGCCCAGATTCTTGGCTGCAATACGCAGCATAGAGAGACTCTGAGGTGGGTGCCAGAGCAAACGAGTCTCTTATTTGGTAGCGTCTTTCTTTGTTACCAACTTGTTTGAGTAGTTCAAGGGGCTGGAGAAGGAGCACAAGTTAGTTAACAAATATTTTCCTAATAACCACACTGGTAAAAGCAATGTTGGCCTGTAAATCAAGACATGAAAAGACAAAGCTCAAGACACAGAGAGGGAGAACTAATACCTGCCATTTAGACACACTAAATCTATACAGAAAATAAAGGTTCTGGAGATGAGGGTGTGCAAGAAAATGAGGAAGGTGAACCTAGATGGAAGGATTGAAGATTTTTCTCTGGGGAAAGGAGGTTTTTTTCCGAGATCTTTAGTATCAAAGAATATTCTCCCATATGAGGAACTAGTGAAGAATTTTACCCAGCTTACAAATATGTAGCTGCTCATTTGTCATCTGAGGTCTGGGGAAAAGCTGTTTAATTTGCCATTGTAAACCTGGTGAACTGTAGTCAAGATGTAGCATATTCTGGAATATACTTCTGATACCAGAAGAGATATGCCTGTAAACAGGAAATAAGAATCAGGGTTTACGTCCAACAAAATCCAAATACTTTCCAAATTTTAATCCTTCAATTTTCTTCCTTCCCTAAATCAAAGCATTATCTTTGAAATGCAAATTTTTATAAGGTCTAATAAATTTGAAGTGAATTAAAGGTAAGTTGTGAATGAATGAATGAATGAATGAATGAATGAATGAATGAATGAATGAATGAATGATGGCAATCAAAAAAACCTAAACATAGTTCTTAAAGTAAAGCTAAGGCATACTAGATTGAATTCTAAAACACTTGACAAAGTATTTAGGCCAAGGTCTTCACAAATGACTGCCTGTAATATAAACTGATTTTGCTGAACTTTCGGGCTTGATCTTGCAAAACGTGGAGCAACTTGCAGCGTGGCTGCAAATGTAGCTGAAAGTGCTTGTCTGGTCACTTTGAGTTTAGAAGCTCAAACATAGTCCCCTTTATCCTTTAAAATGTTAGCTTCTTTTTAGCAGTGCTTTCTCCCATCTTTGAAATACTTATTTGCTACTTGGAAACAACTATAATATCTGAATGTTACAGGTATATTCAAGCTTCATGTATTGCTACAATATGCCTTCACAGAAAGAATAGCAGTCACAGTGATCTGGAAACTGCTGCTGACAATGTTTGAGTGAATCTATCTCAGTATTCTTGAAAAGCTTCCTTCAAAACACCTGATGAAATGATACAGATGAGAAAATGCAGACTGTAGCACACATCCTTTTGTTGAAGCGTGCAATATCCTGCATTCCTTGAGCTTGATTCTCACTTTCTCTAAAGCTCTCTTTATATTGCTTTGGTAATGGAAAAGGGCATTAAATAGAACATAAATTCAAGCTTACAAATCAAGGCCTCTCTGCAAGGCAAAAGTGCAATAAAGGAAGCCTTAGAGTGAATGAGAAGTAAGTGCCTTCTCTTACTGCTGCTGAGGCTGGTGAAGTGAACTGGAAATGTAGGACTGGCCAGAGCAGATCTCCCCTGTGGTCCATCTCACCCAGTACTGCATTTGTGCCATGTGGACAGTTAGAGATGATTTGAATGAAGATGAAAGACCTATGTTGGATTATTACAAAGCAATAAGCCTAAGGGAGAAGATTTATTATATAATCCTCATCAGCTACTTCTACATGTAAATACATATAAATACAAATAAAATATGTGTTTGCCTCTAATATAAAAACATAATAATTTATGGCTTTACCTTTTTATCCCATATAAAAATTATATATTGTGGCAGATAATTCTCATTGTCCTTCAAAGATCTAGTTTATTAATTCTTAGGTGGCCTCCATGCTGTCCTGTGGAAGTGAGTTCCTCAGGTTAATTACCACATTGTTGAAATGATTCCTTTTCAAGTTTATTTTGTTGTTGTTCATGGAAACACCCTTATTCTTGTTTTATATGAAATCACAAGTCAAAGAACAAAAATTTAACTTCTCTTGCCCATTTCTCTGAGGTCTGCCTCTCTCTGGGAAGCTGAATCCACAAGGAATGCAGGACCACAAGCTCAGTGTCTGGTGATTAGCATGATGAGGACAGCTCCTGAGTGTGTCCATGTGTGTGTCTGCGGCTTGTGCATTAGCGAGGTTCTCCTTCAGTGATCTCTTGCAGAGGACTGGCAGGCACAACTTTTAAATGATGAGAACCTAGCAGCACAGTAACCGGTCTGTAAATTGTAGTATGATATTTCAGTCTGGCCCCCCTCCTCTCAGAAAACCCATAATAGTCTCTCTTAAGGAAAATAGGTGTAGATGTTTTGCGGGAGCTGCTCTGGGGACACTTTCTCAATATCCATCATGCTTCTACTAGGCCCACTTCTGGCCCATGCTGTTACCTTCAAAAACAGCTCAAGTTCACAGTAAGGGAACAGGGGAGAGTAGCATTTAATTGACTTTCTAAGCGAATGAGATTTCCCTTTGCTCTAAGATCGAAGAGGCCGAGTGGAACCCATTTTTCTTCTTTTGATTTCTTTTTCCTCCAAAGGAGAGTTGAGTAATAACCCACATACCATCAGCACCCCCACTTTTTATCAACCCCACTGGCTGAGTTCAGTCAACCTTGAGCTACTTGATTAATGCTGGATCACTCACATGGTGGAGGAACAAGTCTCTTGCCATTAGTGAGTATTATCCCAACATCTCCTGTCTCCCTTAGTAATGAAAACAAATCCGATAGGGAGAAAGTACGAAACATACTCTTTGCAGGGGTGTTGAGTCCAGTCCAAAATCAGAAGCACCCAAACCATTTCAAATGTAATCAGACCTTCAGTATGCCTAGATCTGTGACTCTCCTGACAGTCCTATGCTAAGGAAATCCTCCAGCTCTCACTGCTGAAAATGACTTGCCGCTCAAAAGGAAAAATAGCATCAGCCTGGAAAAGAGAAGGGTGCAGGCAGAACGTCCAGAACCTGACAAGAAGGCTGGAGAGGGACTTTTCACAAGTATCACTATCACATGTAGTGATAGTACTAGGGGGAATGGCCTTAAGCTGATGGAGTGTAGATTTAGATTAGATATTAGGAAGAAATTCTTTATGATAAGGGTAGTGAGACACTGGAACAGGTTGCCCAGAGAAGGTGTGGACTGTAGGTGTTCAAGACCAGGCTGGATGGGGCTCTGAGTGGCATGGTCTAGTGGAAGGTCCCCTGTGCATGGCAGGGGGGTTAGAACTAGACGATCTTTAAAGACCCTTACAACCCAAACCATTCTATAATTCTGTGATGATATCAAATTAGCACCTGGTGGTTGTTCTGCCAAGAACCAACTAGGCCTTGGTAATCAACTCTTTCAATTCAGCATCCAGCTCCTCTGAGCCATTGGAATAAACATGATAGAAAAGAGCCAGCAGGTAGCCTAACTGAAGCAGTATCTGATTGGCCTAAAGCAAAATAGCTGCTTTTCACATTCCCTGATTTGTTTTTATGCTGGCTGTGAAAATTCGTGAAGGAGGTATAATGTGATAAGAACTTGGCCCTGAGAGGTTTTGAGCCTCCTCTGCTCCCAGGAGGTTTGTCTTCATCTGGCCCCTAAGCAATCGCAATTCTGCTGAAAAAAGGCTTATGGAGGAAACTACAGATAATACATTAAGTCTGGAGTCTTGAGTTTGTAAATGCACTAAACACCTTTCCCAGCACTTGACAGTCCTGCTGACAGGAAACCAAATGCAGGTAGAAAGGCCTTGCAGAGGGGCAGGTGCTGAAAGTGCCAAGTGTCTGCAGCATGGCCAGGAAGACAGGCAAGTGTATGGAGGTGGCCTAGTGCTGAATACACGTCTACCAGGGGCTGGTTCTGGCCACACGAAGTCAGTGTTCTTGCTGCTGTTTACCTTATTTGTCATGCAAGAAGTAATAAGCTCTCAGCTAGTTTCCTTTAAAGCTACTCAGTGATCCAGTTCATTTCAGCCGGAGCAAAGGAGCCCCCCCTATTTTCACAGATCACTAAGCTGGGAAATACGGAGAGAGTTTTAGGTATGCGCATATTCTTCAAACTGACAAAACAAAAATGTGGGTTATGCCTTCTCTAGCGTAAAACTGAGGAATTTGGTCCACAAGGGAGACAACCTGTTTGAAAAATAAGAATACTTAACTCTCTGTTGTTATAAGGCAACACAAAGGGGAATCTTTGTTTTGTTTTTCTAAGAAAATATTTAAATGAGAAACAAGATGTGTTAGGTATTAGTGTATATCCGTCTAATTATTCCCAGTGCTGATAACTAATCAATTAGATTAGTGCCTCTAAGAATAGAGACGATATTATGCATTCATTGTTGTTATTTCTGCTCCCCCTCTGCTATAGATCAGGAGTAACTAAGGTGGAAAGAGCAGAGTTATACAAATGTGAAATTTTGGTGAACAAAAAAATTATTTCCCTGTGTAGGTCTGCTAGTATCTGGACAAATATCCTCTCTGAGTTAATGTTTATAATTACTAGGATGCTGTTAGATACATTTGATTTTAAAATTATGTTTCTAGTGAAAAAAATGCAAAGTTAAACATTAATAGATATTTTTACATTATATATTTAGCAATGTTGCTGATCTTTTTGCATTTTAGCCTCTGCAGTAGTGTTTGACTCATAGGCATTAAGAGAGAGTCCAAGTGCAGGAGAAGCAGAGTTGACTGATGTACTGTGAATAAGATTAAAAAGTAAATTGAACCCATAATGTGCTTTAATTCACCAAACATGCTGCACTTGGTAACTCAACTAAAGTGTTTCTAGGTTTATTTTAAAATAAAAGGAGTCAAATATATTCTACTCATCATTCTAGCAAAGTCAGGAGAAAAATAAGCCATGTTTTTTAAATGCCAATTTCCCCAAGAATTGTTCATTAATACCTTTTAAAATAAAAGAGGCCAACTCAAGATAAGCAGAACTCTGCTGCTATAACACAATTCTTCATGTTACACATGATCATAGTTTCCACCAGCAGATCTACGTGAACTTCACTCACTTTCCCCGTAGTCAGTGAACTGAGATTTTTGTGCACAGCCACATATGCCCAAAGAAACTCTTCATGTTTCCCCTAGGACATGGAGTGTAGCACTGAGGTAAGCAAACCAATCATAGAACCACTGAATTGTTAATGTTGGAAAAGAGCTCTTAAGATCGAGTCCAACTGTTAACTCATCTCTGCCAAGCCCACCACTCAACCATGTTCCCAAGTGCCACATCCAAATGTGTTTTGAACGCTTCCAGGGGCAGTGATTCCACCAGTTTCTTGGGCAGCCTGTTCCAGTGCCTGACCTCCCTTTTAGTGAAGAAATTTTTCCTAATACCTAATCTAACGCTCCCCTGGTACAACTTCTGGCCATTTCCTCTCATCCTGTCAGTTGTTACCTGGGAGAAGAGACTGATCGCCACCTGGCTACAGTCTCCTTTCAGGTAGTTTTAGAGAGTGATTAGATTCCCCTTCAACCTCCTTTTCTCCAGATCCCTCTGTGGAGTCTTCTAAACACTTCGTTAACTGTATTTTAATGCCCCAATTTACACATTTGTCCTCAAGTATTTTTCAGAAACAAAGAACATTAGGATACTTCCTTGGGAAGCAAATACATTACAGCCTCGAACACTCTACAGCCTCATAGACAACTGCTGCCTTAAAACAGAAATAAATCTGAGCAGTATGGAGTGTACTTATGTTTGGTATCTGTGGCAAAGGTTCATCTAAAATGTTCCCTTCTTACAAAATATGATGTGTTTTCCTCTTTGAAAGGGAAGGGAAGAAATAAAGGAATATTAGTGAGGCATAGCGGTCTCTTCATATTGTGTGGTGCTTCTCCACTGTTTCTTACCTACAGTTACAGCTCCAAGTTTTTTCCTCTTCCAAAGTGAGCTACTTTTGATTGAGTTGGTTGGCATCAGCTCCCTGTAAAACACTGGAGGGTAAATGCTCTTCCTTAACCAGATGAATAATATGGGGGTAAGGCAATGTGATTTGACTCCAGCCTCTCCAATGCCAGTGAAATTCATGAGAGAGAAATCCAGTGAAAAGCTACTTTCAAGTGACGAACTCTGTTCTGAATTTCTATCAGTGCAACCTGTCTTGGCACTTTTGGGATTGGATACAACATGTCACTGCAGATAAATATCACCCCTTTGAATAGTTAAGCTGTGATTCCTTTTAAGAAAAGCATGTTCTAAAAATATCCTTTTGCTGCAACAATACCATTACACAAACAAAAGAGCTACCAATATGCCATCACATGTGAGAACTTCTACCCATTTCAGCCCATAGGGACATTCTTGTTTTCACTCCTCATGCAAACTTTATTAGCACTTGAGCCCTCTTTGAGCTGTGAAATTTCCTTCACAGCCGTGCAGCCACACCCCAAGCATCCGTCATAAATGCTCTCTGTCACATTGGGCTTAGGTATTACAGTAGCCCATATATTTTCATGAGTTGCCCACTGGAGCCTTTCCTGCTGGAAAATCTGGTACCAGTGCAGCAAAGCATTGCTTGCTTTAGGGATTTTCCAGACAGAACCACAGACTTCTACAGTGTTCACGCTTCCTACTGTTGACTTGGTGATTTTTTGCTAAGTTCACCGTGGCACTTGAGGAATGTGCAGAACTCAGTTAGATACTTATTGTTGTGCTCAGCTGTCTGATTCTGCAGTGTCCTGTTCCTGCAAAACAGGCAGATATCTTTCTGAGATCTTGTTATGGACAGATACCTTTCTGAGATCTGTATGTTAAATAGGCATCTTTTCTATTTCACTTTGCTTCTTCTCTTCTTGCCACCTGGATATTGTCATATTCTTCATTAAACCTTATAAAGCCCCCTAGAAGTTCAACCCTCATGTTGAATATTGCTTGATTAGAGAGGATCATCGCATTCAAGAAGCAGGATTACAATCACACAACTGCCCAACTTTGTTTTAATTGTTCTCATTAAGTCGTTTACTTTCATTTGTCACGTATAGGCTGTTGGTACCTATGGGATCTTTGAGTAAAATCAAATTATATGGCCGGTGTGGGTGTGGGTGTGCATGTAGTTGCATGTCTGAGTGTGCATGTGGATGTGTGCATGTGCAGGGAGAGAGCCAGTTACCTCTTCCTGGCTTTACAGGCAGGCTGCTAATTGAGAGTGTGGACATGCATGGTTTAGATGCAAGGAAGGGTTTAGATGAAACAAGGATTACAACATTAACTGTGGAGCATTGGTACATGACTCTAATGAAAAGTAAGTACACTACTCATACATTATATTTGCACACATATATTCAGAAAAAGCATTCTGTTAGCCAAATGCTCTCAGTGATGTTTGCCCAAATTAGATGTTTGCCCTCACTGAAAATGTGACACCCAAATTTGGTCCAGTGTATTTTTGTGAGTACCCATTCTGAAGGGAAGGCTGAAGTGTGCCTCTCAGAGCCTTATGTGGTCTTTCAGCCACAAAATAAATAAAACAGTCCATCTCAGCAGGCTTGACTAACAGAGATAGGCATCCATAGGGGATGACAGCTCTGGAACAATACTTTTGAGTTCAGTCAAAACTTTTGAGTTGAGTTCAATTTCAACATGTTTACCCGACAAAGGAATAAAATCCAAGCAAAATAACCTGCCTGTTTGCTCCCTTAAAAAGAACAGTAAAAATTTATCAAGTCTTTAAATAGTTAGCAGCACAATATATCAATATTCTAAAATATTCCAGGTCTGGAGTCTCTAGTTTCCAAAGCACCATGTCAAACAGCTCTTTCCCCACCTCACGTACTCTGAAACATGTTGGTTATGAATATCTTTACATGTAATCTGAGTAATCCGTTCCAAATGTGCAGTCACTAATAAATAACAGTTAACTTTCTCTCCCTTGGTCTTTGCCAAGATCTTTTCAGGACCATGGTTAGTGTGTCTAGAAGACCAGTAGATATTCAGGAGGAGAAAAAAATGATCAGTAAGATTACTCAGTATGTAATCCGTGAGAGCTGCAGGATTTCTGGAACTCATTTTGCGCCCATTTAGTTAGGGGGATGAATAAGTATGTTTAGCTACAGCTGCCTATTTTGGTATTATGCTGGCCCTGAAAGCAGCATTTTATTCTTTTAACTCTTTTGCCTGACTAGGGGATTTTCCTTGTTCCAAAAAGGGTAATTAAAGATTTAGGGGGCTATCTTTTTTCTTTCATTTTCAGTCATAAAAATGTGAGTAAATATTCTTCTTCTTAGATTGGTGGCATATCCCTTCCCCTTTTGAATAAGACAATAATGCAACAGTTTTGGCTGGTTGATTTTGGGGTGAGGTTTTCGTTTTGGTTTGGGGTTTTCCTTTGGTTAAATGTACATTGTCTCTCTATAGTCAAAATGTCTGTGACTGTAACAGTATGTATTTCTTTTACTGGAGAAAATAGACTTTTTGGTTTTTGTTAACAGTACTAGTGACTTCGTGGAAAATGACAAGTTGCTATTTAGGTCTGCTTAGTTAAGTACAGTACACTACAATACAGTATTTCTGAAAGCTAGAACATACAGTACACAATATATATAGCAATTCTATATCAATATGTATACATAGTATAATCATTTAACTTTTGCATCTGCCTACGATCATAGAAAAATAATTTTTCACATGTATCATTCACAACCCAATCAACTGCTGCAGCTATTTGAAGCATTTACCAATAATTATTACAGCTCTATTGTGCTTTTTCATATTATTGGCTTCTTTATGGTCTTTACAAGCATTTTTCAGGCTTTTTTAAAATATGTAGTAAGATGTAGAAAAGTAATTTTTTTAAAGAAAAGGTAAAACAGTATTAGGCTCTACAAAAAATTAGAGATTGCTCCCTGCTACCCTTTCATATCAGAAGAACAATTAATCAAGACAAATAAGGTTATCTATTAGCTCTCTTCTAAGATGTCCTGTTATTTCATTTGTAAAAGTGTATGTCAGACTTTCCTCTTCCATTCCTAGCCTTGGAGAAAGATGCTGAAAGTGGTCTTTCACTCCTTCCAAGTCCTGTTTCTTTAAAGTTTTAAGATTTCCTAAAACTATCCTCTGCACTAGGGTGGGGTAGAAGAAACATTGTTCTCTGTATAGTTATGCAGAATGTGGCCAGGAATTGAATAATAAATACCTCCATCCACCACTATTAATATATTCCAATTGGATCCTTACTTATCCGCTTGATCACCCCCTTTTCAAATGAAAACAACCTCTGAAAGTTTTAGTTTCAGTTCATAAGTTTTTCAAGGTGAATGTTCTCTTTACCATCTTCATAGCACATTCCTGTTGGTTCTGAATTATGGGTCAGTCCCACTGGACTTTAATTGTCACCACAGAATTGCTGAAAAAATGTCACTAAGGATATATCAACATCTAGATCCAAATAGCCCAGGAACAGCTGGTTGACACCCAAGCCTCATGACTTTGCGTGTTGTTTCTGTATTCTCACCTTGCAACAGATGGCCCAGGCAGCAAGTCTCGATTCAAAATTAGTAAGAGTGCAAATATATGAGAACATAAATTTATGGAAATTTATGTTTGCTTTTCTAATTCAGGTACATCTAATTCATCCGACCTTCATTCCTTTGGTCGATAACATATCACTCCTAAATGAAAATGTGCACAATCAAGTGGATGGGGGTTGTGGAGGAGGTATTCATTTTGTCTTGTTTCTCCTAACTGTGAAGACTGGAAGAAATGAGAGATGGTCACATCAGTTACAAACTGTGTTTTCACTGAGAAGGAGCAAATCTGTGTCACTGCAAATCAATAAAGTTATTTTGGAGTGAGAAGGAAGAGTTACGTATGCCACAGCTTGGGGTACTAAAATGAGAACTTCAAGAATGGGAGTCATCAAGTGCCGGCATTCCTTACAGTCTCCTGTCATCTGCCATTTGCACCTACATGGAGGCCACTACCACATTCTTTTCCTTTCTACTTGCAGTTTAAAAGTTATGGTCTTCCAGCAGTGAGTTCTAAGTCTGGCTTTTCTTTACTCTGTGTATACCCATTTGTAAGGGAAGGAGGAGACTATCCTCTCAATATTAATTATGCAGGTAACAAAACTACATTACTCTATTACATGGGCTTTGTAATGGGCTTTGTCCCATTAAGCCAAACAGGTGCCATTTCCCAAATTAATTCCAGTTAGCTGCTGCAACAGAGTGCTGATTCAGTGGTCCACATTTTCTGACCATGCTCTTTGCCTTTTCCTTTGACTGAATGCTGAATCATACATATTTTTGTAGAGTGTTCTCACTTGAATGAGAATACCAGATCATTTAAATGGCTGCATACCCATTCCACACTTGCCCTGCTAATCCTTTGTAAGGTTCAGTAATTCATTTAGCATAAATACTAGTTTAATGTGTTTCTTGATTTAATTTCTTTGTTGCCTTTTATTTTTCCTAATGCTTTTTTAAACACCTCAATTCATTTTGCATGTTATACAGTTTACAGTTTATATTTTTAGGCTAAGAAGTGGTTTTACAAACAGGATGGTACCAAACAGGTAGATTATCCACACTAGAGATTGTACTTTTAGAACGCAGTGTGTACAGATACAATTGCCTAAGGGAAAGTGAAACTAACAAAATAATCAGCTGGTGAACACTATTTTAACATATCTTCTACATAAAAGACAGTCAGTCATTTGTGATTCCAGAAATCTTGCTTTTTTTGAACATGTATCCTTTCTTTTTCATTCTCTGAAGAAATACTGATCTTGAGAATTGTGTTGTTCTAAGAAACTCATTTCATATGTGCATATTTTCTGCTTTTCTAAGGAGAGAGAAAACAGGAGGTGATACCAGCTTTACAGTTCTATAGATTCTTGCTTTGGCGACTTTCCTTGAATGATATAAACACCAAGGGAAGGCTGTCCAAATATTAGCTTTATTCTAGTATACGGTTTTCATTATTACTTTCATTTTCCATCTCCTCGTTGACCAAGTAGACTTCCAGGGCTAATGCAAGCAATGGTCTCACGTTTCTGTGGTCGGCAGCATTTATATTCAGCTCCTTTTGCACTTCTTTTCTGTTTTCTACAGCTTTTGAGGAACACAACAGTTGAAGTAGGTAACACTGTCGCCACGAGAGGGAGAACCTTTTACTAAGAGAATGTTGCTCTGTGCTACTGTGCCGGGACAGAAAGGGATTTTAAAGCTTTTTGCTGCAAGGTTAAATAAGAGGAGAGTCCCCCACTTTAGTGGTGTTTGCACCAAAGAAAGGGGGCCTCCCAGGAGAGAGGGATGCTTGAACTCCATACAAGGGACTTGCTCTTCATCTGTGCCACTTAGAGGAAAAGAATGAATCTCCAGTATCTNTTTTTTTTTTTTTTTTGGATGTATGAATAACTTGTAAAAAATTTATACTTCCTATTTATTGGTGAAAGAAGTGTCACCACATTTACTGGAGTCAGAACTACTTTTTCACCAGTATCTTCAACAAGCTTCATTGTCTTTCGGGGTGTCCTGTTTGCTTTGTCCCAATGCCAGGATGTAGCTTGGACTGCTGTGAAACTCACAGGGGTCCTTTAAATCTGAAATTTATTCCCAGTTTCATATGTTCTGAACAATCAGTTCCCTAGATCCTTGCTCCAAAGTTCAGGTTCAAAGAAATTCTTACAATGAATTGAAGTGGAAAATTGGTGATTTCCCATTCACTCCACCCATAATAAGCTTTTGTTTGTCAAACATAATATAAAGAGGCTGCTCAGTTCAGGCAGGACAAACTGCATGACTTTTCTTGTCAGCATCAGTGAGGTCTGTGCTTAATCCTGAAAACTGATCGGACCAATACTCTGTGGGCCAAATTCTGCAGGCAGGACTCGCATGCCCTTTTGTTGACTTGAGTCCATTTTCTCTGACAGAGAAAGCGTATGTAGTCCTACAGAAAGTTATAGTCCTAAAAAATAGTTTCATATACATTATTTAAGATGCCACAGGACTGTTCCCCAAAATTTATCATGTTTCTGCCCAAAGTTTCTACTCCTCATAAAACTGACTCAAGATTTGATTTCACTCCACCAGGCAGATTTTGCCTGTGTTAAGGGCTATGTGATTACATATTCTCTCCTTCTTGCTGGGAGACTTAATTCAGAAAAGTCCTACAGAGCATGACAGTTGCTTCCCTTTGAACAAGGCTTGGAACTCGCTTTGTTCAGAGAGTCCTAAATAGCCTTGTGTCTTTCTTTGGGTTTGATTGGTGATAGTATGTTTTTCTTAAGTAATTAAATAGTGAGCCACAACAGCTAGTGTAGATACATGATTCACAGCAATCCCTTTTCCCTAATTTACACCCTTGATGTGTCACTTTTCTATTGCCAGAACAATGTAAAAGCATTTGGGTATTGGATATTTGGAGTTGATTCCATGTTTCTGACTGCTTTACCTAGAATTGCTCTTGCCATACCTTTCTGTTATGATGGTCACATATTCATGTGGGTAAAATAAAATTGTTTCTTTGTAATATCTGATTACATAACTGCAAAGTCAGACAATACATCAAATTTTTGGTAGACTTTTTACAAGTGCTACTGCACTGGGTATGCAGGAGAATGGATAGTGTGAACAGCATTTCAGCAAAAACGTAGGAGCCCCTTGAAGTACATGCAGCTGAATAGCAAAAAAAAAAATCATTTCTCCTGATTATAGTGACCAAATTGAAGTTTGTAGACTTTACAGAACAGCTGGCAAGTGTAACTCATTTTGTGTCTCATGTATGCTCAGGCATGGGATGCACCACTCGAGCTCTGCACCCAGAGAGAGTGGGTTTAGGTGCTGTCCCTTTGCCATGCCTAGTGAGTCCATCGTGCACTCTTCATTTTTCATTGTAGGCTCATTGGTAGAGATAAACAGCAAAAGTCCTTGCAGCCTGGCATTTTTCTGGTTTAGAGGTAGATATTCAGGATCCCTGCACCCCTATTTAGATTATTTTTCTTAGGTTCCTTCCTTATTTCTGTGCATGTGGATGAAACAGTGCACCTGCCTGGAGGGAAGGGCGCAGTGTCTTTGCAAGAGAAAGAAAAAAGAGAAACTTGCTTCTTGGTTGTAATTTGGTTTATCTGTTGTTACTTGCTTTTGTTTACATTCTGGGGTGGGCTGCCATGTTCCCCGAGGGACTGGGAGTGACACAAGAGGCAGAAGGCAAGAGGAAGCATGTGCCTGAGCCCAAATGAAGCAGCATGCAGTATTCCTCTATATACTGAGCAATTACAATGAGATTAGTATTGCAGCAGCAGCATTGCCTTAATGTGTTCCAGTTTCCATACATTTCCCTTTCTTGCTCCTCCTTCCCTGATACGGCCTCTTACACTGTTTTAGTGGTTCCCTACACTCCTTTCCAGTAGTTGCAAGGGTTTGATGGAAGCTCTTGTGGCTGTCTAAACTGAAGTTATAACCTCCAAACCAGTGAGTACCCCAAAGTCTTTGTTGTGTTTTCCCAAGTGATATATTAACGAGTGGCAAGCCCTGGCAGATGTTTTATTTTGGTAAAAGAGATAGATAGGCTAGGGGAGATATGATCTGATTGGGATTCAGTAACCTGCTTGCCTTTGTAATTAGTGAGCTTTATTTTGTTTTCCTTTTAAGTTTTCATTTTGAGGTACCTAAGAGCTTATATGCCTGTCGCTGAAGTTCTTGCTTTCCCCACCATAGCCCTAAATGGGCTGTGAAAAAAATACTTTATATATATCCCCAAATATTTGCAGGATGGAGGAGGGAGTTGTTCATGCACGTGTGTGCCTATGCGAGCACGATAAAACTGAAGTTAGTGTTGATCTAATAATCTGATAGTGTTGTCCAATTGTTTTAGGGTGGCCACAGAGAGCTGCCACTTTGAAAAGCTGATTGCACTACAGAACCTTAGCTTGGGCACTGTTAAAATAGGGACTGTATATTTGGAACAGGGAAGTCTTTTAGTTTTTTTATCCATACTTACACATGCCCTTTGCAAGGTGTGCCCTTGCAAAGTTTGCATCAGACAACTTTGTGTAAAACCACTACTGACCTTTTTTGCTGTATCCATTTAGTTCTCTCTTCTTTCTGCAGCCCCCAAACAATGGCTTGTCTCCTTTCTGATTTCTGTCATTTGACTTTGTTTTTGATAAGTGTCCTATCTGTTAATGAGATCTCCACATCGACTGGGAGGAGAGCAAATGAGGCACGTGAAAGTGTGGCTGGGAGACTGCAAATCCCCCTTTGTTTAGGGGCATTCATATACTTTTACTGAGAGCTGATTTCTTGGGGCTGGGTGGGCTGGGGAGGGAGTTTGTGCTTTTTTGGTCTGGATAAGGCTTTTTATTTTTGCACTAAGTATGACTGCACTGCACTGCATTGCACTACTGAATTGTATTTACATGTGGTGGGATTGGAAGGGGCCAATTAAGCAGGAAGGGAGAAGAAAAAGGGATAGGCACAGAAAACAGGATGTACCATAAACCTGACCAGGTTGAAAGACAAGTGGGGTTACCTTTATTTTAAGCAACTAGTCAGACACTGAGACAGCTGTACTGGGTACCTTCTGTTAAAATAAATAAATAAAGCACTAGAATAGAAACTGAAGAGACATCACAAGTTTCTGGGTGCTACAGATCTTTTCTCCCCTTTTTGTAGAGAGTGTTCTTTGGGGCTGTGAGAAAGTTAAGAGAACTGCTCATTGTGTAAACCAGCGTAAGGCTTCACCATAAAGACACCAATTCCTAGTTCCGATGTCAAAACTTGCATTGTTGGATAGAATCTCTTCCAGAGGTTTGACTAAGATTAGCATCCCTTCAGTAAAAGCAGGATCTCTCAGCTCAAGAAGTGAAGTCACAAAGCAGACTTACCAAAGGGGAAGGTCACTGAAATAAAGCACGTCTTTCCGAGGCTGTTATGGGAACAGTGCAATAAACAGTCATCCTGAACACTCAAGTACAGGTGTTCCAGTCAAGCCTTTGGGGTAGAGGAAGCAGGAGGGACATTTGGGCAAGAAAGGGTGGTGTGGAATTCAGTACATACAGAAATATTCCTGCTTAGGCAAAGGTGCTGTCTAGCATTTCAAGTTCTTCTCTCTGATTTCTCTCCTTAAACAGATATTCTAGCATTGTGAAGGCTTTCAGCTGGAACCAAATGGAATGCTAAGTTGGAAAATATTTTTACAGTCAAGATGCATGTTGGGTTATGCCTTGGTCATTAATTTTGTAACAAGCATACTATGAGAAAAACTAAAACAGTAGCAATGTGCAGAAGATCCATCTCTGCTGTAGCTCTTTGTGATCTATAAACTCTCAAAAGTTTGAGTTGAATCTCTTTAGTAAGACTGTAATTGCAACTTTAGCCAGATGGTAAAACAGGTTCCTGAAAAGTGCTCTGTAGAGAAACTCGGAGAATGTAAAACATGAGTGCATCTGCTTTGGTCCTGTAGTGGAGGGATCACCCGTCTAATGTACCACAGGGGTTTCATGGACAAAAAAGGGGATATACTCATCCAATTGCTAAGAAAAGGCTAGAGTAATTGCAGGATTGGAAATCTATTTATGCCCTGAATTTTAGCTTGGATTTGAAACTAAGATATTTTGGCTTCATTAGTACCAAGACATGGGTAGTACAGACCTTTCACAGAGAGCACAATGCAAAGCAGATTGCTGCTGATCAGTCTCTTGAGCTGCCTCATTTGACAAAAGTGTCAAGAACTAGAGAAGGAGTGGTATAAAAGAGGCAGGTGTTGGGTGGGAAGGAACAAGTCTATCTGGAACCAGGAGAGACTTTGGAGTTAAGGATATATTTTTCTGGTAAGCTTTGAGATTTCCACTCTTAGATTTCAGCCATCCTGTCTTGAAAGGACTGGAAGAGAAGAAGTGGAGATATGCCCTGATGTACTGTTAGATTAACTACTGAATGACTCTTCCCTTGAAAGTAGGCGGGACAATGGAACATGCAGTCTGTTTCTTTGCCATCTGCAGGAGCCCTCTAAGATGAAAACCACTGGAAGGTCAACTTCCAGTAATGAGTCAGTGGATGCCCAACAAAAGCACAGTTCATTTGAGAGACAGGAGAGCACCTTTATTTTGTAAAGTGGCATTTGCTTCCATACGAGTAGTGACAGCTACAGAGTTGTGATATGGGAGGAAATGAAGTCTGTCTGCTGAAGTTAATTCATGTAATGAGCCAATACTCCTGTTTTTTGCTTAGGTGAGTTTTTCTTTGTTTCCTTGTTTAAGGCAGCTGCATATATTGCTACTGTCAGAATGGATTTGCATTGTCAAAGAGGAGTAGTGGACTGCTCCAGAAAAAAAAGTGAAGCTGAGGGTTTACTGAGCCTGCTGTGTCCAGAGTGCCTTTCCTGCTGTGGTAAAATAAAGAACTTCTGTAGGCTGAGCTGTTCCGGCTGACTGATTGCTGCATATTCCTCCCTTGTGGTGTGACCTGATGGCAACCATATTTGGACAAGGAGAGGAACACTGCATGTTTGCAATGCTGTGATAAGATGCCATTTGCACTAGTTTTTTAAAAGTACTGCAACCTGAAGAAGTGGGCTTTGAGCCATGCTCCAAATCTGGGTTTGAATTCAGCCTATTTAAACCTGATTCCAGCTGACTCAGTTTCAACAGAACTGTCTAGTCCATGTAAACAGGAACCAAACCAGTTTTTAAAAGCCAAATTCCAGCTTATGTTCCCACTCAGTTACAGTGCTCAACCATACCAGTTCCTGGGCATAAGTGTGATTGTATAGTTTCAGTGGCTTTTAAATAAATTGTTCCTTTTTACATGGTCAGTTTGAAACTAGTTTAACTGGAACTACATTTAAATATAGCACAAACTCTTTTCTTTTTTTCAGCATGGTACTATAGCCCCATGTAGACAGTGCTTGACTGAGAAACCAAGGATAACTTGAGGTTTATTTTAAGAAGCCAAAACATATGTTGCTGACTAGAGATGCCGCATAACTTAATGCCCTATTTTTTCTCCAGATGGAGAAACACTAACTTCCATAATTCTCCTCCATTTGTCATCCTGCTTCATTGTTGCACCTTTCCTCTCGAACGAAAATCTCTTTGGCCAGTGGGCTAGATCCAAAACAGAACTTCCCCGTACTGCTTGATCATCTTGTTTCTGTATGTTTCTTTCCTCAACATTGACAAGCACTACTGAGGATCAGCTTGAATTTTTGCTGGGACTATGGCATAGTTATGGTTCAAGAAAATGATAGCGGTATTTTCAACATTATAGTAATTTCAGAGCTTACCCTTGAGGAAAATGTTATGTTTCAGAAGTTCCACAGAAAAAAGAAAATGCCAGGAATCACGATGGAGCTTCAGTCACAGTGCTGTAGCCAAGTTTGTAGGGAATGCATTTCTGATGGCTGGTGATGCTGACACTTACAAAGGCAATTCAAAAGCAGCAGAGAACATATGGTTTCTCATCCCTGGTGAACTAAGAGAATTTATACTAACAGAATGATTCCAGGGTAACCTGTCAGTGTTCATCACTTTTCCCCTAATGGAGGAGACTAAGCAGCTGTCACATCACCTTAGACACTCTGAGTTCGCTTCAAAACTGCTCCCCAATGACCTGCCAGCCAGATGCCTTTTCTCATTGATCCTAGTATCCCACTGGCTGAGGATTTGTCACATCAGCCAAGGTGACCAAGAGATACACTTGGCCTCAGCTAGGAGCCTTTTACCTTTTCTTTTCTGTTTGGTTTTCCATCGAACCAAATGTGCATTTAGTGGTGAAGTAGATGTCAGGTTAGCTGTTGGTCCAGATGACAGGAATGGCAAAGCCACATGGCAACTGAGCTACTGTTGTTCTCAAGGACACTGGTAAAGGCGAAAGACCGGGCTCTGGTTGGTGGTGTAGTTGTAAACCTACAGCTTCTGCTGCTTGCCCCTCCAAACTTGTTTTGGTCAACTATGCTGTTGCCCTCGAATATGTTTTGTGTGTGAAAAACTGAATGCGGTTGTTCTGTTGTCTGTCTTCTTTCTTCTGCATCATGGATGTGGCACCAACTTACTCTCACAACAAGCTTGAGTTTTGTTTTGCTGTTGTTATTAACATGTAATTCTACTGTAGACCAAAAAATATGAAAAGGAAAAAAAATCAGTTTCAAGACATAAAAGACCAGTGAGTGAAAGGTGAAAAATTTAGGAAGTGAAGGTGTGAGAGAAGCAGTGGTTAACTGTGTTAAGTTAGAAATCTCAGAATAGCCTTACGTATTTCTTAACCAATGCTTACCAATCATCCAGTAGTGGGGTTAGATAGCTTTCTTGGCTCATCCGTACCTGTATCCTAATATATATATTTTTTTGTTTGTTTGTTTCTTTGGTATTGCTGTTGCACATCATGTTGTCTTTTATAATGCCTGATTTTTATTGTATTGTACTTTATCGGTCTGTTTTGGTTTTGTTTCCTTTAGAAGGATGGGAAAAGTAATGTTTCCTTTTTGTTTTGAATTTTTGAGAAAAAAATGCACTGGAAGTAAACACAAACGCATTTTGCCATTTGAAAAAAAGGAAAACACACAGCCACGCAGTGGAAAAGGCTAAGAAAAAGCTCCCCTCTTCCTTCTTGTTATGGAAGCATCCTTTAAAAGATATGCTAGGAAAAAACCAATCTCAAACAGAAGAAGAGAGAAGTCTCTTTGATCCTAGCTCTGCAGCTGGAGTATTCTAGCACAGTGTTCTGCAGGGTTGGGCTCCTACATGGCCAACAGGTGTAAAATCCAGAACCACGTGGGGCAAATTCATCCCTGGTGCAAGCAGATGTAATTGCAATGAAGTCAAAGGAGGTACACAGAGGATGGATTTAGCCACATGCTCTCCAGATACAGCTGCCTTCCCCATAGTACCCAAGTCCCCACTGCTAGAGTTTATTGCTGTCAAAACAGTTGGTCTTTTGGCTGTGTTAACTGCATAATATCCCTTGAACATCGTTCAGTGTAGGCAAAACACTTTCCCACTGAATAAATCAGTTCTGGATGCACCTTGGTGTGACACTTTTTGCCTACCAGCTTTCAGCTGTTACCCACTCCCAGCCGTGAACTGATGCGATCTAT
The DNA here is from genome assembly GCA_013397725.1 of Rhagologus leucostigma. Classification (NCBI taxonomy): domain Eukaryota; kingdom Metazoa; phylum Chordata; class Aves; order Passeriformes; genus Rhagologus; species Rhagologus leucostigma. The sequence goes on along the minus strand of VZTD01003142.1, from coordinate 1,019,272 downwards.
CTCTGGCTTGCCTTTGCCAGAAAAATGGACTTGACTATTAAGCATAGTAAAACTTTTGCATATTTAACTACTATGATCCAGAAATGGCCCTTGCACTTTTAAGGCATATGGAAACATCCTCTCTGTCTTTCAAAATGGAAAGAGTTCTTTGCAAGTAAAACACCACGTGCACGCGCACACCCACGTGCAGTCCCTGGGCTCCTGACTCGAAATTCTTCCCGGATCTTTCCGTACCGGGCAGTGTCCTGTCTGCATAGTGCCTGGTCATTTGAGTACAGCGGGGCAGAGACTCGTGTTGAGATGAATGCAAAAAGCATACATTTTAAAAGACAGATGATTTTCCTGTTATGCCAGCATCTTCGAATGCCCATATCAACTGATGGGTTTCCCTAACCTGACGACTTTCAATCAGTTGTTGAAACATTGGCTTTCTCTGTTTTGTTTTCTAAGGAGGGAATGTGGGGTGGGGAGAATAATGAGGTGTTGTTTGTAACTTCACAGTCCTGATAGTTGGTTTTTATCTTCCATATTTTATGCAAAAACAGACATTATAAGTCAATAAATAATTGTGCCCTAGGTTGAAAGTTAAGTGTTCAGGAAAGGAAAAAAATGGTTGGCATTTTTCTACATTTTTGTGAAGACTCTTTTGGAAAGGAAGGGTACATATTTTTGTTGTGTAGTATTTTCTATTTTTGAATGCATTTTCTTGGTACAAGACTGTTTTGTGGAATTTTTTTTCTTTTTGGTGAACACATTATTTAAAAAAAAAAAAAAGAAAAGAAAGAAAAAACTAATTGAAAAGTTTGCCCTTAAGGATATGCTGCAGTTTTGAGGTTTAACATTAAAAAAAAACATCCAAGGCGCGTGTTAAAAGTTGGGGAATTGTATTGTTGGGAGTTTTTTTGTAATTGTTACAAGAAGTTTGTAGCCACTGCTGTTTATTTTGTTTCAGACGAGTAAGTAAAGGGATTGTTCTTGTGTTATTCTTTTTAAAAAAAAAAAGTTATTTATGAAATGTCACAAACACTGGACTGTGAGTTTGTAGGGAAGCATTTTACCACCCTGTGTCTTCATAGAGCTGTTGGTGATCCTACTTCTCGTTACTCTGCCTTATGATTTCCTGAGCAAATTTGGAGGGGATGGCAGGAGCGGGAGAGAGAAACTTGAATGCATTTTTGAGTCAGAGACTTGGGGGAAAGTTAAGAAACAGTGTTTTGGCATTCTAAAGCTGGACCATCAGCTCTACTCCTTCTCCCATCTACCACAGGAATGAGAAAGGCTTGCAGTCACTGGAGGAGACAGAAAACTTATGGTACCTGGACGTGGCAGTGTGCAAGGGGGAAGCGACTGAGAGACGCGATGCTCATAATGACCTCTGTAAATGTCATCCGTTTCTCAGTCAACAGCTCCCTTGGTTTGCCCTCATCCTGCCGGTGGCTTTTGTGAACAACTCACCAGCCCCATTGAAACTTTGAGGCTGGTTTGCATATTCCATCTCTGATCAAGCATTTTTGGGCACCCCAGCAGGGGGAGTGACCAGCAGGGAGCACTACTCAGTTTGATCACTGGTCTAGATTTGAGGAGGAGTAGAAGCTGAGGGTGACCAAAGAGGTGTGCCATGTTCTCAGTGTTTGAAGAACAGGCTTAAAAGACTAAAGCAGTGCTCCAGGTATTCATGGGACTGGAGAAAAGGGAAGGAGGAAGATACCAACAGCCATAACAAAAACTGGAGATATGTAACTGGGCTACATTTGAGACCAACCAGACTCTTTTCCTTCCTGGACAATAATGCAGCCAAATCTTGAGACTGTCAAGCAGACAGAAAGCTGAATGTGGCCTTCATTTCTCCTGCCTTTCCTTTTTATTCTCCTGCTTCCTTTGTCCTGAAATTTCTTCTCAGTGAGCACCCGCTCCACTGAGCACTTTTTTGCCCTCCACCTAAACTTCCCTTGCTTTCAAAATGTGGGTTCAGTCAGGACTGAGTAAAATCATGTGCCTTCTTTTTCCCCTTTTGTAATTATACCAGCCTCCTCCCCTTCCCCAACTTACACGTGAGAGACAACAGGAGGAGGCTCTTTAGAAGTGCTACTTGTCTATAGGTGTCCAGCAAAACAGAAAGGTGGGAGCGAGAGGAAGGGGAGCAGGGAGATACTATTAGCTCCTTTCCCTTTCCACACGTAGCAGGTCTTCCCAAGGAGACACCCTCCTCCACCACCTCCTCAGATGCTCCTCTCTCCTACAGTGCAGCCGTAGTGAGCATGTGGTGGCTCTTCTCTCCCATTTCTATCCTAGCTTTGTGAAGCACTCACTCAATTTCAAATCATGCCGTTTTCAAGCAGTCACATTGACAAGACAAATGCAGTTTGTGGCCTTATCAAGACGACTTAAACCACTAAAAGAAAAAAAGACAACTCATTTCCCGCCCAAGGTTTGTGTCACCTCTAAAAACCCAGTCCATAGCAGTTTAGACTCCTTTAATCTCAGTCCATTTTGATGATGGTGGCTAAAGTTACAAGCCTAGAGCTTAAATGCTAGACCATCTGGTCTCATGTTTTCTTTGCTATTACCCCTACTGTCTGCTTGCTTTTCTCATTTTCAACTATACTCTGCTTTATGAGGCAGCCCTAGCCTTTGGTGAAAGGTGAGAAGAGCCAGTGGGGTCCCGGCACAGGGAAGGGAAGGTAGTTAATGGACATTATAGCAGGAGAAGGATATACTAGCTGCCACGGCAAATGCACATTATGATGGACTGACTGCAGTGTTTTTAGGGCAAATGATCCCCACCCAGTTACTGGAACATCGCTTGTTCCCAGGTCAGAACCATGGAGAGAAAAGAGAACGCTGGCACAATGGAAAAGCAGCTTGCACAGCTGCTCATGGGCAAAGACAGGGACCCAGCTGCCACCCAGCTTCTCTGCACACTTGCCCACTGCACAGTCTGTGTCCCTGACTCCACAGAGGAGCCAAATTTGCTGAAGCTTTTCTAAGAATCAGCACAAAGCAGCCCCTGAGAGGTGTCTGTCTGTCCAGCAGGCAAGCGCAAGGGTCGGCGCCCACCTGTGCTGTTTCCCTGCAGAGTAAGAAGCTCCATGTAGGCTTTCCTGGAGCCTGCCCTTTCAGAAACCCACCTGTAAAACCTCTGGCACCTGAGTGGTGGAATGAAAAACCCCTCGATTGCTTCCATAAATGATCCAGTAAATGAAAACGTTGTGGATGGGGGATTGGAAGTTTATTTTTTTTATGCTCAGCTTGAAAGCCTAGGAAGAGCAGCATGGGAATGGTGTAGTTATTCCCCCCTCCCAATTAAAAAGTCTGCATGCGTGCACATACATACAAGAGAAAGGGTGCATTCCTACCCATCTTTGGTGCTGATGGACTTAAAACATTTGTCCAAGGCCTACTTTTGACACAAATAGAGAACATAAGAATAGACTCTTACCACATGCAACATTTCCCCCCAGAAAAGGGAAAGAGGGGGAGGAGAACAGTGTGGGCAGTCGGGATTATTAGGGTTGGATTATTTTGCATCTTTTGTAAAACTGTAATTTTAACAGTGCCTTATTCCTAATAGATGCTGGCACTTGGGACACACACATGATAAAAGACAGAACTAGGAAGAGTCAGATGGGTACATCCATAAGACAGAGGTCATTAATCATCATAAAGGAAGCTGTATTGGGAATGACACAGCTGTGTCAGAATTGGAAACAGTTCAAATATTCAACCTCTAAAGCAATTTCCCTTCCACCACCTCCTGCCTTCCCTCTTTGCCAATGGTGCTGCCCAAGAATAGCTGCCTACACTGAGGCCTGTCACTGCCCCATTTGCTTTTGGCGTTGTCAAGTCCAAGGAGTTTAGCATGCTCATGCTTTCCACTGCAGTCATGTTTTCCATGGGGTATGTGAATGCCAGTTATTTTGCTTTAAATGCACTTTAAAACAAAGAAATCAAATCAAAGCTCCAGACTGTTTCAAATACATAGGGGAAGACAGTGCATATGTGTTTGAACCCAGTTGACTTTATCTCCAGTTCCAATGTACTCCATGCAGTGTGTATGTATAGAACAATGTGTATGCATACAAACACACACGTCAACCTTAAATATCAGCAGACTAACCTTTCTCCTTAAGCTCATGAAACCAGATGCTACACAAACACAGCAGCAGCAGAGGAATTATGGTTGGGCTCTTGAAACAGATCACAAAAAATAAAAACAACTACTTGGTCCTTTCTGTACATTCAATAATTACAGAAGGAATTGGGTTGTAACCAGAATAAAAAGGAACGGTGCTAAATGAATGAATGGGCAAAAAAAAGAAACAAAAACAAAAACTCAGCCCAATAACACAGTTTGACTTTTATGCTAATTCTCACATTGGGTTGGTTTGTTACTTTTTTTTTTGGTTTATATGAAAATAAAATTGCATCTAAACTAATCTACCACAAAGATAACAAAAAAACAACAAAGCAAGCAAACAAAAATGCATCCTGCCCTGAGGAAGCACTTATTTATGGAGGATGTTGGAAATCTCAAAACTCTCGGCCTTGCTCTCACGTACCACATGCTCAATCAGTCCTTTTTTTAAAATGTCTGAAACTGAAAAAAAAAAAAAGAGAAAAAAAAAAATAAAGAAAAAAAAACTTTTTGAAGCACCTTATGTGGCTTCCCATTCCAGGAGTGGGAGCTGCCTTTTTTTCTTTGAGCACCTTACTGATGTGTTAATGCTATCTGCTGTCTTTTTGTTCCCCGTGGGCGGAGTGGCTGCCCTGAGCACGGGCAGGGGCATGTGGGAGCCGGGGTGCTGCAGAACACTGCACAGGCACACCCGGGCGCATCCATCCGCATTCCCATTCCTCGCAGGGCTGGCTGGGACCCAGGTGGAAATTTCTCCCTTGGCCTTTGCTCTGTTGCATGGCTGGGAGCTAAATGGTGGAGGGGAGAGCACACGCTCTTGTAAAAAAATTAAAATTGGACATTTTCTTCTTGGGGCCAAAGGAATTCCCAGCAGCCAGTGGATGCCAAGTGAATGGGAAACTGCACCCAGGCCTAAATCCTTAAGTCTTTATGCAGGCAACCAGTGATGATGACCTTGGGTGCCATCTTGCCAACGTGGAGACTTCAGGATTTGGCCGTAGCTGGCAGAGGTCCCGCGCGGGACATGGATCCCTGCAGGCCCCGGCACGCTGCCCTGGCCGCCCGTGCGATGAGACAGCCACCCACCCGCACAGCCCTGCACGCACCGCTGTGCACACACACACACACCCCACAGCTGTACAGGCATCTCTCCAGAACATGGTTTGTGACGATGTGAAGAGCAGGTCGAAAGTTTTGAGGGGTTAAGTTCCTTTTTTTTCTCTCATTATACTCTGTAAATGGTATGTCAATTATCAAAAACAAGCAAATAGAAAATTGTTAAAAAAAAAAAATACCTTGCATACGCCTTTTCTATCAAGTGCTTTAAAATATAGAATAAATACACACATCCTGCCAGTTTTTTCTTACAGTGAGAGTATCCTTACCTGCCATTTAATATTAGCCTCGTATTTTTCTCACGTATATTTACCTGTGACTTGTATTTGTTATTTAAAACAGGAAAAAAAATAAAAAAAGAAAATTAACTGTAGCGCTTCATTATACTATATTATTATTATTATTATTGTGACATTTTGGAATACTGTGAAGTTTTATCTCTTGCATATACTTTATACGGAAGTATTACGCCTTAAAAAATACGGAAATAAATTTTACAAGGTTTCTGTTTTGTGTGGAAGAGTAATTGATGTTGCTAAGAATGATGTTTGTTTTTTCGTTTTTTTTTTTTAATGTTACCAGCACTTTTTTTGTAAGTTTCACTTTCTGAGGTATTGTACAAGTTCACACTGTTTGTGAAGTTTGAATATGAAGGAATAATTAAAAAAAAAAGAGACAAAAGAATGTGGAAGGTGTCTTTGTGTGTTTCTTTGTCTGTGGAGAAAATGGAAGGTGGATGTCAAGTGTCCTGTGGACCTCTCTTAGCTCTGATGGGACGTGACAGGAGTCCTGCTGGCAGCTGTCTGCAGGATCAGCCACAAACATTGCCATGGGATCACTGTCAAGTCTGAACAGCAACAGTAGTTGATGATGGGGCCACATGCCTGACAGTCTCAGGTACTGGTGTCTGAGATACTGCTCAGAGATAATATTAGAGACTTCCCATTCTTCTAATTTTAAGCAACTCTGCTCCAAGTCTATGAAAGCAGGACATTTCACTTGGTCAACCCTTGCCAGCCCCCTCCAAATACCAGAAATGTATTCTGCTGGTCAGTTCAGGACCTGAAAAAGCAAAGTGCTCCCTGGGAGCAGTGGGATCTACACTTACTCTGAGGGGTCTCATTTCCCCTGGATTTCCACTTCTTGACAATGACTAGTCCTCCAGTTTCAATATTTTTCTTTCCTCTTGCAGCAAGTGCATTTAAAAAAACTTACATCAAAAGTGACGTGAAAGCCAGGGCACAGACACTGCCAAGCTTGGGCTGCTGAGGCTGAGAACTACTACTGTTGCACAAACCTGAACTGAAAACGCAGCTGAGCTCCTGCTCACTTCCCAATCACTGCTGCCACTTAACCAAAACCATGCTGGAGCCAGAAAAGCCCCTAATTTTGTTTCCAGGTCATGAACTACAAACAGTTAGGTTTACTTTAGGATAACCAGCTTTGTGCTTGGAGCAGAGTGAGACCTCTGAGATGAGACCACAGTACCCTCTCTTAGCTCTTTCTCCTCGTGTAAACTAGGACCATATTTGGCCTTTTGTTTCCTGCTGCATGCATGGCATGCAAAACAATTATCTTCTTCTTTTTCCATAATGGGATGAAGGACAACTATCCCCACAGTCCTCTGACCCATGAGTGTTGGAAGGGAAAGGATCCTTTCCCCTGGGAGAAACCATGTTGGATAAACTATTCCATGAACAGCTACAAGAGAAGTTTTAGCATGGAACTAAAACCCTGTTTGTCAGCCCCCATTAGCAGAAACGCCAAGATATCACATCTAACTCTTCACACGTCCCTCTGAGTCAAGAGGGCAAATCCACAGAAATCAACTCTGGATACTGAGGTTTGCTGGGCCACAGGTATCACAAGCCACAGCCTTCCCAGGCATGTCCCCTGTGTGTCCCTGGCAGTGGCCACCCTGTGTGGGCTGACACATCAAGAATCCAGGCTCGGCCCTAGCTGAGCTCTTAGCTGAGACCTTGCTGTCACCTTCATTTGTGACAGACCTGGGAGGAGCCAGAGAGGCCCAGGTACAACTCATGCCAGGAACAACAAGGTTGATCTTATATCCACACACTGTCCCCTCTCAGCCTCACCCTCCTCCCTCTTCACCAAACCAGCCTGTGGGAGCCAGTGAAAGGGACAGACCCCAAGAGAGCTCCCCAGCTTAAAGTGATTTAAAAAGGCTCCCCCAGAGTGCCCTGTTCTGTTATGGAAATGTATCCCACTTCTGCTTCCCCAGTTGGCCTCCCCGCCCCCTTGTACCTTGTCTGCTCCTTCATTGGAAAGTTCTCCCTTCCCCCTCTCCCATTGGATCTTGTTCCCTGCCACTCCCTCAGATTTCCCCAGTGGCTCCTGTAGCCTAACCCCATCTATGTACCGCCCCTGGCCCTGATGCTTTCCCTGCCCCCATATATAAACTGAAAATCACCATCTCCCATCTCTGGTGCTTGGTCCCCTTCACGCATGGGGCTCAAATAAACCTGTGCCGTGGAATTCCGCACAAAGACCCTTCCTGCCTCCTTGCTGTCGACCTGTCAAACGAAGCTCTCTGGTGCTTGTGTGTGTGTCTGTGTGAGTGCAGTGGCTGCCGAGCGACTTTCTGTTGAAGTCAGTTCGGGGAGGTGGTAGCATCCCACCAGTACACCCCCCGGATCCCAACACCAGCCCATATTTGTTGCAGTGTTCCCACTACTGACTAGTACCAGCATTTCAGTGAGTTTGGGAGATGGGCTGGTATGACCCTACCAAGGGTCTCACTATCTCAGGAGGTTTGGGGTGGGAACTCAGTGGAGGAGTAAGGAAATGAACAGAGGTGATGTGGGATGTGTCTCTATACAAAGCCCGTAGGCTGGAGTGCTCCTTAGTGGTGTCACACACACAGCTGACGAGGGAGAAGCTCCTACAGGAAATCTGTCACCACTCAAGGAAGAAATAAAAGTCTCCCAAACTGTACCCTCACATTTGGTCTGTGGTGGAGAGGTTGGTCCCCTGTGGCTTCTCTATGGGCCAGGGTCAGTGCAGCTGTAGGATATTCTAGGAGACTTAGACACACAAGATAAGCCTAAAATGAAAATCCTGATGTGAGCCTCTCCTCCGAATCACACCTGTAGTAGCTGGGAGTAGGAAAACTGGGAAAATGCCTAGAAATAGGCTTCTGGGGAGCCACTGCATGTCCTCAGGAAACACTTAGAAGGATGTAGGACATCTCACATGGACGCTCATGGGTGTGCACATGCAGACATTCATTTCTACCGTCACAGAGAGGTTTCCCCAGGGGACCCTGAGTCCTGGCCTCAGCTCAGCCCTCTTGGGGACTCGGACCTCACACCCCGCGTTGTATCTGAAGAGGCAGCTAAACACAGAAGCACAAAATTAGGGTGAGTTCAATACCCTCCTTCAGAGTTGCTAAGGTCAGAAACTTCTGGCCAGGAGACATTTGTTTTGGTTTGAAGTGCTGAACCAAGAGCCTGCTGGCAGGGAGATGCTGCAGCTGCCTGCCAAGAGCTGAGATGGCAAGGTGCCACCCCAGGGAGAGCAGCCGTGACTTGGGTGTGTTCAACCCGGATCTGGGCTGGTTCCTTGGCCCAGCCTAGGGTGCTGGGTGTGTACCTGTTGTCCCCCAGCACGGTAAGAGCCATGTGGCTGCACCGTCCCCTCACGTCACCTTGCACTTCACTCAGTCAGAGGCAGGTGGCAAATATTAGTGAGCCCTATCTTCTGGAGTTATTTCATTATTATAATAATCACAGATGGTCTGGGCCATGGCCAGAGCTCTCCCTTACCTGCTGGAATGAAATAGCAGCCTAAATCTACCAACGCTGCATGTACTCACTCTCCAGACTGCAAGACTGTCAAAGGAAGTGCAGGATTGCTTTCCCAAACTAAGCACGGTCCCAAGAGTGCTCCTTGCAGGCCTTTCCCCCAGCCCTCAGGCTCTTTGCAGACATGGGACTGGGCAGTGGATGTTGTTCGCAGTGGTAGCCTCCATTCTTAACACCTCAGTTCCCCTCCTGTGCCTGGCACCAGACATGGCTTGGACAGCACAAGGCACCTGCAGGCCCCTCCATGCAGGCCTGTATGCCCAGACACACAACAAAAAGGATGTATGGCTCAGTGTGTGATATGCAAGGGCTGTACATCCAGCCATGTGATAAGGCAGGGGCCATGACAGCAAAGAACCCCCTCCAGAGTCACCATAACCAGCCAACAGCCTTTCCCAGCCCACCAGCAGGGAGGTGAAGCTGCATTGCCAGCTGGCAGAGAGGGCTGAGCCCTGTCAAGATCAGTCTTAAGTTGCTGTTGTTGTTTTTTTCCTAAAGACCCTTCACTGCAAGAGTCAATAGCTAAATTGCCCACGCAGGAAAAAGAATAATCCTATTGATGTACAATTGTTTACAGCATTAAGAAAGAAATGCAAGAGCCATACCTGGGGGTTTGTGGCTCAGTGCTCAGGCTACAGCACCACTCCCAAATCAGGATTTTCAGGAATGCATATTTAAAGCTTCACACTTGCATATCTCAGAGTATGGAAAATGGAACAGAATTTTTTTAAAAAAAGAACAGGAACCTCAAAGTTTTTTGGGCCAACATTCTCACAGAACTAGAAATGCCTCCTTGTGCCAAAACAAGGATGAATAATCCCCATAGGAAAATGTGGAAAGTTCAAATAATTTTTATCAAACCCGCAACTTCTGGCAAGTGCTGGTAAAAAAAATTAAATTAAATTACAGTCAAATTTCATTAAAAATAGCTTGGTTTTCTCAGAAGGGCTGCAGTCCTAATGTTCCCAGCAGATACCCATGGGATGAGGAACAGTTGCAAACAGTAACTCTTATTTCTGGGGCTCACACAGATTTATGAAGTACTGCAAGGCCAGGTCCATGGGGGCAATTCAGTGACTCTACCACACCTCTGTTTCAAAGGAGGCAAAACATCTACACAGCTCCTCAGGGCTGAGCTCCAACCCCTTTTGAAAGGGGGGTGTAGCTGCTTTTGCCTTGCTTGTCATTGCTTTCCTGCAGTTTTCCTTGGCTGACCTGGAAACCACCTATTCACTGGTGGATCTGTGCACTGAAACACAAGTGTGAAGCACAATAGGAGAATGAGATATTTCAGCAAAGGAACAAAAAATGTGATTTCCTTTGGGAGACACAGGAGGATGCCCTTTCACAGCTCTGTGGAGAGACAGAGAAATACTACCGTCAGTGCCCCCACTGCACATTTTTTGAGGATCAGAGATATTCCCCGTGGCCCTGGTGGAGTTGACTATACTTCAAGGCCTTGGCATAGGTGCTTCCTTTAGTAATGATCATTATCCTCCTCCTCCTCATCATCATCAGTGACAACTCTGCTACTCTCATACAAACACTGTGCAATGTACCTTGCAGACCAAGTCATTATATAAGAAGGGAGAGAAGAAATAAATATCATTAATCCAAGGAACTAAAAGTGTCTGTAGAAACTCAGCTGTACCAAAAAAGCTCTCTGTGCCAACAAACCGGCAGACAAGGGTCTCCTTACCCACATCCACCCCAGGATGGGCTTCAAACTCAGACGTGGGTGGAGAAAAGTACTCAGCTCACATGGCCCCCTCAGTGGTAGCCCTTGTGCCATTAGAAAATTGTAGGCAGCAACAATTTAGCACTTCTTTCACCCAGGGACCGTCCTGGTAGCACAGCACTGATGAACCTCTCTCCAAAGCATGGCTGAGCCTTTCCCCAGTTTTAAATTCCCTGGCTGTTTCACAGGGATTTCACGCCAGGCTTTTCTGCCCAAGCCGGAAGAAATGCATGAAAACAGCACTGGCAGCATTGCTGACCACAGTCCCATCTCTCTCATCTCGTCTCATTAAAATAAGCAAGCGAAGAAGAATCCTGCTATTCAGACAAATTCTATTTTCCATATAGCCACATTGTCCATCATCAATTAGCCTGATGAATGAGGCAGAGCCAGCTGTCTGGAAAAGACTGAAAACAAAGCAATCAAAGGAAAGAAAGAAAACAAACAAACAATGAAACAACAGGAGCCCAACTTCCCCAGACAACAGCACAACCCTCCTTTTTTTTTTCTTGCATGACTTTGGAGGCCTGTAGCATTAAGGGAAGTGCTGAGTAATAAAAGCAACTTGCCCCCACTGCAGATGAATGGCAGCATTTCAGCCAAATCCCAGGATTTCTCATTCCCTGAACCCCAGGAAAGCCATCATAACCCAGCACCCTCCTAGGACCGTACTCGGACCAGCAAGCATGAAGGTGCTGGTCACATACCAGCACAGCTTGGCAGGAGCAGCCAGGCCACGCTGCCACCAAGCCATGAAAGCAACAACCGACAGCTCTCACAATTCCCGTTCCAGCAGACATCGCTCTTACAGACAGAATTTAGGAAATTATTTTAAAAGCTATTCTCTGAAATAAGCATAAATGAGCATGCCACTGACCTGCAGTCAGCTGCATCTGTCTGCGAATGCATTTCCAGTCCCCAGTGTAGCAGTTACAGGGAGGGAGACAACCCCTTCTGTATCCTGTGGTGGAAATAAGACATAAGGAGACCGCTCTGATGTTTTGCTGGGGAAGGAAGAGTGGAGAAGCATCTGCAAGCTCATGGCTTTAGTGATGATGGGAGGAAATCTCTCAGCCCAACAGATCCTCACCCTCTGAAATTTATGACCTGCACACCCCATGTCACGAAGCTCTGGGCTTTGTGGCACCTCTGTGCCCACCCCAGCTCCCAGCAGAGAGCAGCTCTGCAGCCCAGGAGCTCAGCCTGCCCCAGGGACTTGGACAGCAGTTGCTTTGCCTTTGCCTAAGTCCTGGCCTTAAGCAAGCTGGCAAGGCACCTCTACAGTTCGCAGCTACTTGTGTTTTCTTGAGTCTTGAAATTCCCTCGAAGCCTCACAGAAGGAAAGTTGTTAGCACGTCTCTGCTAAGTCAGTCACACAGCTGAGCCCTGAACACTTGTGGCAGCCCTGCCCAAGGCCTGTGCTTTGAGTCCTGCCTGGAGAGGCTTGCTCCAGGCTGCCCAAGGGCAGCTTTTCCAAACTTTCAGAAAGTGACCACTGGGCAGCTTTTCCAAACTTTCAGAAAGTGACCACTGCCTTGGAGGATGGGCTTGCCAGCTGCCAGTTCTCCAACATCAGTCAAATTATATTTTTTCTTCCTTCCAATTCTCAATCTACATCTCCTCTGATGCATTCACCCCATCATGCTGCCAAACAAGCTGCAGGACCGGAGCTTGGGCAAAGCCTGGGTTGGTTTGGCGTGTCCAGGCACAGCCATGACAGGGGTTCCTTTGGTCCTGACAGCAAATGCAGCTTGTGCTGCTCGCATCTCTCGACATCTCCTTCCCCAGGCTTAACAGCGCACCAAAACTTCACCTGCTCTTAATTTTTTCTCTCTTGCCTGCACAAGCTCCTTTTAAAGCCAGACAGTCTAGCCTCCAAGGGGATTTACAATCCAGCACACTGAGGTCAACAGCTTGACTTCAGAGCTGCTCATGGCTTCCAGGACACTCCGTGGCCTTCACAAGCCGTGGTGTGACAGCTTGGGGCTGAGGTCTCCCAAGTGCCCCTTGGCCCAGAACTGCATTAGCAACCTGAGCTGACCATAAATACAAGCTGCTGAGTTTAAGATCTCATGCATAAAAGGAACTTCAAGGCTTTTAAATCCTGTTTCCTCTCCACACTTCCCCTAGGTTTTAGATGACACCTACCTGAACTCATATATTTTCCCATTCATCCCTTTTCATCAGACCTTTCTTTGGTCCATTTTCAATTTATTTACATGGCTTTTGGGAAGATATTTTAGTGACTGTGTTTCATCGCAGTGCCCAGGCTTATTTGGGTTTATGTCTTTGGACAGTCTCCAAAGGACTTCATTCAAGCAACTTAATTAGTAACCATTAATAAAACGTATAAACAGCTGCTTAGGAGAAAATCAGACCATAAGCCCAAGTATTTTAACAAGGCCATTAGCCTGCAATTATATGTGAGACAGAAAAATGTTACGAAACCATCCTGCACCAGCCTGGGGCGATGTTTGAATAAACACCAAAGAAATTTAGGTGCTGGCATCCTTCTAAGTTCCTGGCACTGATGTTGGTACTGCAGAGCTGCTGCTCTTCTTGGTGCCCTCTGCACCTTCTCTCTCGAGTGTCTGGAGTTAGGATGTCTGCAAGGACTCGAGGGTGGCAAGAACACATATGTCAGCTACATGCATGGTTCATAAGCCATAGACCCTGTGAGGCCTGATCTTGAAAGCATTCCTCTAAAAAATATGGCTGAGTATGCTCTGGAGTGGAGTCTTTGGGAGAGGCCACCAAGAAACACCTCTCCTTGTGCACCTACTCTTGAGCTATCCTCCAGCCAAAACAGCTATGGACTTATAAGAGCAACCTATGGGAACGATCGTAGTTTGATGTGCACACTGAGCCCAGAGCTTTAATTCCCCTGTTGCCCACGTGAGGTATGTGCTGGTTGGAGGTCTGGTGAGAGCCAGCAGCTTTCTCTTCCAGCAAAAAACCCGACAGGGCAGCAGCAAAGTGCCATGAACTCCAGCCTAAGGGGCAAGCTCCACCTTGCGCCTGCTGGTGTGGCAAAGTCCAGCCTCACATCCAGCCCCATCCCAGACAGGACCAAAGCACCAGCACCTCTTCCTGCCTGCAACAGGAACAGGTCAGGAGCTTCTGCATGGCAGCTTAATCCTGTTTTCCCCCTTTGGAGGAGCCTCTCCTGAACGTTATATACACTGGATATCTTTATCAATTACATCTCCTGTGGTTTCTAAAAGTTCGTGGGGAATTCTCCAAAGTAAAGTCTCCCCTTTTCTGTCATTACAAATCCATGTCAGCAAATGACAGGAGACCACCCCTCACTCCTATGCACCAAAGCTTGTACTTCCTTTACTGCAAATGTCCTTAGTGCTTGAAATAATTTAAACTTTCCCTCTAATATGTTGACATACTTTCAGAATCTGTAGGGAAGCATACAGACAGCAAGAACTTTTATGGAAATATTTAGTATCCCAAGGAAGGCTTAGGCAAGGAATTAATTTCTCAGGTTGGCCCACACTGACAAGCGCTGACCCATTGAGACAAGAGCAGCTGGCAAGCAAGATGAGTAACAGCAGTTTAGTTCTCTCCAATGCCTCCCAGAATGAAGACCAGTCTTGCACAGTGCTGCAATAAACTCTGGACATTTAAAAGTTTCATATCCTTTTGTTTTACTGAAAGAACAGCTCACATGAAACTTCCATTGTGAGGGGAAAAAAATGGGAAAAAATTTTAAAAACCCCAAGAAATAAAGCACTGGGGATACAGCCAGCCTTCTACTCTGGGGTAGCGCAGGGACCTTGCAGAGCCCTGGTGTGACAATCCCAGGCTGGGCTGCAGGACAGCCCATGGCCTCCCAGCCCAGCTGTGCCCCAGGTCTCCTGCACAGCTGCAGAGCAATGGTGTGACAGCTGTGTCACTGGTGTGAAGGAGCTCTGACCCCCTTCCAGAAGGCACACTGGAACAAACTCAGACACAGATATCTCTAATGAGGGACTGAGAAGATTCATGTTCTGCATCGAAAGAGAAAAGGTTAGAAAAACAACTAGTTCTCTCGCTGCATTTGGTGGCTTGCCTGACTTCTTGGGATATATTTATAGTTAATTGATGTTGGCGCTTTTTTCTGCATATCTGAAAGTTTCCTTCCTTTTAACACATTCATCCCATAAATGCAAAGCTCCTCAATGCAAACACACTATAGCTAGTCCACATCTTGCCTGGAACAGTAACAGAAGCACAAGGCAAGGGGGCAGGCACTGAGAAGCATTAACATCATTTTGTGTTTCTCCTATGCCAAAGGTGAAAACGCACAGAACCAGCGTTCTTACTTCCTTATTTCTGCCTTTTGGAATGAAACTGTAATCACACCACTCCAGAGGAGGGACTGAATTGGGCATGGGGCTTGGGCTTGGGGAACTAGATGATCTTTAAGGTCCCTTCCAACCATTCTATGATTTTATGACTGCCTAGGAGGGCCGGCTGATCTACAGACTGCTGGGGAAAGTCAAGTAGACAAGCCTGTGGGATGAGCAGCACCTGAAATGCTCTTCAGGTACCTCATGTTACACAGGGGGCTTGTTCTGAAAGCACGAAAAAAGCTTGAAGTTATGTACAGCAGAGACCAACCACAGTGAAAGTTTGTGAAGAGCTAGACCAATGCAGGAACATGCATTATGGCACGTGCTGGTTTTGGCTGGGGCACAGTTAATTTTCTTCACAGTAGCTGGTGTGGAACTGTATTTTGGATTTGTGCTGGAAACAGTGTTGATAACACTGGGATGTTTAAATTATTGCTGAGCAGCTCTTACACAGAGTCGAGGCCTTTCCTGCCTCTCACACTACCCCACCAGTGAGTGGGCTGGGAGGGGACACATCTGGGACAGCTGACCCCAACTGACCACTGGGATATTCCAGACCATATTGCATCATGCTCAGCATATAAATCCAGGGGAAGAAGGAGGAAGGGGAGCCATCAGGAGCCATGGTATACATCTTCCCAAAACATGTAATGGATCCCTGTTTTCGTGGGGATTACTGAACACCTGCCTGTCCATGGGAAGGGGTGAATTAATTCCTTGTTTTGCTTTGCTTGCATATGCAGCATTTGCTTTACCTATTAAACTGTCTTTATCTCAACCCATGAGTTCTCTTGCTGTTTTTTCTTCTGATTCTCTCCCCCTTCCACTGGGGGGAAGAGAGTGAATGGCTGTATGGGGTTTAGTTTAGGCTGGGGTTGAACCACAACACAGCAGTGAACAAACATCCCTCATCATAATCCAGTGATAACCTCTTAAGAGCTGTGCATACAGAGCCCGTTCCTGAGAAAGCCTCTCTTCAAGGATATTCAGTGTCATTAATCTTCCCCCATATTAAGACAGCGAAATTAAAAGGGAAAACACTCAGCACTGACAAAGATTGTTTTTTAAACACCATCATTATCCTGTGTGACTCACTGCCACACCGTTATCATTGCTACCAAGAAGTTAGATATCGATTTTTTTTTTTAAAGTACATGGTGTTTGTATGAGTCAGAAGACTGTACACAGCTGTGTTAGACAGGGGAACCAAAGCAGGATACCTGTTTTTTTCCTTGGGGCATTGGTCTTTAGCAGGATTATGAACCTCTTCTGTGTTTCTGCATTTTCGGAGTTGCCCTTCTGGCTGAGACACAGGGGTTGTCACCATGCTCCCACCCAAAGGGCTGGGGTTTTCCCTAGGGCAGCTGCCAGGATACAGCAGAGGCTGTTCCCGGGAGCGCAGCCCTCACGTGGGGCCAGGCTGTCCATGGGCTGTGGGGCCAGGGGTGCCCAGACCCTCCCGGTGTCCCAGGCTGTCCATGGGCTGTGGGGCCAGGGGTGCCCAGACCCTCCCGGTGTCCCAGGCTGTCCATGGGCTGTGGGGCCGGGGGGCTCAGACCCTCCCGGTGTCCCAGGCTGTCCATGGGATGTGGGGCCAGGGGTGCCCAGACCCTCCCGGTGTCCCAGGCTGTCCATGGGATGTGGGGCCGGGGGGGGGCTCAGACCCCACCGCTGTCCCGGTTTGCAGCCACATGCTGCAGCTTTGTCCACCCCATCAGGACCAGGCAGAGGCACTGCTCCAAGAAGGAACAGGGAGCTGCTGCTCCAGGGCCACCCACTGCTGTGGGACACAATCAAGCCTTGCCACTGGCAGGAGGGATGAGGACAGGAGGTTGTATCAAACACCACAGAGCACCTACTACATGGAAAATCTCTTTTCAAATACATTTCAGTCGTTGTGCATCCATTCTCACTCTGGGCAGCAACACCTTGTCCCCTCACATCCCACACACAGGCCTGTGGGCTGCCATCACTGCTCTGTCACTGACACCCCACGTGCCCTGTGACAGCTTCTTGTGCCCCCCATCTCCCTCACCAGCCCTTCCACCAGCAGGAACGAAGTCTCTGACACTCCAGCTGCAGTCATCCCATGCTGTAGGTCTTGCCTGAGTACTGGGAAATAGGTTCCTGTTACTCCAGGTATGCCCAGTGCCCGCTCAGGATGCTCATCTCAGCTGGCTCTCCTGGATGCTGAAGTAATGCAAGTGATCAGTCCTGCTAGTGCACAGGAGCTCAGCAGGGCCCACAGACCCTCAGAGCTGGTCAGAGCACTCAGTCCCCAAACCTGTTCATGAGCTGTTACCTGCATGTGCAACCTCAGCTCTGGGTTGGACATATCAGACTAACCCATACATAAGCAGAAGAGGGCTCCTCCTGCAGGAATTCCCTGTCAAATTTTGAGTATGAGCTCTAAACCACAGGAGATTTCAATTTTAAGAGGCAAGGTTTCAATGAAGGCATTTTGTTCCCCTGTGTTCTAGTTCCAGTTTAACACTTTTGAAAATGTTCAGCAGGAATCAGGCCACTGGCATGGAAAGTTGCTATGTGCAGCATAATTAAAAGGAGTGAAGAAGAAGGTCATACCTTCTGCAGTGGTGTTGGGCAAGCGATCAGTAAGGGTTGCTGCAGGAGGAGGACAGTGAAAGTATTACAGGCTTTCACATGTTTGAAAGAACATCTGCTGTTCATCAGGTCTAGCAAGCCAGATGCTCTGGGCTCTTGGCTTTTGGGCATTTTCCATGGTGAGACATTCCCTCACAAAACCACTCTGCTCCTTGTCACCAGCCATCAGCCACAAGGAACCCCTCCAAGGAGCTGTGGTGGCCCAGCTAACCTTGGCGCCACAGCCCTGGGCCCACAGTACTTGCTCCACAGCTAAGTCCTGGGAGAAAATGGCCCCAAAGTTGAAAACAACTGCACACTGATTTCTGGCTTTCAGAGGCTTGGCTTAATAGAAATAAATAAATTAGCCTGGAGCTACATAACACTTGTGCGACTGCGAGTGCGCTGCAGATGAGTCTGATGAAGTTGTTTGCTTCTTCAGGAAAAAGCACTTAGCGTGAGGTTTTAAAACCTGAGCAGCATGTAAATGGCAGTGAGACAGGAGGATGCTGTTCTGAGCGACACCTTACACTGCTACGCGTCTGCTTGTGCGCTTCAGGGATGCAGGGGAGGAAACCAGGGAGGCAGCAGCAGTTCTCAACATTTTCTGTCCCAGCAGACAGCCCAGAATAGAGGTTGGCATTGAAAAGTTCACAAGAAACCATAGGTAAAGCAAAGTTCACGAAGGCAAGTAGATGAGTAAGACTCAAGGCAGGTATTTGAGGGGGTGAAGGAGAGAAGGGGGAGGTCTGGAGGAGGTATGACTTCAAGGCAGACAGAAAGCAGAGAGACTTCAGTTCACAGCCAAGGAAATGCATAAATGCTGCACCCACCCCAACAATTTTCACTTGATATCACTTCATGGTGTGTCTGTATATAGCAGTTGAAGTACCTCTGAAAGCTGTAATGAAGAGTACCAGAATGCAGCCTAATTTCTTGGCTCACTGTTCGGGCTATAATTTTGTCGATCTTGCCTCAGCTCAGTGTTCCAGTGCTTTCAAGTAAAAATGGTTCAGATGTTTTTAGCTTCATTGCTCTTTGAAGGAAACATGACTCGTGCAATTGAACTGTCTCAATCATACTGTAGAGAAAACTTTGAGCCCGGTGACCCGAGTCTGACAGGGGGAGTAGCAGCAAACCTAAAGAGGATGGCATTACTCCAAGCCCCACGCAAACTAGCAGCATGAGGAAGAAAAAGGCAGCAGCCCAGGCTCCTGGAACAACTAATTTATGAAAAAAAAAAGTGGAAATGGAATCTTCTGCTGGCTTTCTTAAAATAGAAACTAAGTGTCCTGAAGCGTTTTCACTCTACTCATGGGTCATGCCTCAGGGCTAGAAAGTCAAAATTCGGCAGAGGCAACACTGTTGAGTGAGACTTAAGTGTTTGGGGTGTGTTGCGGGATACACAGGCATCTCTCTCAGTCAGAGGCAATTAGGACTGTCCAAGTCCATTTAGGAAGCATGGTATCTCCCCAGGGAGCATCCTCCCCAGGGACACAGAAGTTTGCTGCTCAGTCACACCTCAGCTGGAGAAGGAGAGGTGGCCAGTGCCACTGCCTGGTGAAAACAGTCTGTGGGGTGACAACACTGGGCCACACAAAGTGAGGTAACTCTGGGTGGACACTGGGGCCAGAGACCAGTCAGTGACAGGAGGGAGTCACGAACACCCCTTTCAACTCACCTGCACCCACATGTGTGCACAGGGCCTCTCGCCTCAGACAGGAACAGAGGACTGAAGATGCCTGCTAGCTGTGAGATGAGCGTATTGCTGGCACCAGCTGTGAGAACACCCCTGAGCCAGACAGCCAGGTTGGAGCAGGAATCCCAGATGTACAATAAAAAGCATCAGTACTGATGATGCCAAGACCCCAAAAGCCCTTCAGGATGGAGGTGGTGTGAGGGAAGAAGAGGGGTACAGGCACCACAGAAAGAGCTGATGCTGCAGCAGACTGTTGCTAAGGAGGGATCCTGTTTGCTGAAGGATCCTCAAGCTGAGGTGGTCGGGAGAAATGGGAGAAGGAAGGGCACTGGCTTGAGAAGATAATACAGCTTTAGCATTTGGGTTTGGCTCAGAGAACTCCTCCTCCTGTTCAAATTGAGCAACTGTTCCCACAACCAGCCTTGCCTCCAGGGCGCTTTGCTCCCTTCCAGCAGTGCCGAGCTGTCCTGTGCAGAAGGAAAAGAACATGCCCCTCCCTGCCCCCCAGACCTGTCCGTGGCAGGCGCTGAACCATCACCAGCCTCTCTGAGATTTAGGCCACTTTGATAATGATTTTACAACCCCAGCTGCTGAAGGGCTGTGCCTCACAGGGGGGCATGGCGAGAGCCCCAGCAGCACAGTTCTTCACAGAGCAGACAGGTTCATTTTCTGGGCAAGGAAGGAGGGACAGAGGTGATGACAGCCCTGCTGCTCCACGGCTTCTTGGCGTGAAAATGTGAATGGGTTACTCTGAAAAGCATAATGGCACTTTTGAAAATTGATGCCCTTTTTCCCACATGGATATTTTTCCTCTCTTATCTCCTGAAACTGCTACACCTGGATGAGCCCCTTGGACTGCCCGTGCATAGTGCAGTGTGAAGACTGTGGGGAGACACCACAAGGTGAGCGATGACAGCACGATCCCCTGGCCCCCTCCACAGCCCTTCCTCTGTCAGACATCCCTGCAGAAGTCACCCTCCTCGTTTTAAAACCCCCATCTCCTCTCCTCATGAGCAGCACCAATTGCCCAGTACTGATGCAGAAGAAAATGGTGGCAGGATCCATCTTTCCGGTGGCACGCTGCAAAACTGGTGTTCTAACACGACCAAAATTTAATTAAAGCAAAACAGGATCAAAACAGTAATTTTAGAGAGGAATTTGGCAGGACGCTGGCTTTATCCGATCAGCCTGCTTTATGGGATACAGTGCCTGAAGTCACAGTTCTGCCAAATAGAGAGAGCTCCTCTACACCAGATTATGCCTGAGGTAAAGCAGAAAAAGGACTTGGACCTGAAAGTCCCAGTCTAATACCTAACCAGCAGATGAGAGAGTTGTTATGCTACCACCCACCCTTGGAGTCATGATGTTTTGCTGTATAAAATCCATTGCAGATGTGATTTGCATGGCAAAAATTCTCTGTGGGCTAAGCTCACATCCCCGTGGGCTGTGCAGGTTTGGGATGCGCCACCTCTTTCCATACTGCTGGAAGAGGGAACAGGGAAGGTAAAGGCTGGGCAGAAGGGAATCAATATCAGCAGGATCTGAATCTCATGTGAATCTTACCTGACATGAGCTGTGGTAGCTTCTCCAAGGAGTCTGTACTGATTCTGCAAGCTGCTGTGCACAGATAATCCTGAAGCTGACTGAGTTCCATTTTGGCCACCACTGTGAAAACAGGTGAGTTTTGTAAAAAATTTAAAGCTACTGAGGCCAAACAGGCATATCCTGCTTAGATGATATGGGTATGAATTAAAGTTTCATTGCAAGTTTGCAGGTCATGCCTGCCAGAAAAGTTCTGTTTACTTCACATCCAGCAGGCAAGGTTATTTTCCCATCAGCATAGGATAACTCAGCTTGGGGAGGGTCCCCAGGAGGTGTCTAGTCCAGCATCCTGCTCCAAACAGGGTCAGCCATGAGGTCAAATTAGGGCTTTACGCAGTCAGGTATTGAAAAACCCCATGGATAGAGAGTATTTTAACAATAGTGTCACGAGGGCACCCTGGCTTGCAGGATGAAGGCTGGAAGATTTATTCCACCTGAGTGGCACATTTTAGACACTGCACCTCAAATACTGGCTGTGGTGACAGCAGCTGTGGTGTGAAAGCACCATAAATACCGTTTGCAAAGAATCCTTTAAGCCACAGGAGTGGAGAGCACAGCAACCCAGCCAGAGATGGCCAAGTGAAGAGTGAGGAGTTTGGGAATCAGCAGTAGTAGGGAAGGACAAACAGGTTTGGGGACTGGACAGGATGCTGAGACTGTGGCTGGAAACCAAAGGAAGAAACACTAGCACGGGCTGGAGAGATGCTCAAGGGAACAGGAGTGCACCAACCCTCACTGGACAAACAGCACAGAGGAACACTAGGACTGACGGGTAAAGAGGTGGGGAAATAGTAAAAGGGAACACTGGCATTTATCCAAGTTATTTGAAATCTTTACCAAAGAGCTGGAGGACACAGGACTGAAAAGAAGAATTAAAGAGTTGGTGCTGGAGGTGAGGGCAAAGAAACAGGCTGGGAATGAACGAGGTTTGGGAACCATGGCATCTGCCCACTTTCTGCACATGGAGCAGGAAGCCTGTGAAGGGGTCGGAGAACCAGGAGTTTGAGCAATGAAACCTGTTGGCATATTCTATTATTTTGAGGTTCTAACAACTCACTACTGACCTGTTTCTCTACCATGCTCCAGTGATACCATGTTGTCACAGCCAAGGCCTGCACCATGTCTAGTGTTTAGCAGGGGAAAATATACACCACGCACTTGATTTTGGGGTAGGAAGAAGGAGAGGATTTTATGAGAGAGACATTGCCCTAAGCACTGTATTAAAGGAGTTGTACTGTTAAAAAAAACCACTGCAAATACAATCTAGATTGCTTATGCAATTTTAATTCAGCCTTGCCTCTGTGTGCGGTGTAATCTATTCTAAATTAAATGATCACACGGATTATTATCTTGCTCCACAAGACCTCTGCTGCAGAGCAAACACAAGAAAGTCATTAAGTCCCTTCCCCAAAGAGCTTCCAGTCTTGGGAAAACCAGATAAGGGGGTGTGAAAGGAGCCATTCCGGGAAGGAGGTGGGGAGGGAGCACTTAGGAGAATGAGCTTCAATAGAGCAGCAGCATTTACAACTAGATTATTTTTGGAGAATTATAGTTGGACAAGAGAAACCTCCATGGACACCTTATAAAAGCCTTCCAGTGCCTAAAGGGGCCTACAAGGAAGATGGAGAGAGAATTTTTACAAGGGCACATAATGACAGGACAAGGAGGAATGGCTTTAAACTGAAAGAGGGTAGGTTTAGATTAGATATTAGGAAAATATTTTTTACTGTGAGGGTGGTGAGGCACTGGAAGAGGTTGCCCAGAAAAGCTGTGGATGCCCCATCCCTGGCAGTGTTCAAGGCCAAGTTGGAACTAGATCAGTTTTAAGATCTCTCCAACCCAAAACAGTCTATGATTCTGTGAGTCTACAATTTTGGTTTTTTCTGGAGTCAGAGTAATATTAAGAAATTAGATAAAAATAATTAAAAGCAAGAAACAAATTTCACAAGGGAGACAGAACCAGGGGATCCACTGACACACAAGGCAAGGGCAACAGGGAAGATTTCAGCACTGGAAGATAAATATGAGAAGCAGAACAACGGTGATTTTGTGGTTAAAGCAGTGCATTCCCCCTGCTGCATCTCCCTTATCTTTGAGGAGGGCCAGGCAGTGTCTGTTTATCGATCTGTGGTTAGCTGCTGCGTGGAACAGCTGACAGCAGCAAAGCCTGTTGCCGTCGTGCCTTGTGGCCCCATCGGCCTAGAGCCAGTGTGAGCACCTTGCCAGCCACAGTCCTTCGGGAACTGCCCACAAACAAACTGCATTTAAAACCCACTGAAAGGAAGTTCAAATGCCTCCATCTCTCGGCCAGCCCCCTGTGAGGAGTGATGCTCGCTGGGCATCCGCACCCAGCCTGCGACTCGCACAGCCCTCGCTAGCCAGAACGAGCATCACGGTGTGTGCTTTCCCCTCCGGCTTTAGCCACACAAGTGTGGGTGTGTTGGACTCTTCCAAGCTCACAGCTAAAAAAGCTTCTGCTGGACATGGGCAGGAGGGCTTCCCCGCTTCCTTGACTGCCCCAGGCACAGTTAGCATTTCCCCAAAAGCGAGCGGTATGGTTCGGATGACGGCAGAAGTTCGACTGTACCAATATAATGTAAGCATGGTAAATGTAGTCCAAGTCACACCATTCTGGAGCTCCCAAGGGAACAAAGGGGCTGTAGAGCCCTTCACGGGTCATTTGGTCCATCAGCCTGGCAGCTATATCCTCCAGTGAGGACAAGTGTGAATGTGTCGCCCTAGGGACTAGGCAGTGACTCATCCCACTCTTCCAGTGCCATCCACGGAGCTGCCATGGGGCACTCACAGCCTTGGTTAAAGGCAGTGGTGCTGATTAGTCCCCATCAAATCCTCTATGGGCACTTTCACCATCCCCAGCCAGGCTAGCTATGGTACTCTCACACCCCTCGCACCTGATGGGTATGAGGGCTTTCTACGGCACCTCTCCCTCCTACCACTCTCACCCACAAAGAGATTAGCCTGCAAAGCTGCAGGCAGGAGAGAAGATCCAGGCAGCCCAAGTCCCATCGCGTACTTAAGTAGATAAACTCTGCTCTCCACGGTATCTCCTCTTTTCCTTGCCCACCTACAAGCCAGCCTGTGGCCACCCCGACCAGTGGGTGCATAAAGGGGAAGAGCACTTTGCCTCTTCCTGCTAGGGCCACAACTCATACGTGCAGAGAAGGGAAACCTGAGCCTTGCTGCTGAGCTTCCTGCACCCTCCTGGCAACTCCCTGCAAGCCCCACTTGCTGTGCCAGAATGGGTGGTGGGCACAACCGAGCCTCCAGAGAGAGAAGATCCACCGGCATCACTCGTACCGCAGTGACTACAGTCTGAGGAGAACTGTGCCTCAGAGACTTGATCTCAGACCGCAAGGGAAGCCAGCCACATCTCAGAGACAGGGTTTGTAGCCGTGCCCTGGCTATCGTGCTGTGCCTACTGGCAGTGGTCCTTGGGGAAGGACACTTCCCAGTATTAATCTCCTTTCCAGCTTCCTCCCCGCTTACCGCACTCTTTCATCTCAGGTTTAAGGTAGTTTATTTAAATATATATATATATATTTTAAACCTCCCGCTTCTTAAAATCATCTCTGCTTTGATCATTTTTTTCAACTGTTAAGTGACAACTTTCTATCTGCTGGGCAAGCAGCCCCGGCCGAGGCATCTCCCCGCGCTCGGCCGCAGCACCGGCGCCCCGGGCTCCCAGCTCCCCGCTTCGCCTCCAGGCAGGAGCAGGTCCGTCCCTCAGCAAAGCCCGCCCNGGACCGAGCGCTGCTCGGCGGCGGCGGCGGCACGGCCCGACGGGCCGGGGGTAAGTCCTGATCGCTGCCTCCCGCTCCCCTCCCGCCCGGGGCCGGCAGTCCCTTTGCCCGCAGCCCCCCGACTCCCTCCCCGCCCGGTTTTCCCCAGCCCGCGGCCCCCCGCGGCATCGCCGGGGCACACGGCAGCGGGGCC
>VZTD01003142.1:926662-993795 GCA_013397725.1 Rhagologus leucostigma | reverse complement strand
GGGCGCGGAGCAGCACCCGCAGCTGGAGACGAACCCAAAGCCGCCACCACACCTGGACTCTGCGCTCGCACCGCGGACCCTTCCCGCACCCCGGCCTGCCATCCGGGCCGGGACAGGCA
The DNA here is from genome assembly GCA_013397725.1 of Rhagologus leucostigma. Taxonomy (NCBI): domain Eukaryota; kingdom Metazoa; phylum Chordata; class Aves; order Passeriformes; genus Rhagologus; species Rhagologus leucostigma. Next base: position 993,676 of record VZTD01003142.1, on the reverse strand, counting down.
CCCTGACGCCTCCGAGGCGAAGACCCACGGGAGGAGCGTCCCTTTTCCTCCCTTTCCCCTCCCTCTGCGCGTCCCCACGGCTGCGCCCCGTGTCCCCATCGCAGTTTGTCACCCGGCTGTCCAGGGTGGTGGGTGTCCTGCCACCCCCCTGTGAGGGTATCCAGGTACACTGGCACGTGCCTGGTTTGGCAGCACCCTGGCCAGGTGCGGAGTGAGCAGGACTGGGGGGGTGGAGGACAGTCCAGGGATGGGGGACCTGGCAGGGCTGGGAGGGATCTTGGTAGGGAAGACTGACTCACCCAAGGGTGAGAGTCGAAAATAGTGCTCTTGGATATAAGGGAGAGAAAATAAGACACTAAACCCACAGCCAAACTGTGTATTGGGGTGTCTTATGCCTTCTGGTTATATATATTATGGGTGATGTTTTGTTCATTCCCTGTTCTGGCCTTGCTCATCAGCTAGGCAGCTGCTTAATGTAGGTTTTTTTCCAGCACTACAGAATCAGCCTTTCCTGGTCCCAGACAATACAGAATTCCCAGAGTGGGAACTGTGTCAGTGCAAGGGACACAGTAAAATGAATCCTGTCTTTGGGTGGCTGCAGCTCAACTGTTGTATGAACAGTCCTGGATTCAGCAGAAGCACTTGTGCTACAAGAGATCCTTGTGATCCGGTGGAAAGCTTAACTTCTTTGTCAGGGTCAGGCAGAAGAAAGATAGAGGAGACAAGCAAAGGCACTTTCAAACAAAGCACATGCCATTGTTTCACCCTTGTCCTGAGGGATCTGTGTTCACAGGACATAGGGAAGTTCAGTTTCCATCTCATTCAACCCTTGTCCTCTCCCAGCTACAAAGCATCATGGGAGAGTGGCACCAGTTTTAAGGATGAGTATATCCCAAGGGGCTGGAGCAATTTATACCTATTGCACGGCTACTCTTCCAGGAACATAGCTGTGCAGCAGCTGTGCATCACAGATGCTGCTGTTCAAGGGGTGAGGTGAAACAGAGTAATATTTATACCACTGGCTTTGCAGTGTTTTGTCCTTGCTTTTCATACCTGTCATACTGATGATGAGTTCAGCAACAGGAGCAGTAGCAAAGGAAAAAAAGATACAAGCCATTAAATGTCATGGAACAACCTTGGGACAGCAGGTTTCATATTCCTGGAAAAAAAATCCTCCTCCTAAATCATGAAGGGTAGGTTACTGAGAGCAGACTTGAATCTATTGTAAGAAAAAGAAATGCAGAGTACTTTGCAAGCGTCTTTGCATTATTTCATCCCAAACATCAAGCTGGTTTGCTTTTCAGCAGAGGAAGCACATCTTCTGGCCAGGCATGGAAAACGCAGAGGATGGATGCAATGGGAGCAGCACCAGCAGTCAACCCTTTACAAGGCAGGCAGGGCTTGAGACAGAAACATGCTGCAGAAAAGGAGGAATTCTGGAGGTGGTACTTGCTGCCAGGCAGCCAGGGATCAAGAGGCTCTGCCAGACTGCCAGGCACTCAAATGTATGAAGTTATGGAAGACATTTTTTGATGAGAGAAGGAAGAGGATACTTCCCAGAAGAAAATATATAAGTTCCAAATTTTGGCCAAGTTCTAGTATGTTTGGGTAACTGTATTGGGTCTTTCTCATCATTTCAAATTGTTGTCTTTCAGACTGCACTCTTGCCCAGCTGACTTGTGCTGTGGTGTGACTTTGGTGCATTTCAAAACCATTGCCGCTTTCCAAACAGCTGCATTGGTTGGTAAGATCCACCTTTCACATGCACACAGGAGGTGAAGTCTTGCATTCTTCTCTTGGCTTAGATTCAGTGAAAAACAGAACAGGCCAAACAAATCTTAAAGCAAAGTTCTGTCTGCATATGAGCAGAAAAAAGAGCTCTCTGATTGGCTTGAAGGAGCATTCATAAAGAAAGTGTAAAAATCATACCAGTACCCACAGGGGGTACTGTTCTCCACAATAATTGCAGAGCTCTGATTTTCAGTCCTCTCTTTCTCTCTGCAGTGGCAGCCCCATGGCCCTCTTCACCAGAGCCAGCAGCCATCCTAACACAACAGACCCCATTCCCTGTGGGGCAAACAGCACCACAGAGCCTGAGCTGCCCCACTCACACGCCTACTACGCCCTCTGCTACTGCATCTTGATTCTGGCCATCATCTTTGGGAACGTGCTGGTCTGCTTGGCTGTGCTGAGGGAACGCACCTTGCAAACCACAACCAACTACCTCGTGGTGAGCCTGGCAGTGGCAGATTTGCTGGTGGCTACTTTGGTGATGCCATGGATGGTGTACCTGGAGGTGAGTATCAGCAGAATTTAACCACACCACTGCATGCGTGGTCACGTTCCTAATGAAGGCAGTAGCAACATTTCGACTGATCTGTGTGGGACAGCCCTGGAGCTGTCCTGCAGGATGAGTACTGCTTGGGTGTGTTACGTGGAGTGATTAAAAAAAAAAAAAGAATAAGTGTGCGTGTGTGGGAAGCCATCCCAGCAAGACAGAATTAGACTCTTCAGTTTGATTGCAACTGAAAAATATTATTAAAAGTCAAGTTTTATTTCAGACTGGAATAGTCTATCAGCTCAAGTGCATTCCAATCCTTAATGAAATCACATTATGCTTTGCTTTAGAAAATACTTGGCACTCACTCTTGCCATGGACAGGGTGGGACTGAGGCACATCTGTGGAGCAGCCTCTGCCCCATTCAGTGCCTTGGTCATGATTTATGAGCACAACAGTAGGTCCATTTCCTAGTTGTGTTTGTAGACCCATTCAAGACTAATTTCCATCTGTGGAGCCTGGATAATCAAAGCAGCTGATGCAAGAGTCATCCAAACAACAGGGAAAAACCTCATACATATCCCAAACCCAAACTACCAATCCTGGCATTGCACAGTTTTTCCTATAGAACTGGGCTGTAGGACTCCAGCAAGACTAAGATTTAAAAAATGGTCCAAAAAGCCCCAAAGTCTTTTTCAATACTTGCTGCAGTTTATGGATCAGCGATGCTACCGATGAAGCAGAAATGGCATCATGCTTCAATACACTATGAGCCTGGAAATTGCCAAAAAATCATTCAGTCTCCAAAACCATGTAGAATACCTATTCATCTACTGAAGGTCTGCTAAACCAGACTTTGAGAACTGGCTTATGGAGAAGCTGAAGGTGGATGAGTACCTCAGATTTAAATGTCGCTTGTGAAGTTTGTGCTTTACACTCCATTTTTAGAGTGATCTGTGGCCATGAAATGTGTTATTTTATCAATCATACAGACCAGAACTGTCTCTGAGAAATCTTTCGGGATGGCTGTGACAGAGCATCAATAGAAACATTTTATAGCCTCAAAATCCTCATCTCCACCTAAGGAGGTTTCTGGCACAGAAGTGCTATTCAGCAGTGTGTCTAACAATCCTATGGGCCCCAGCGTGTAGGTCTGATACACCAGTACTGCTGCCCCTCTTCTTTCCTGATCTCTGGTGCTGTGGCTGCTGAAGCTCACCAAGGTTTCCAAGACAGCGGCATCAGGGTATCCTGCCCACTGGAGTTTGATGGCATTAAACACCATCATGCCTCTTAGCCATTGCATAAATGGAGGAGGACCTGTGGCAGCATGGCTGAGAAGACCCTCCTCAGTCTTCTCACAACATCCAGCTCTACCTCCAAAAGGGAAGAAAGCTTCAGGAGAAGGTTGTTACTAAGGTCTAATCTGCTGAAACCATGTGGGAGTCACAGTGTCTCCTCATCTGTGTCTCTCTCACGGGAGCAGTGAGACCTAAGCTGCTCTGTGAGCTCCAGGAGCTCTGCCGGACTGGTGTCAGAGGGAGGACAGAGCTGAGTTACTGCAGCTCAGCAGCCGTGACCGCGAGTGCTCTTTGTAGTCCCACTGTGCAAACCCACGAGCAGCCACCTCACAGCTGCAGGAGCCAACAGCAGCCCCAAGCAGCAGCTCCCAAACACAAAACCCTTCAGCGAGCCTGCTTAGATGCACTCCTTCCATGCCTGTCATTGCCTGATGCAACTTGGTTTCCTACTTTCCCATCCATGTGCTCCTCAGTGTGGCATCACCCTTCATAGCTGAATTGTGGAGATTCTGTTGTTTATTTTAAGAATGCAGGAGAGTGGTGGATATGCATAAGTTTTTAAAAAATAATCATTGTGCATTCATAAACTGGAAAGCTTCCTATAGAGTTTGGAAGCTAAAAATAGTAATACCACAGTTTTGTAGATAAAGCAGACTGGTCATCAAGGAAGATTAGATGAGAACCTGACCTGAGTAGTCTTTAGGGATCTTTAGCATTGTGTTTGATAGAGCCAGGATTTCATCCTGGACATTATTCCCACTTCTGCTGCACAGTCACTGAGTGGTAATAAGAGATTGTATCGGCTCATCTCTCTGCAGTTTGCTCTCATCAGCTATAAGAGAATAATGTTCGACCTCACCCAGGCAGATGTGAGGATTCATTCAATTAATACCTGGGATGTCCTTTGAGATTCCTGGACAAAAAGCACCAGAGGGATAAAGAAGAGGTACCCTGCCAGCACATGAAAACCAGAAACACAGACTAGCAGGTTCTAGCTGCTGTAGCAAAGATGATTAGAACAGAGCAATAAAAGGAAGAGCAGAAATAGAATTTTAAAAATTATGAACAAGGCATATAATAAAAAGGCTCTTCTTCACTGTTAAATTCTGGAATAAATTCTGGGTTCATATACCCCACAGGTAAATATTAACTACTTCAGCAGAGCTTCTCCCCATTTTAGAAGTGGCAGGTGGAAGTCAGGATGGGTTTTAAGCCCAAACATTTTGATCTGTCAAGCATCCTCTTACACAAGCTACAGTCTAGTATGCAGGTGGTGTGATCTGAATGCATCATCCTGAGAGGGCTCACTTCTAAGCCATCCCCACCAGCACCTTCTTCAGTTTTAATGGTTCACATTCTTGAGCTCAGCATCTGAATGTGCTCAGGACCTTGCAAAGTCCCTCGGTTAAGTGCTTGCTCATCTGCTGGGTTAGCAGCAGCTGGCTTTCATGTGAACACCTGCCACTGGCTTGGTAAAATATTCTTCAGACTCCACAGCTCACACAGAAACTGCATTGCTTTTTGCCTCAAACTGCAGAAACATCCCTTACTGCAAAGAGTCCAGCAAAGGGTCCCACTGCAAAGGCTTTCAGCTTTTTTTTTTTTAATATACTTTGAGGTGGTCAAGCAGATCTCGAAATCTGAAACTAAAGTAAAACCACTGTAGTGTTTCTCTGGAAGCTGAACCTACCTATTAAGGTCCCTAACCTCAGATGGACAGCCTTCAGTTTGCACATCTTGTAGCTCACCTAACTGTGCAGAAAAGCTCAATGATTTTGGTTTGACTTTTTTTTCCGCCTTTACCTACTTTTTAATAAGAAAACAAAGGATCACCACCAGTATCAAGAGAACTGGAGAGGAAAGCACAGTTCCCTTCTGCATTCTGCAAGCTAATTCCCATTTCCCCTCCCTGCTTTCATTCAAGGTCAGAAGGTCTCATGCAACACTGCCTCATTCAATACCTGATTTCTGAAATGTAGCAGCTGGGTCCAGCAGAGAACACCCTAAAGACACAGCTCACCTCAGCAAGTTTCTTTGCCCATGTGTGGGAATGCTGCCACTATCAAAACCATTTAAATTTCTCAGGATTATTTCTTGAACAACTCTCACAGAGTGAATTCTGTGTTTATACAGGTGCTTCTCTCTGCAGGGAGCTGCATCCTTCCTCTGCACCGACGCTTGCTGCAGGGTTGACCCACTGCCCGAGAAGCCAGGCTTACTTGTGGTACCCTCTCCAGCCTGCTCTGGGATGGGTGTATTTGAATGGGTCTTGAAAACCTCTGAGGATGGATCCTGCATAGACTTAGCAAGCAACTGGCTCCACTGTCTCATTGTCTCTGTGGTCAGAAAAGTAACCTTCATAACCAGTTTGTACCTTTCCTCCAGCTCACTCCTGTTGCCTCTTGTCCTCCCACCACACACTGCTGCAAAAAGCCCAGCTCCATCTTCTTAGCAACTTGCCTCCAACTTTCTCAATAACCTCCCACCAGGCACTAGAGGGCTGCTAGTCTCCCACCCCTCAAAGCCATCTCTCTTCCAGACTGAACAAGTCCTGATCCATTAGCTGGTCCTCACAGCTGCTCTGGCCCCTATGGATTGTTTTGGTGGCTCTCCACTGGACTTGTTCCTGCTTATCAATGTTTTTCCTCTCCTGATGCCTCAAAACCAGGTGCAGTATTCCAGATGTTGTCTAAATGTAGGCAAAGAGACCAGGAACTAGTGGCAGTTTCTGATAGCTTCCCAGGATCTAGCTAAAACAGTAGGATCTATGGGGCCGAAGGCTTAAATCCAGGCCCTCTCCCAAGCATGGACTTTCCCCCCTTTTTCTCTCCTACTCCCCCATTCAGCACAAGACTGGGTTTGTTTGCAGTTGAACAAGGAGGCAGCCTGCCCTCCATCTCCTACAAGGAGCGGGCACTGAGGCATACCACTCCCTCAGAGTCAGGCTGTCATCCCAACCCCAGGGAGAGCAGGGCCACACAGTGCTTGGAGCATGGTTGTCAATCAAAAAGGTCAGTGTCAAGAACTTGGTGGCTGCTCCAAAAACCACTTTTCTCCATCGCTAAAGACTGGCTGCAGCTGAGCTTTCACAACCACACACTTCAGATTAAAAACTCAAAACAACCAGAACAACAGCTTGGTAGCAATCCAAGCCCCTTTATCTGAATATCCTGTGAGTTCTCACTCAGATCTAATGATCAAAATCTGTAACTGAGATAAGAATCCAAATAAGGTTTTTGAGAAGCCTCAGTCTCAGATCTCAGTTTCATACATAAATGCAAAAAATTTGCAGCACTTTTCCAGCTCACTGCCTGCAAGAGCACTCCGGCAGCTAAGCTGAGAAAGACTTTCAGCCCTTAGATTTTCTCAGATAATCATTAATCAAAGGATAAATACAGTGATATCAAATTTAAATCAAATTATTATGCTAGGCCTTGAGAGAAGGGGTTGCTGCTGTTTCTTCTCCCTGCCTCCCTCAGCAAGAGCAAATAAAGGATTGAAATTAAATTGAGGCTCCTTCTGCACAACCTACTGCTGTGTTATCTTGCACACAACACAGGTGCCCCAGTTTCCCTCTGCCCATCACTGTGGACATGAACTCCTCTAGCTGCTGAGGTACTGGAGGATAGCACCTCCTTACACATAACTTGTCAGGACTTGGTGCAGAACAAGGCTGACAGTTTTGTGTTGCTGCTGCAGGTGACCGGAGGGGTCTGGACGTTCAGCCGGATCTGCTGCGATATCTTCGTCACCATGGATGTCATGATGTGCACAGCCAGCATTCTAAACCTCTGTGCTATCAGCATTGACAGGTGAGACACAACAGCATCCAGGGGATAGTCTGGACATGGGGGTCGGCCCTGTACCCCAGTGGGGCAGGGACAAGGAAGTGGGGTGAGCACAGACAGCATCGCTGTCTTCAGGACAACAAACCCCTGCAGGTCTGTCCCTCCCACTGCTGCTGTTAGTGTGGCTCTGCTCACACTGTGCTGGAAAAGGTCTGCACCGGAGGGGGGGAGATACAAGCAATAAAACATCCCCTGTAGGCAGCCAACCACATTGTCGAGCTTTTTGAAGGCAGGAACCACAATTGGTCATCCAGGTCCCACAGAGGCTCTGAGAGGGTTTCTTCTGGAGATCTCACTCATGAAGCTTTAATAAACAAAATCCTGCCGTATACACGGGGAGAGATGGAAGATTATTGCTCTGTAATCTTGAGCTTTGCTCTGGTTTTCTGCATTTTAAAACTGAGCCTATTTTAAGCAATGCTGAGGGCTGGTAGCCAAGACCTTGGTACACGTGGTGCTACTGGGACCAAGGAGTGGGAGAAGGGAAAAATACTGTGTGCTGTACCTTTGTAATGTGTAGTTCAAGGATAATAATGCAAGGCAGCTCTCGATGTTGGGTTAGTCTGGTGTTCCTCCATGGGAATCTGTATCTGCATTTCAGTTTGGCTCTGTCTGCAAGGAGCAGCCCCCAGACTCTCCTAAAGATGAGACTCCTGTGCCTTCCAAATCCTAGCCTGGCTGAACTGCATCTCCTGGGGGCATCCCAGCAGCTGAAGGTCCTTGTCACCTGCCCCTGGGCAATCCTCTGCCTATCAGGCTAGCAGCAGACCAGGCAGCTGAGACAAAGAGTTTAGTAGTTTGTGGTTGCTCCAGAGAGTGCTCTTTCCCAGCAGTGCCCATATAACTTTAGGGGCTTGAGGGTTAGGGGTTTCCTGGGGTTTCTTGATCCATCTGGTAGCCCAAACCTTGTAGCTTCACATGCTGTGAGTTCTGCTAAGCATGTCTCTGCACTGCTGCCAACTAACTCTGATTTCCTCGGTTCCTCCCCGCAATGCCCCACTTACCATTTCTACAAATTGCTGATCCCATCATCTGATCTTCTCTACTTTTCTATTTCTTCACCACGTTCACCATCATGTTCCGTATGTTGCTTTCATTTCTCCTTTTAAAAACCTGGTCCTTTCCCTCCCTCCATTCCTCTGTCTCCTCTTCCCGGAGCTGGTTTGTTCTGCAGATACACCGCAGTGGTGAAACCAGTTCAGTACCAGTACAGCACTGGGCAGAGCTCCTGCAGGAGGGTCTCTCTCATGATTGTGATAGTCTGGATGCTGGCGTTCGCGGTGTCATGCCCTCTCCTCTTTGGCTTCAATACTACAGGTAGGTGATATCCTGAACAATAGCAGGCAGGAGGGGTTGGCAGTGGAGCTGCCCTGTGTATGGCCAGGTCATTTAATGTGGGTCCTGCAGATTTGCCAAGTTACAGGGAATTTTAAGGAACTGGAAAGCACACTATGAAGGGAGAGAAAAATCCCCATGTGCTCTTGTCTATAAACTTGCCATTTGCTCAGGCAGACACTGACTGCTCTAAAGGGCAAACCTGCCTGCTCTACTGCCAAATCAATGCCCATCAAGGTGTCCAGGTCTTCATATTCCCATCAAGCACTCACTTTGAGCACACAGAGCAAAACGTGCAGCACATACAACGCACTCGCACACCAGACTTAATGGCGTCTTGCTGATATCAAGAGGTTCAGAAGCACAGTTTTGACTCTGATACAGAACACCTTTCTAAACAGCAAGGATTGCATATCAGCATTGCTTGTTAGAAACCTCCTTCCCATCCAGCTGGCTGTCTGCTTCCTTAACTTATCCCTTGAGGAGGGCAAACAATTTAGCCTCCACCTTGGAAGCAGGTTGGTCTTTTTCCTTTCCCTCAGCTGGGGCAGCACAGTCTCCCTGAAGGCAGAGGAGCACGGGAGCCTTCCTCCCCACTGAGTCACAGAAGCCTCTGCTCCCCATCCATCCTCTCTGAGGTGCTTGAGGCAGGAAGGGGATGAGAGGGGGAAATTCTGCTGCCCCCTTCTGTCTGGTTCAGGCAGATAGGGGTGAATGCACACTCTGCATCTAGACAGCTCTGAGGCTGTCAAAGGAATAGGAGAAAGGATGAAGGAGACAGGATCCTCCGAGAAAGGATAGGAATAGACATGAGAGAAGAGAAGAGAACAGAGCTGTTGGCCAGAAAAGCAGGCAGATGCATGCTGGCTAATGCTAGATGGCCCTGTGCTGTGTTCATTGTAAGCATCAGTTAGGGAAGTGGGTAAGCCAGAGCATAATCTGCACTCCTCAGACTGCCTTTGTCCCCAGCCACCTTTGGTCTCACTTTGCCAGCACACCGGAGCGTCCTTGTACTAAACCAAAGCAGCTCAGCTGCTCCTCTCTCTCTCTCTCTCTTCTCCTCCCCAGGGGATCCCAGTGTCTGTTCCATATCCAACCCTAGTTTCATCATCTACTCCTCTTTGGTGTCCTTCTACCTCCCCTTCATGGTGACCCTGCTGCTCTATGTCCGGATTTACCTCGTGCTCAGACAGAGGCAAAAGAAGCGAACCCTCACCCGGCAGGGCAGCCAGAGCGCCAGCACCAAACCGTGTTATGCACACCAAGTAAGAGCCACGTGAACACAGTAGGAGCTGTCAGAAAGGACAGGAAATGCATCATCTCTTCCCCTGAAAGGGTCAAAACACAGAACAGAAAGCATAAAGAGGGATATGACATGTGTTCATCCCATGCCTCACTCATACACCATGATATTTGAGATGCAGAAGTTCCAATTAAATCCTTTTCAGACCTCTAGAAAGAGGATACTCCCTGTGTATCTCTGCCCTCTAGAAGTGGCAACTAGAAAAGAGCACAGCCTACTTCAGTATTTCTTCAGAGCAGGGTTTTCTCAGCCATGCATAAGTCTGGGTAATTTCTTCATTTATTGATTTTAATGTCTTCATTTATTGATTTTTGCTCTATGAAGCTTCATTCTCAGGGCTTCACAGGCTTTAACCTCTGTTATTAAAATAAAAAACCCTCTTCATCTGTCAGACTTAAGAGGTCAAAATACTCATGGTGCATGCAACATGTGTTCCACTGACCTTTCTAGATGAAATATCTGCAACCATGGGAACCAACACAACAGTTTGAAAGGAATTACCTGGTCACGCATATCCACTCTTTTTACCCATTTTTGCACAGTGAAGCTACATTAAAAGGGTGGAGATGCTGAGGGGAGCAGGGCCAACACAAAAATACAGATGAGAGGTTAGCAGAGCAGGTATTTCTGCTCTTAGTGTTCTCATGCTTCTCCTTGGTGGGATGGAGGCAGAGAGTTTTCAAGTGCCAGTTCACCCCCAGGTCAGTCCAGAGGACATGGTGCAATGTGAGAGGCAAGTGGGGCTGAGGATAACTCCTACAACTTCCCTCATCATCCTCTGACCCAGTGAGCAGTTTGGATGGTTTCCAGTTCCTGTGTGGCATTCTCTTTTGCAGGAACACATGGAGAGAAAAGCTTTGTCAAACAGATGCCAGGGCACGTTCTCCCCCTGTCTCTCGCTCAAGTGCACAGGCCAGGAGATGTCTACAAAAAGGAGGTTGCTGACTGTCTTCAGCCTGCAGCGGTACCGAAGCTTCTGCCATGAGGCATCCCTCAGCAAGGCACCAGGGCCTACACAAAACAGCAGGTGGGAAGAGAGGAGAAGGAGCTCGAAGCCAGCAGTGGAGGTACGGAGGCTCAGCAGTGGCAGAACCATCAGCAGCCTGAGGCTGGCACAGCAGCAGCCCCGACTGATCCAGCTGCGGGAGAGGAAGGCTACACAGATGCTGGCAATTGTCCTGGGTGAGTGAGAACCATTCTGCCTGTGGGATGCAAGGGGTGATGGTTTGGGACTTCCAGGAGCACAGAATCTCCTAATACAGTATTGAGATTTAAAAAAATACAAGCTACGCCCTGGCTTCAGCTGGTACCACTTCACGAACTCAGGAGAGACAGTGATGGGACATTTAGGGATCTAGAATAATGCTCCCAAATGTTGAGAGCCAGGTATGTTAGTGTTTTATTTACTGTGTATTGTTACCCTTGTGTTTTAAATCAGTGGCCAAAAAGCCCTACTAGAGAGAGCAACAGCCAACACCTTTGCTTTTCCTTTTCCTTTGTTTTACTATTACAAGGCTGGAACAATCCTAAGTTTCCTTACATGCAGAAGCTCTTAGATCCAATTGCAGAAGGGGAAACTGAGGCAAGGAGCCGCAGAGGAACCAGTTCATACAGCTGGGTAGACAAGCCAGGAGACTGGTGTCCCTGCCACCTGCTGTGGTCACCAGATGCACTCCTTCCCCCCACTAACTCAGTAGCAGCACAGAAATAAAGTAGCCCTCGTCCTAACTGATTAAAGCAGCTGAGGCAGTGGGTTTTCCCTCAAAGTTGTGGCCACTTGCTTTTGTCTGTCATCAGACCACTTCTGAAGCCTTATCCATCCATTCACAAAGCTGGTCCCAAGGAGCCCGAGCTTTTGCCAAATCCCTCTATGTAAGGAATAAATTCAGCATTTGTGAAATACAGAAACATCATGGAAATAGTGAGGGGGTGGAGGGAGAGGGCACCAGTGGAGGCCGCTTTCCAAATAGTTGCTGCTCTAAACTCATGGATTGTTTTCTGCCTCTCTCTAAACCCAGGGGCATTCATAGTCTGCTGGCTGCCCTTCTTCTTGATCCACATCCTCAACGCCCACTGCCCATCCTGCCACGTGCCTCCAGGGCTTTACAGCGCCAGCACCTGGCTCGGATACGTCAACAGTGCCCTCAACCCCATCATCTATACAACCTTCAACACTGACTTCCGCAAAGCCTTCCTCAAGATCCTCTGCTGCTGACTGCAGGGCCACAGCGGGCTGCACAGGTCTGCAGCAGCCCCCTGGGCTGGGACAAGGCAGGGCCCTTCCTCCCTCTGCTTTCACGCAGTGGGGAGTGCCGTGCTGCCCTTGGCCACGAGCAGTGGCGGTCAGCGGGATGCGGTCATTGCTGACCGCCCGGCACCCCCTGCACCCGAATGGAGAGCGGGAACACGCCCCACCCGCACGGCTGCCTTCCCACACCAGGGCTCAGTGCTCCTGCCTGAGAGAGCACAAGTGCTTCCCACTTCTGGGGAGGGGATAAAGACAGAGACAAGCCGGTGGGTCCCTCAGCGCTGGGCACAGCCCCGGGTGTGCAGCAGATCAGCCACCACAGTGCATCGCTCCTGGGAGCTGCCAGGCTCGCAGGGCACACAGGACCCAAATGCAGATGGCATCTCTCATCTCTGCTGCCTACATGCTGGAAATGCATTTGCCCTCCCACAGCTGGAACCTCAGCCTGCAGAAGGCACCGAATTCATGCACAGCAGTCCTAGCAAGAGGACAGAACATGACCTCTTTGATGAGTATCCTGATCTCTTCAGTCAGGAGCCAAGAGCAAAAATTGGATGAGGAAACTTAGAAAAGGAGCACCGATGGAGAAATAACAACTTTCCTGTTGTTTTCATCAAAAGGTTTGCTTGTAAAACTGGGTCAGTTTAAGTGCTTGAGAAAATCGCCCCAGTTGCAAATGAAATCTTCCCTTGTGCTGCCAGCTTGTATTTTACTGCTCCTTGCAAGGTAGAGACCTGGCTGCCCTCCCTCTGGTAGGTCAGCTCGCATTAGAACTGCAGCACTACCCCAGGGTCCCCTCTCCTCCTGACCCAAGGACCAGTGATAGATTGGCCACTACTTAACTATCACACACGGCAGTGATCTACTGGGGCCACTGAGAGAACAAAGCCCGTGATAGCTCCCACAGAGTCAAACTTGGTTTTTCAGCTGGTTGCATGCACCTTGTCTCAAAACCTGTTCACGGTCTCTTTGGAACCAGTTTTCACCCTTGCTCCTCTCCTGACAGGAGCACTGCTAGGTTTAGAGTTTGTACCACCTGGCTGCTGCAAGCAGCCTGTTACAGCCCATACCTAGGGGAGAGCTGTTTCATAACATCTCTCCCAGTAAGAAGGGACATTTGCCTCGGGATGAGCCCCAGGACTCTCCCTGACACTCCTGTCATCACATATGGCATCTGTATATCCCAGCATCCAGGAGCTGGCCAAATATAGCCCAGCCACAGTCCCCTTCCCAGCAGTATTCTACAAAGCCATCTCCAGTAGTTCCTGGATGAAAAAAACAGACAAGTCCTGATGTACCGTGTAAGCTAGTCTCACGTCAGGGCACTCTAATGCTCTTCCCCTCATATAGACAAAGCTGGCATGGGCCAGAGAGCCTCAAAATGGTTCTCTCATTTTGCCCTCTTGCTGTATTGGATCAGAGGCTTCAGCTCTCACTCCCAGGACTTGGCTTAATTGTGCTGTCAGCCATGCTCGTTTGATAGCTTTGGGCATAACTCTGTGTGCTGCTCCTGCCTGTGTCCATGCCACAGCTTCTCCATCTGGGAAGGGCTTCCTTTCTTTCCTAATAGAAAGCCAAAGCCATTGTCCTCTGCCTCTAGAGCACATAGCAGAGCTCTAGCTGCTGCTTTGGTTTGTCTGGGTTTTGGGAGGAGGATCTTGTGGAGAGCATGTGTCATTTGCCTGGGCAGGTGCCCTCCATACTGCATTGTAACTGCCTTAACCCAATAAAACACAAGTGTAACTGGAAGTTTCGGTACCTTTGTGGTGAATGTACCCCCTTCCATAAGTCCTTTGTCACCTGTAGCCCCCGTAACACTTTCCCTGTAAAAAATTATCATCCACCTGGACACCCACAAGAAGTCTTTATTATTACTTGCATTTTCCTTGCAACTGGGAAAGAAATCAAATGCTGCTGTAAGCACTTCCAGCAGATGAATTCTGAAAATATGGTCAATTAGTTTCCCAGCTATGCCAGGCAGACATGCAGCAGTGTTACTCCATCTGCTCAAAGGTGCTGGATAGCACAGGAGGCACCCAGCACACAGGGTGGAGGAGCTATGAATCAAGTGAATCAACCTGTGGACAGATTGCCACTCAAGGAATTCTCATTAAGCTGCTTCATAACAGAGATCACCAGTCCAGTTGCTTTATATAACAATTGTCAGAAGAGAGGAAATGAAAGATCTTTTAAAGGATGAGTAGGTCCATTTCAAGACCTGGCCTAGCATCTCTCAGGGGTCAGTTTGATCTGACTTGAATTTGCACCTGTTCTTCAAGGAGCGCTCCCCAAGATGATTCAGAATACAGGTAAGAACATGAGGTGTGGCAGAAGACTAAGCAGCATTTGGTGTCCACACAGCTATAAGGGATCAGGGAAAATTCTGTATCTAAACATATGGTCCTTTCTTTACTAACTAAGATTTGAACTATCTGATCACAGAACTGACACCAACCTCTTGAACTATAACTTGCTATGGACCAAAAAAAAAAAAAAAAGGCAGCACACAAAATCCTCACACAATTACAAAAACTCAACTCCAAACCAAAACAATCTCTGTCTCCCCCTCCCTCAAGTGCTGCTTGAGCTCCGTGCCCAGTTTTACTCTGGCAATACAAACACAGGTGACCGCATAGAAAATCCCAAGGAACAGAAGCAATCAACGGTGCAAGCAGTTGATGCTCCCCCACCCTCTCCAGCAAGCCAGAGAGACTGCTAAGGATGCCCCCAAGACACACACACCTCCCTCATTATTTACAGCAGAATAATCTGCATTCTCCTTTTTCAAGTGCTCAATGTCTCCTACTAACCTCAATTTTCTCCAACACTTTCCTCTTTGTTGTTTTGTTTTCCCTGACTCCACAACTGGCTGGGAGAGGAGGGGTGAGCTGTGACACTGTGCTCTGCATTCTACAAGGATTCATTTGCATGCTGATATTCACATTAGAAGAGCCTTTGGATAATGCAGAGACCTCCTCTCCTGCAGAGAGGAGAAGGGAGCTCGGAGACAGGCACAGGTTGCTCTGGCAGCAGGGCTGGGCAGATGTGCAGGTGCAGCACGGGGCCCTGCAGTCTGTGCTCGCCTCCATCCTGCTCCTCTAGGCAGCTGGATTGGGATAGCTCAAGTCCCCTGTGCTGGAAGACATTTGTAAACGAGCCAGTGGAGAGAGCTGAGGAGAGTTAAGACCCTCTGGAGATGAAGGAGAGCTGGCAACACACACTGGGAAGATCGGCTCCCCCCGCAAGGTACAAGGCAGCCATCCAAGTACTGCCTGTCTAGACACATTTACAGCACGCCTGAGAAATGGACTGAAAAACAGCATTTATCCCCTGCATCCACCATCTCCCAGCTCACAGAGCCACAGGGTCTGGCTCAGCTGCAGGAACCCAGACGAATGAGCCACTGAGCCCACATATTCCACAGTTTGCTATCCTACGTGTACCTGGGGCTCCCCATCTGTGACAGATGTGCCACATGTTGTATGTGTTAAACTTCAGGTCTAGGAGGAATAACACAGGTTACCCAAGTTACTAAAATCCTAAATGGTAGCAGGCACCAAACTGAAGCCATCCAGAGCTTAAACCAAAAGCTCTTATGTTGAGTTTTACACTGTAAAATATAAACAGAGAAGAAATCATAAAAAACTCTACCTTATCAGAGGCAGCAACAGGGACAACAGGCACCAGATCATGCAGGAATCTTTAAGCAGAAGAGCACAAACGTCCATGGGGCAGGAGATAAAAAAATCTTCCACGAGAAAAAGCTGACTCCTGGGAAGGCAAGGAAATTATGGAGGAGGTGGGTTTCACCTGCTAGCACAGCCCAATGCTCTGCAGGTGACACTGCTCAGTGAATATTCTCCAGGTACCTTGCAGCAGCTGTTGGACATGTTTTAACAATCCCAGCTGCAGCCAGATATTAAAATCCACATTTGCCAGACTACAGGGACAAAGTAAAGCCTTGCAGAAAAATCTCACTTCCCCACGTAACCTTCCTTAGGCCCCTTAGGGGATGGGCTGGCCTGGCTGGATGCTCAGCTGAGCTCAGCTGGACCCCACTGCAGGGCTAACACAGGGAGCTTCCCCCTTGGGAAGAGGAGGGAGTACACCTGGAGTCTGCCTCTCTGAGGGGGATTGGAGTGACTTGGGGTTCTCTGTTCCCAGCTGAGGCCGGCACAACCTGCTCAGGTTGGCAGCTCCTCTGGAAGACAGAGCTTGGCTGCAGCTTATTGCTGTTACTGATGTGATGTTTTCTGAAGAATGTCTAATCAATGCCAGCATTTCAAGGAAGGATCAACAGCCTGCAGGCTGCTGATATGGTGACACTCAGACAACTACAAATAGGAACTGTGGACAACCCAGAGGACACTGGTAGCAATCTGATTAGTTTCAGCTAAGTGTGTGATGGTTTGGTTACAAAGTGACAGAGTCTGGCAGCCTTCAGCCAGCAAACACACCTGGCTGGGAGGTCTCTCACCTCCCAAAAAGAATGGGTTCAACAGTTCTTCCTCTGACCAATGCAAGTATCCCAAATCTGCATGAGCCTTGAATGAGCCATCGAAGTGAGTTTTCCTTATCTAATGGTAATACTGAACTAACATAGTTGTCACCTCCTGGCAGTATTTTACCAGCTGACCTGCTGCCTTAGGGGCAAAGGAAGGCTCACAGGCTGCAGGAATTTCAAGGTGTGAGGGATTCAAAACTGTACTTCTTCAAAGTCAGCATCAGCTGCTATGTACCTCTTGCTGAATGACGTTGAACAGGATGTAGGAGATGTATCCCAGACCAATGCTGCCTTTCAATCTCAAAAGCCACTGATCCAGTTATGCTCTGTTACTCTCCAAATAGTCAATCTCAGCTCAAGACATAGCAGTGACCTTTCTTGTTGTGCCTTCCTGGCATCACTCATGCCACTTTCCTTGGTTTCTTCCTGCCTCAAGTGTCGGATCAGGAGCCCACCAGCTCTGATGCCAACCGCACCTTTCTACAACAGGGATACACTTTCTCCCAGGCCCAGGCCAGGGATTCTCATGAGCTTCCTTCATGATTCTGGATACACATCAGTGAATCTATTCCTGCCAGACACTGGTCTCATCTTATCCCTGAATGCCTCTGGAAATGTAAGGCAAAGAAAACACCTAGGTCCAAAGAAAAAAAAGAACATAATTAAAAATTAATTTCAGTATAATGATTTAAGTACCTCAATAAGACAAGCATCAGGCTCTTGTATGTTTGGTGATGTGGGGAAGACCTTTTTGGTTTCCTTCCCTGGGGACTCCTGTCAGTTTTACTAAGTTTTACCCCACAGCTGTAAGCATGGCAAATTGAACAGCCCAAATAAAGACCACTTTTCAGTGGACAGAAACACAAATACTGAGGGAGTCAATTTCTTTCTGCCAGCCTATGTCATGGCAGAAAGGCTGTGGTGCAGGTGGACCATTCACCTAGCTATGCCTCAGCTGAGAGGCAGCAGCACTTCTGTCTCTCTGTGGGGGTCAGGTCGAGGGACGTGAGCAGATCGTTGATGCTACAGGACTCCCTCGAATATTTGTGATTGCACTGGCTGTGGGCAGCAGCAGAGCCAGGTACCAGGGTTGAGTCCAGCACTCAGTACCCCCATCAGCCTCAGGTCTGCAGGCTACCACCATTACTCTGTGGCCTTTTGCCTTCGTGAGCAGGAGTGTGGAAGCCATTGCTAAAGTCCCTGAACCACAACAGAGCGCTTCTTCCTCCTCAAGATGTGCGCAAAACAAGGGATGGAAAAAGGCACGTGACAGTGGCTTCTGCAACTTGATGCTGGCAGTGCTACCCACGGACATACTGCACAGCTCCCACTCCTTTTTTCGCTGGCCTTGCCAAATCCTAATCATCCTGTTTGCCTGTGTTCCTTCCTCCCAGACGCTCCATCTCCTGTTCCCTTTCTTGAAGAGGCTGCGTCTCTTTAAAGGCTTCGGCTGCCTGCCAGTCTGTTCTCTCTCATCCCAGTTCCCTCAGCTTTGTCTCAGGAAAGCATTTGGCTTTCCTAAAGGCTGGTTTCTTCAGCTGTTTTTCAGCACATACTACCATTGAAGTTGACATTACTTTGTAGACAGTTCCATTTTAGTCCAGGAAGGGCAGTATAAAAAGCTCAAGACAGATTTGTAGACTCTGCTGACTTGCTGCAAGATGCTGGCTACATCAATACCTCCCCTGATTACCTCATCAAAAGGCAAACCAGATGTTCTGTGGAAGAAAGGAGCAGCGAGCACAGAGCATTGCTACAAAGCCACCTTCTTGTCGTGTTGCAACACATCCACCAGCTCAAGAGCACAAGGTATCACACACAGGAATGGGTCCAGGAACTCTGGCCAAGGACTTTGAAACCACTCCTTTCTTTGTGAAAGTCTGTGCTGGGCCGTTACATGTAAGGGCTGCAGTTTTTAGGTCTTTTCTTGATCAGCAACCTGCAAATCAATTGACTCTGCACATACGGGCAGTAAGATACACCCCGTCCTGCAGAGCCTCTGGCATGAACCACAGCCATTGCCTTTCCCAGTGCATTGGCCACTCCCTTGGGCCAGAAAATGATTTACACCACAGCAGAAGGATAGGGAAGACAGAAAGCTGGTTAATCCTGAGCTGTCTGGCAGATCCAAATGCCTTTATTTATAATTTCTTTACCTTTGGTCCTCACTAAACAGATTCCTAGATTTTCAGACTTCAGAAGTCTGAAATAATCCTGGTTAACCAGATAACTCCTTCTCATCCAAAACTGCTTCCCAAAGAGCTCTGCAAGATGTTCAGACACACAAATAGCTGTGAACAGAGCAGGCTTTCTCCAAAGATTTTGTAATGATGGGGAGTAAGCAAGGCCAGGAGCTGGAGGAGCTGTGTCAGAAGCATCACAGAGCATCCCACTGTGTTGCACCTTCACCTGACCGATGTAATTAAATCATACAGATGACAGATGTAGACTTAACCAGGCAGTTCATCATCACCTCATTGTGAGGCAGGAAAGGTGTTGCTTTTCCAAGTCAGTATGTCCCCAGGGAGGAGCCTGTGTACTCCGACAGACGCCGTTGGCATTGGGGGAAGCAGGAACATTTTGCTGCATCATTTTTTTGCCAGC
Organism: Rhagologus leucostigma; assembly: GCA_013397725.1. Lineage (NCBI taxonomy): Eukaryota > Metazoa > Chordata > Aves > Passeriformes > Rhagologus > Rhagologus leucostigma. The sequence continues at coordinate 974,255 of VZTD01003142.1, read as the reverse complement.
ACCAACTTTGCCAGTCTAGATCCAACTTCTCAAAGGGATAGATATTAATTCTTTTTGTTTGAAAAGTCCTGTCATGCCTACAGAATGTGCATAAGAAAGGATGGTAACATGCTTGAACATCTTTAATAGTCTGAAGGAGTGCTGCATTACCAGAAAAGAGATGAGGTCCCTAGTGAATTATGTAGATCACTCCAGAGTACTACAAATAAAACCATTAAACTGGCCTGCACCATCATCTATTGCATGTATGCCTTCCACATCACAGAGGAAACATCTCTGAAATTACTGAAAGGTTTAAACATTTTGTTGGAGCCTTTTGTCTGCCAACTCAGGTTATGAATCAAAAAACAACAGGGTTCAAGATAAAGAAAAAAAAAAAAGCTAGTCAATGCTTAAAAGCACCTCTGAAACACACCTGGACCTGATTTTTCTATGCATAAAAATCCCATTATCTGAAAGCCCTCTGGACCTTAGAGACGTAGAAATAAATTGAACACCCTGCTGGAACACCTCCAGTCTTGGGCAGCTCCTGCGATCCTGCAGAGCCACAGAGGAGCAGACCTAGAAACTGTCAGACCAGGCTGGATACATTGTGTGTCTCAGACACTGTGTCCTAGTGATTTACAGGATGGGGTGGATGAACAGCAGGAGGGGGGCGGGAAATTACAAACCTGAAGGAAAGGAGAAAACATTTTTGTGATAAACCAATTTTATTTTTTTTCCTTAATACATTTCAAAGCATACCTGTGAAACTGCTAAGAGTCTGCAACATTCAAATAGCTCTGAAAGGAGGAAGTTACTGAGCAGAATACTGATGAAGTGGTCAGAAAGGCACAGAACTTAACATGAGGTCCTGCCAGTTATTCTCATCAACGTGAAAGGTTTTTGTCTATTAAGGGGAAGATTACACTAAAAGTTGCTAAGGAAAAGATATTCAAGGGTCTAATGTTTTTGTAACACACCATCTTTTTTGTATTCCGCTCTGCTCTTTTATATTCTGCCCTTTGGGGATGGATGGCAGCCAAGGATGTTTTTGCAGTCTTCTGTGCTTAGTGAAGTTAATTTAGCACAGACATTTTTCCACTCTTTATTAATTTCAATTTTCACTTCTCCATGGAAAGTTTAGCTTTCTTCATGCAGTTTTGATCCCCATATTAGGGCAAGAATTCTGTTTTTGAAAGAAATTAGATCTCTGCCAGGAAATAAATAAAAAACTTTCTAAGTTAGCATGAAAAATGTTGCTGATTTCTTACAATGTGAACTAAGAGGACTGACATATTGAGAAGTTGTATAAATACAACGCATTAAGATGGTCTCAGGGTTAGTGATGTTTGTAACTGTGTTTGTTAGATACTAAATGATGTAGCTGGTCAAATTCTGCCCAGTAGAAAATGGTTTTACTTTGTGCAGCCGTGGTACACACATGCACACACATAAAAGCTAAGCAGAGAGCTGTAACAGGAAAGCCTAATGGGTATGACTGGGAAAAAACATAACACAGCAGTATGGAAGGACTGGAAAGCCAAAGAAGAGAAGGGTTATTGAGAATAGCATGTTATTGGCACTTAGCTTAGCAGGCCACTATGGTCCCAGGATTGCTAAGTTCATCTCTTTGGGACATCCAGGCTGGGAGATAAAGAAAAATTAATAAATCCTAATGATTCACAGAGGCAGGGCAGGATGGGGAGACTGACCGATCACAAGTAGCTCCCAAAAGGTACAAAACAGCACTTCCAAAAGTAGCAGTAAGGTCACCAAGCTAAAAGTATGCAAGAGATGCAAGCAGGACACAACCACCAACACCCCTTAATCTCTGTCATCACAGAGAATCACTGACTGACCTCTTGGACTCAACCATTGTGGTGCCTGGCTGCTGGGCTGACTCAGGCATTTCAGTGAGTGTGGGGATATAGGAGTGTCAGTGAACGAGAATATTCAAAACCTGTCCCCTCCCAAAAGATTTTGCACAGGCATTTGCAACACTGCAGAAACAGGCACTGCAGAAGCAAGCATTGCAAGGTCCCATGCACTACCACTGCATTCCTCTTGAAAGAAGCATAAACCATTTTTGTTTCATTAGAATTCCTGCTCTTTAAGTCAAGCAGACTTTCTACCTCATGCTGTATACCCAGGACACCATCTCCAAGTTTCCCAGTGCTGCATCAATTTTAACAACCACAAGGTACTACTTGGAGTGAGGACGATAATCCTGTATTTTACGTCATTTCTGTGGCTGAATCATTCTCTGTAATCCCTGTCTGAAGACAACAGTAGAGCAGTATTTGCACCATTTCTTTAGGATCCTGTGGAACAGAAGTGTAGTTAGTGCAACACAGTGAATAAGGCTGGAACGGTAAAAAGGACTGTGACAACCGTGTGTAGCTGCCCAAAGAGACAGGGAAACTAAAAACCCCTTATACTTTATGGTAAAGTCATTCTGATGGGACATGTTAAAATCTTAAAGCATTGCAGAAACTGTGAAGAGTAAACTACAGATTAATCCTTACTGGCTTTAAGGCCATTAAGTGTAGTATTTTTTCAGGCTTAATGAAGGTAGTAGAGTTCTTATGGGAGAGGGACAGGCAGCTGTCTTCAACACTTCCAAGTCTATTATAACATTCTTATTATGTATCAAATTACTTGGAACCCTGCTCCATGACAGGATCCTACTCCTAGACAATCTCCTCCATGAGGCTGCGAGGTCAAGTTTCAGGAGACATCTTGATTTCAAAATCTCTGGTACACCACCTCTGCCACACATTGAGAAGCCAGTGTAACAAATAATAAATTTCTTTTATTGTTGCTTTGTAATATAAAATGATTAAATCCATGATTTCACAGTAAAAGGCAGTAAAAAGACCCCAACTGAGCAACAGGAATGTGACATAACTAAGTCACATTTTAAAATAAGGAGCCATGAGAATGTTTTCTAAAAGCCCTTTCCTATGACACAACCCTTCCACAGCTCCACCTCACAGGGACATTTGTGCAGCCTGCTCTGTGACCAGTGCTAGGGTGGCTGCAAGGAATGGTACAGACATTGCCAGCCATGTGCTAACACGGGAGTGAAATCTGGCGCACACAGAGTTAAAAAAAACTTCTACAGCAGGACATGGATTAAACACTTTCTTTTCTCTCTGGCTCTAATGTCACTGAATGGGACTCCTGAGGCAGGGGTGTTCAAGGCCAGGCTGAGCTGGAGGGCTTCTTCCAGGCCCAGAGAACATTCTGCCCTGCAGGTGGCCTGAGAGAGGAGTACACACACAGTCCTTTGTGCCACTGGACACAGCAGCACTTCCAGTCAGTTCTTTCCAAGGACACAGATGCTGGCAATGGCTACAAGGACAGTGTGTTAGGCTGAGGTGGGATTTCTCACCAAGGAGATACATGATGAGACACTAGGATACCACTAGGTTTTTCTAGAAAAATAATTACTGTTGGGTATGGAACAAGAGTCCCAAGCAGCTGCTTAGCCTCCAAGCAGCTGGATTAATTTTAAGTACATGCCCTGCTTTATCCTCAATCATAAGTTCAATAACTCTGTCCTTGTACATGGGAAACCAACAGCGAGTATCTGAAAACAAAGTTATCCATACTGGTCTTACTGGTGAACTGTCCAGGCTCTTCCATCCACCAAGAAGGCACTGAGCCAATTAACCAAAAGAGACCTTTGAACAAGATCGTCCTTCCCCACCAGGAAGTGAGATCTTCTTCAAGCATCTCCTTCAGGTCCCTCCAGGACGGAAAAAAGGCATTTTACTACTGACAGGTCCAGGTGGTACAGGTCCACTGGATGAGGATGCAGCCTGCAACCTCCTCTGTCCTCTCTGAACTCACTGGCTCAGCGTCGCATTTGCTGGGCCTTGCAGCGCCTGCCTGAAGATGAGCTTCTTGAGTTGGTCCAGTTTACTGTCCCTTAAGGCATCCCGAATGGCACTGAAGAAACCAAAGTAGTGCTGGAAGTTGTGCATCATGAGCAGGACACCGGCCAGCAGCTCGTTGGTCACCAGGAGGTGATGGACGTAGGCACGAGTGTGCCTCTGACAGCAGTAACAGCTGCAGCCTTCCAGCAAAGGACCGAAATCATCGTGGTATCTAAGGAAGAAGCAGTGTTGGGTAACATCAGAGGTAAGACACGTTCAAGCAATAAAGAGTACCCAGTTACCACCTGGCCTTTTGCAGGGACCTGAGCATTGAAGTCCTGAGGTTCTTAATCCAGATTTGGTGACAACTCAGCCCAGCACCACTGGCACAAAGGACTTCAAATATCGGAGATGGTTTGGGTTGGAAGGGACCTTAAAGATCATGTAGCTCCCACACCCTGCCATGGTGTGGGACCACGGCTGCTGAAAGCCCCAGGCTGCTGAAAGCCCCAGGCCTCCTCGTGCCAGAACTCACTTCAGAGCCAAAAGGCCACACATTTACATCAGAATAACTCTGACTACATCGCACCTAACAGTGGAAAGAGGCCTTATCTGTGCCTGCCCTGGCAGAAAAGCTGCAGTGCAAGACAGGTATCACACAGTTTATGAAGGAGAAAGCCACCAAAACCACAGATTTACTAATCCCACTATTCACAAAACAGTATTCCCCTCTTCTGTGAGATGCACCATTTCACAAAGTGGAGAGAGCAGAGCAACACAACTGTCTACTCAGACAGCCTGGAAGTACCTGTGGGCAAAGAGAAGGAAGGACAAGTGGTAACAACGGCCAAAGTTTTTGTGAAGTATCCAGAAATGGCAGAACTGTTCTGCAGCTGCCCAAACTGAGTCAGACAGTAGAAGGTCTCCATAGTTTAAGTAAAATCTAGTATCTCAAGATGACCCAAGTTAGATGTGGAAGACCAAAGTGATTCCCAGACCACCTTTGTGAACCTATGGTCTTTCAGCTGAGACATAATTACGACCACAGAATGTTTGCTGGATAAATGATCAGAAAACCCCTGGCTCTAGGTCAGGCAAAAGACAGCACTTTCAGAGATAGGCTGTTGCCTGATAACAAGCTAGAATGCTTGTCCAGCACTCTCCAATCAATGTCCAAAGTACTCTCTTCAACAGCTTCATGTTTTATGAAGTCTCTCATCCAGCTGCTGACCAACTGCAAATAAATGCAGAGGACAAAAGCATCCTATTTAGTGATACAGCTGCAGGAACCCTCCTCACAAACTCACATACATTTTGTCTTTCAGAAATATCTCAAATGGCGTCATTTCCGGGTCAGCTTTGGAGACTTCGTCCTGGTCTTCTTGAGCACCATTCTTCTGCAGGTCCTGGGCCCCATTTTGTGTTAAAACTGCTCAAATTAAAAAGACAACAGCCTTAGAACAGAGAGCAAGGGCAGAGCAAGGGTAGCGACCTTAGAATAGATATTTCTGCTACTCTCTTGCCAACTGAAAACTCCTGCCACAAGTTTCCACCTCTTTCTTCTAGAAAGCAGATATTTTACTTCAATTCCCATTGGTTAGTTAACACAAATACACTTTTAGATGATTAAAACAGCAAGAGACAAGTGAAAACTAATCAACTAAAACTAATCAAAAGTTAGAGCTGAAACAACAGCATAACTTTTTTGCTGCTCTACTGAGCTGAATTCTTTATAAAACATCAAACGTATTTTGTCTGAACTGCATGCTGAATAGAACGCAATCACCTGAACAAATGGATTTTATTGAGATTTTGCTAGAGTTGACAGGCAACTCATCTGCATTCAATCATTCTACTTTCCATGCTGTGATCAGACTCAGGGATTTAGATGCCTCTTGTTTTTTTAAAAAAAAACCCTGGAACCTAAAGAGGCTAGTAGCACTAATTCAGAAGAGGTAGGTTCCACATCTGCCTTTTCAGCAGCTATCTGAAAAATAAAGAACCATCCCATAATTTTGTAGGTTTGTATTTTTAAGTTTGTTCTTAAGGAGAAGAACATGTATCTGGAAATACCAGTATTACTGTTTGCATAATCCATGCCTACTGTGTTTAAAACAGACACAGGACAAAACTACTGCCATTACCCAGAGCCTTATAATTTAAGAATAAAGTGAGACAAGATAAAGAACAACAAACAAAGAGCAGGGTTAAAAAAAAAGCAGCAAGCACAAAGAAACAAGATGTTCTGTTCTATTCAGCTGGCTCTGAATTATCCAGGCATGAAAAGCCACTAGGTTCTACCCAAGAGAAAAAATGTAAAATGTTTCCCTGTATTAAAAACATTTAATAGGCCAAAACAAAACAGCTGCTTGAAACACATTTGATAGGTGCTTTAATGGGTGATACACATTTCCATCTCACAGTGTAATGGGTTATGAATAGAGCATTTTGGTTTTGGTACAAACCTATGAATGCAAGGACAGAGAGAAAAACTGCCCAAATAAATGGGAAACTTCTGACAGTTAGAAAAAAGAACTTCAAAAATATATTATTACAGCAGACACATATTCAGTTAATTCTAGAGATCGCTTAATAGGTCCAACCTTCACTGCTAATGGTAACAGAAAATTTGCCAATGGTGTCAAACTAAAAGCCCTCTACGCAGGAGGTGTTTAAGAGATATTTAATCAGGAACAAAGTTCTCAAATACAGATTCCTCCCAAGTATGAATCATGCTTGCCACAATGTAAAATGTAAAAACTATAATGACCATCAAAAAGCCTACCTGTTGCTTCAGGGTCTGGATGGCAGTCGTAACTGAAAACCAAGGCACAGCCTCGCTCTGTCACTTGGAAGGGAAAGAAGCTCTCAAAAATGTCCACTCCCCTTTCAATGCACTCAAGCACCTCATCTGGTCTGCCTACACCATGAATGATTCTGTAGGAGACACACAGGAAGACAAATCTACAATACTCTGAGTAGAAGCAAGCAAGTACCTGAAGGAAAAGACCTCCAGGTCATGTGCAGCACATGTAGCTTATCTCTGGAACTGCTAACCAGAAGGTCAGGGGGCACAACAGTTATCGCTCAGAATTCCATGTGCTTCCACTTCCCCACCTCCAACCTATCCAGTACATAGCAGGATTTCATTTTTTGCCATTTGGAAGACAGCAATAATCCCTCATTTACTGCAGAAAAACCCCTTTCTGTTCATTCTGTTTGAAGTGATTTGTATGTGATTTCTTTCACAGACACATAAATACAATCAGATTCAAAACATCCGTGCCATAGAACAGATATTTTCCCTAATCACGTTTGTGCCCCAGTGAACTACCAATTCCCAGACACGTGGACCCTTTTGCTTGTTAGATGTTTAGAAGACAGTCTAAAAAGAGTCTCAACAGAGACAGCAGTACATGGCTGGTCAAAGACACAAGTCCTTCAGGTGACAGACACATCATATTGCACTTGGAAAACTGCCCAGGGGAGAATGCACTAATGAGAAGCATCATTAGAAAGAGAAAGCTTCCTTGCTTTAGTCTTCCCTTCTCTTTACACTCTACTTGCTCAAATGATTTACCCAAAAACGTGGGCTGTAACATCTCCTGAGACATGGCATTAAGAACCAGGAAGAGCCTGGCTGGATTGCCATCAATGGTAATAGAGATCCTGCTGGCAGCCAAATTTAGTTGGCAGCTTCGCCGAGGGTGGGTGAAGTGTAAGGGAGTAGAGCAGTGCCTGCTCTCCTGCAGGTGCATGGCTGGGCTGAAAGCAGCAGAAGTTAATGTAGGGCAATGAGCTAAACAGATAATTAGGAAAATACACAGCGGCTGATAAATGAAGTCACAAGGTGCCATTTTTAGTCACTTTTCTAAGTACTCCAATTAAACTGATGAGTACAGAATAAGGATAGGAGAAGTTTACAGCACGAGTGTTTTATGTTTCAGGTTCCCATGACAGGGAGAAAATGATATGCAAAAGTCACAACAGTAGCTCTGCATATATGATCAAAGCCTTGCTGAAACTCATCTCTGCACAGGTAAGGACAAACATTTGTTCTTGCAAGGGTTCCTATGCTACTGGAAAGGAAAACAAATTTTATCAAGAGACTTCAGCACCTTTAGGTACCTTAAAGGACTCTTTATAAAGAGTACACTCATAAGATCATTTTACCATCACACAAAAAGCAGCCACTTCTTGAGTGAAGCACAGAAAGTGTTTGTCTTCTAGAGAATTTCATATTGGAGTAGAACAGGGCTGAAAAAAAACTTCTCCAGCCAGAATGGCAAGGGTGATTCAGGAGCAAGGACTGCCTGAAATTCACTTGAGGTACTTCCAAGACCCCCTGGGGCTAACCAGCTCTCTTCCTATCAAGAGGTCAGAAACACTTGTCTTAACAAGACAAGCTAACTATTTGATAGATGAGGCAGATGCACTGGTGGCCACTGAAGTTAGCTGAGCAGATTGGACTTTAATGCTCTGAGGGGATCTTTTAAGCAGCTCAACCAGACAGGATGGCAACAACACAGCAAGCCTTCTAATTGTCAGGAAAATTCAAACCCCAGGCACCACTAAGCAAGAACAAGCTGCAACACCAGGCACAGTGCTTTTGCATTTAATTTCCTCTTAAACACCATTAGGTCAGAGCAATGCTCTGCTAGCAGAGGGAAGCAGGAACACAGTGGGGCCTCAGACATTTTGTTCAGGAAATAATGAAAAAGTAACCATATTATTTCTGTAGCAGTTGCTCTGGTAAGAGCAATCCAGCAAACTCAACCCAATTAAGAAACCCCTACACTTCTGAACCACTAGCAAATATTAACACACGTTTTCAAGAAGTCTTTAGTTACTGTTAGTCAGTTATAAGGATCAAGAAAGCTGCCACTCCTGTCCAGTCCCTGGCATGGATCTGATGGGTACGACTAACAACTCAGAAATGCAGTAAGCCCCACGCTGTCTAAGAAGAGAATACCATTGTTCTGGGCCAGGCTGCACCACCCCAGGCAGTGCACAAACTCAGTGCCTCAAGTATGAGGACAGAGCTGGCTACCAAGATTGTGTAGCAAGCACTGGCTGGTTCTGCCAGCACCCCTCTCTGCCATTCTCCAGTTCAGACCAGAGAGAACTGGAAACATGACAGTTTTACTGAGAAGAAGTCCTTGCAAAATATCTAGATAATAACATTCTTGTTCGAGCAGAACTTCAAGTAAACCATGGCCTCCAAGATCAAATGCAAGTAAACTCTGACATATCCTACCTGTAACTCTTCCTAAAAATGTAAAGATGACAAATGTGAGAATACTCAAACCCACAGCATGAACAAAGCCTGGTGCCAGTTGCAGCTAAAGACTGAAACAAGTGATAAAGACTGCAGCCTGACAGTGGTAAAATTTATGCAGCCTGGCACACACACAGCTGTGCAATACAGTGATTATTTCCTACAAGGAAACTGCACAGCAGCCTGTAGATGTTCCTCGTAATAGGACAGATGGATTTCTTGGGATGTTGCCCACACAGCTTACCTTGGTTTATCCTCTGGCAGCTCTGCTGTGACAGAAGCTATCAGTTTCAACTTGGTCTCCTTGGCCATGGCACTTCCCTGGAAGCCATCTAGCAGAAAGCCACCCACAGGCCGCTTGGCAGTCTCCCTGGCTGATCTTAGCCTCTCTTCCAAGATATCTCCACCTTCAATTGCCCCAAACATTACACTTCCTTGTAGTTCCTGTCCCAGGAGAAAGCTACAAGCGTTAGAGCATGCTCTGCCAAAGACATGAAAGACACCTCACAGCCCAGGCTTCAGATGCCTGCTACTTAAGCCCCACATTCCCAGGAACTTGCCAGAACCACAGGATTTCATCTCATGTAAGACTACTCCCCACACAACACTGTGAAGTCCATGTGTAAGAAAGGGGACTAGTAGAGACAAGATTCTGCTCCTTGCCTTGACACTGACTCACTGAGAATTTTGATGCCACTCTCCCCATCTCCCTACAGAAGGCAGTAACCACACACCACCTTTGTACACGGTTTTTATGGATGAGGTCTCAGCAATACATGTGTTAGTGCACAATACAAAGCAGGTGCCATTATCCTGGATGTCAGACACCAGATCTCACAAGGAATTCCCTTTCAGGAGATACAAGTATCAGCTCCTGTCACCTGTTTTCCTTTGTAGTGCAGACTCAGTATGTCTCCTTTCACCAAAAGGGAGGGAAATTTCAAAGCTGCTGGAAGAAATAAAGAATAGCACTGACTAATTCTGTCAAATCCTCCCTGACTTGGAACCAAGGGAACTTCAGAAGAAAAAGATGGGTTTTCTCAATCTGAAGATCTCACTTTGCCCATGCATCTAATAATACGGTAAGTGAAAGAAACGCATCACAGTCCAAAAGCAGAAAGAAAAAACCCTAAAAAGTAGCTCTCCTCAACTAGTAGAGATGAGGGGTGATCCTGGTGCAGACGACAAAGGGAGGAAGGGAGGAAGGGAGGAAGGGAGGAAGGGAGGAAGGGAGGAAGGGAGGAAGGGAGGAAGGGAGGAAGGGAAACTCACTGTGCTACTGGTTATACCTCGGTCTGGACTGTAAGCTGGCCATTCTCTGATACACACATGTGACACAATCTCCTATAAATCACATCCTGGGGCTGGTCCAGGATGCAGCACAGACCAAAAAGCAGTTGCACTGCTATTGCCTCAGTACTTTGGGGACCTTACCGGTGTTTTTTCTTGCAGCTGAAGGCATATATCCAAGAAGGAAAGTGACCTATCCACAGACTTCTTGGCTCTTTTTCTACCAGCTTCCCCAGAAACGGTGTCTCCATCAGAGATGCACTGGAACCAGTCTGGCTGGACGGCCCGCTGGATGTCCATGAACTTGGAAGCTGTCACTTCCATGCGCCCTGAGCTTCCCCACAGGGAGACCGTCTGTACAGGAAGAATAGTGATGAACATGAGTTGCAAAGGACAGCAGATCTTAAGGGTGAAAGGAGAGAAGGAATCGGTCTGGTGAAACACCTGATACTGGAATGATATCTCATTAGTTAAGTTGTCCTGGGGCATGGCTCAGATAATCAGCTGCACTTGGCACAATGAGTGGAAGGAGCTAAATGACTGAACCGGAATTTCTAAGATACTCTGGTGAAACCATCCCACTCAACACTGACTTCTCCAAGTTAGAAAATGTGAGATAGAGCCGCTGGCCTCTCATCAAACACAATGTAGTGGCAGAATTGGAAATAAAAAAAAAAGCTTGAATTCCCACCAAACTTACGTTGTCACAGAAGCAAAAGCTTATAAAAAGCAGCAAAGGCTGCAATGGCAAATCCAGCTCACTAGTTTCCTGTACAAAATGCAAACCCAAGAAACTATTTCCTCTTCTGAGCACTTAACTCATAACCACACATGTGAACGTATGTAATATATATAAACCACACAGACTGGGAAGAATACAAAAGCTTGTTTACCACTCAATCTTAGAACCCCATGTTATTTTAGGTCCCAAATCTAGCAACTCTAGAAGGCAGTGAAATACCTAAACCGAGCCAACGCAAGAAATGGCATGTGCTCCCTGTCTCTTCACATGCTTCCCATCCTGCCAGCACACATGGGACCCCATCTTCCATCGTTACTCCGTGATACCCTCAAAGAATTTAAAGCAAGACCAAAGCACATGGACAGAGAGGTTATCTTACCTGAACACCTCCAGGCTAGCAGATGTCACCATTCAAGTCACTAAACATTCAGATTCACAAAATGTTCACATTTTAACCTATTTTGCAGAATCTGTAATTAACCCGTGAGTGCAGCTCGGCCATTGCTTTTGTTGCATTACTGTTACGCTTGTGACATTGCTGTTCCAAAACTTTAAAGGGGTATTCAAGTAGGTTAAGTACAGGGCTCGAGCCCATTGGAAGTCAGCTCTTGTCATCTGCAATTCTGTTCATGCTTTTTTAAATGAGAAAGGGTTTTCAGCCATCAGAAACAGCATATAGCTTGGAGTCTCATGGGCACTTCTTGGGGCCTGAGGGTTTAAACACATTCTCCTAGCCTATGCCAGACAGACAGATTAAGCAGTGCAGTTCTCATGCATACTAATTTGCAAATTGAATTTCATCAGCCGATGCAAAAAATATGAGCAGAACAATTTTTTTTTTTGGTCTGGTCCCCACAAAGACCCACATGGACTGCACAAGCATACCATGTGCCTGTCGTCCATCTGTCCATCCATCCATCTCTCCCAATTACTTCTGGCCTTATCAGCCAATTTCACCAAATTTGAATAAAAACAGAAGTCTCCAAAGTAATAACATCTTTTGCAAATTTCCAACTAAAAGAAAGAGCAACTCCAAAGAGAGGAGATCCAAAATTTCTATCTGCAGAATAACTGAAACACAGCAGCTGTACCTTGTTCCGCAGCAGCATGTTGCTCAGACAGTACCTGCTGCCTCTTATTGTGAGAGCATCAGGGAACAGCTGGTGAAGGCAGGCAGAGGAAAGTTAGAGCTGTCTGAGCCAAAGGGCAGAGTGTAATCACATCTAGTTACCTTCATTCTGTTCTCGAGAAGAAAAAAACTGCTTTAATAAATAAAATAGCCATGCAGCTTAGAGAGCTGAGCATTATCCTCTGATTATTTAAATCCAGCCCATGTTAGGCTTTCTGGCACAGAGCTTTCTGTCCCATTGCTTTCAAAAAGCTTTCATAAGTATTTGTCAGCACAGATCCAGCTGAGGAAGGCCTTACAACAAGGTGACAAATATCTTCACCAGCTTATTTAAAAAACCCAAAAAAGTCTGCATCAAACTTCCAACACCCAGGTTTAGATTGCTGCTATCACCTCAAAGCTGCACAATGGTGGGACAAGCTTCAGGTAATTCCTTCCCTTCAGAGAGACAGGACTCAGCCTGGATCCCAGCAGCAAGGAGTATACGCTGATAGCTGTATGGCAGTAGTTATCCTCTGTCACTCAGTGACCTTCCACCAAATGTGGCCATCCCCAAACAGGCTTTGGGACTGATTGTATCTGAGCAGGTGCCAGGAGTGGCCGCTCCAGCACAAAGCTGTGTCAGGCAGCAGGCAGTGTGTGGACTGCACAGGGAATGTGTGTGCCTGCGGAGTGGAACACGCAAATGTCTGCAGCACTATGCATTCCTGGATTGCTGAGTCACCCTCCTGCAAAAATTCTGAAGTCCTTCCCCTTTGTGGGCTGTAGCAGGCTGTAAATACACGCACAGGGGTTCAGATGTACTGCTTATCAGTGGCATCACCATAAGCTTGTACAGCACATATGCCAAAACACAGGTATCTTCTTTTACTGCCATTTTAACCACTACAGCATGGTAGGCCAGAGCTTTCCTTTCTACCTGAATTGCCCCATAACCACTCAGGAACCGTTCAGGGCACATGCTGCCAAGTAAGAACATGTTTATTTACTTGGAGGTACGAGCATGCAAATGATAGTCCTCTTTCTGCAAAGATTTATTTTGCTAACCTTGTGGCTGTCTGAGCTACACAGATGAAGGGAGGACTGGCAGATTTCTTTTGGGAACTTTAGGTGGACCCTTTCAAGCCTTTACAGCTACTTTACCTTGTTGGTGTTGTAGCCAGATGGGCAGGGAGTGACTGGGTCATGAAGGGAGCAGTAGAGCACAGAATCTGGCATACCTGAAAACAGAGAGACAGACACAGAGGAGAGTGTCATGAACCAAAGGAAAGCTAACGCAAAGATGTGGCTCGTAGGTCTGCAAAAGGGAACAGAGTATTGTCCCCCACACAAGTACATCCATTCTGACAAAGCAAATATTGTTCATCTATCTCTCAGCACCAAAGAAGGTAGACTGCTTCCTCAGTTTTACTAACTGCCTGGAGGAGAGTGCAGCAGCAGGACAAACCAGGAAATAATGCCCTTTGGTTCTGCAGCCTACATAGCTGTTTTGGGATTTATTTATGTTTCTTCTTGATTAATACTCCACTTATTAAAATTTTCCAGACCCAACAGCTGACTCACTTGACCACTCAACTGATAACTGATACACTGGAGACACCTGACATTTGACACAATCCAAACTGAGCAACAACCCCAAGCCTAGAACTTTTAAGAAAGGACAAAGTAGAATCATAGAATGGTTTGGGTTGGAAGGGGCCTTAGAGATCATGCCCCATGGGCAGGGACACCTTCCACTAGACCACACTGCTCAAAGTCCCATCCAACCTGGCCTTGAACATTTCCAGGGATGGGGCATCCACGACTTCTTTGGGCAACTTGTTTGAGCACCTTACCACCCTCACAGAAAAGAACAGGATAGTGAGAGAACTACACAATGAGAACTAGCAACTACACAAATGAGAAATTTATCATCCCTGCCAGACTGGAGGTTTCAAACGTCAGAAAGCTAGACAGTATGTCTCAGTGACATACAGCCCTCTCTTCAGAGATAGTCACTGAAATTGGTAAAGCCTCCAGGAAGTTTCAGACAAAGACATTTTTCAGTTTTTCTTGAAGGAGTAAATTGCTCCAAAGCAGTTAAAGTTTATTGAAATTTGGGTGCAAACTTCCTTTGGAAAGCCAAACCATAATTTTTTTTATATAATGAAATGCATGTCCCAAATCTTTATGTGCTTTTTAAAAAAATAAAACAGACAAAACAAGCGTTGGCAACTCAATTTTTTTCTTGCAAAATGTGCTAGATTCCATATGCAAAGAACTGTAAATTATAGAAATTACAGACACGTCATCGCTTTGTAGCCTGATTGAAGGATTTCTGGCCATACTAGCAACAACATACTATTTAAAGTCTTCCCTAGCGGCACTTTGAGTGAGAAAATCCCTAAATGTGCAAAGCCTACATCTTTCTGCCTACGGTACTGCCTGAACGTGCTCTAATGGGACCCACCTGCATTATCTCTCAGATACACAAGCAAACACTTGTACTTTACCTATAAATTTTGCAGCTCCTTCTTTATACTCTTCCAGAACGTCATGGATTTCTGCCCTGCAATCCAGATATAGAAACACATTAACTAAGCAGACAAACCTCTAAAGAGATTGGTGGTTTCATAACTTCTGTTTCCATACTTATGCATTGTCTGACACTGAACTGGTATTTGCCATCCAGCTGTCAGGCAGCAAAGCAGGGACAGATGGAATGAAATGCCAGAGTCACAGAGCTCAAGAATCACAGATTACAACCCAAGGCACTCATAATTCTGTGTCAAAAATGTAAGGCTTTTACCTGCACTGACCAGTGACCACTGACTTGATGGAGAGCACAAAGCTAGACTGTGACTTTTTGGGTAGCATCACCAGTGTGTTCAGCATCATTCAAGAACCCCACAAGCTTTATCACGTTAATCTTTCCTTTCAGTTGCCACTTACCTAACTAGTTTTGAGGGTTAGCTGCTGCTCCAGTCTTACCTTAAATATTTTCAGGTATGGGGTATCTACCACCTCTCTGGGCAACCTGGTCCAGTGTTTCACCATCCTTATCACAAGAGATACCCTCTTATGGTTTAAACCCATTACCTCTTACTCTATCACAACAGGCTGTGTTAAAAATCTGTCACCATCTTTCTTATAATTCCTCTTTACGTACCAGAAAGCTGGTAAAAGGTCTCCCTGGAGCCTTCTCTTCTCCAGGCTAAACACCCCCAATCTCTCTGCCTGTTGTTACACGAAAGACGCTGCAGCCCTCTGAGCATCTTTGTGGCGTTCCAAAGAACTTGGTCCAACAGGCCCACATCTTTCTTATGTCGGGGGCTCCAGAGCTGGATGCAGCACTCTCGGAGCGGTGTCAGCAGAGCAGAGCAGAGCGGCAGAAACACCTCTATGGCCCTGCTGCCCACCTCAGGAAGACGACTGTGAAGTGACCACGATGGGTTTGGCCTAAACACTAAAAATCACGCAGCCCTCCATCTCCCTTCCCCTCACCTTTCCTACCCCGCCCCTGCACCTCCCTTGGATGGGGAAGCAGGGCTCCCCGTCCCGGGCGCGGTACTCACAGGGCGGGCAGGGCGAGCTGCGCCACGCCGGGCACGCCGCGCACCTCCCGCAGCGTGTCGTGGGTGAGGTGCGGCGCCGCGCCGGTCCGCGTGTACAGCAGGCAGCCGGGCAGCTCCAGCGCGCCGGCCCNTCACGGGGCAGCGGCCGGGGCTGCTCCGCGGGCAGCGCCTCCCGCAGGTAACCGGGCGCGGCGGGGGGAGCGCGGCCCGCTCGCCCTCAGCCGTTCGCGGGGCGCCGGGGGCGGGACGCTTCCCTGGGATCCCGCTTCCTTGGGATCGCGGGCACTTAGCACGGCAGGGTCAGGATCAGGGATGAGGTTTCCCAGGGCTGGGCGGTTTGCCGGCGGGTGGGAAGTCCGCGCTGGACTCGAGCGAACGGCGCCAAAGTTGGCGGCGTGAAACTCGGGTTCGGGAAGAGACACGGGAGGTTGGAACGCTGTGTTTTTTCTTAGTCCCTGCCGAGGTTTGGATCGGGTGGCTTGGGACAGTGGGCCAAGGCGAAATAACTTGCGCAGTGGCATTCAGGGTCAGGTTGTGTCAGCAGACGGGGCTCTGAGTAACCTGACATGGTTGAAGATCACAGAATCATTAAGGTTGGAAAAGACCTCTAAGATCATGGAGTCCAACCATTAACCCAGCACCACCATGTTCACCACTAAACCACGTCCCCAAGTGCCACATCCACAGGTTGTTTGAACACTTCCAGGGATGATGATTCAGCCCCGTTCCTGGGCAGCCTGTTCCAGTGCCTGGCCTGCCTTTCAGTGAAGAGATTTTTCCTCATATCCAATCTAAATATTCCATGACAAAACTTGAAGCTATTCCATGTTACCCTGTCGATTGTTACCTGGGAGGAGAGACTGACCCCCGCCTGGCTACATCCTCCTTTCAGGTGCTTGTAGAGAGTGATAACTTCACCCCTGAGCCTCCATTTCTCCACACTAAACAATCCCAGTTCCCTCACCTGCTCCTCTAGACCCTTCAGCAGCTTTTCCCTTCTCTGGATACACACCTCAATGTCTTTCCTGAACTAAGGGACCCAAGAGTGGACACGGGACTCAAGGCAGCCTCACCAGTGCCAAGTACAGGGAGAGAGTCACTGCCCTGGTTCTGCTGGCCACACAATTGCTGATACAGGCCAGGATGTCACTGCCCTTCTTGACCACCTGGGCACACACTGGCTCATGTTCAGCTGCTGTCAACCAGCACTTCCAGGTCCTTTTCTGCCAGGCAGCTTTCCAGCACTCTTCCCCCAGCCTGTAGTGATGCCTGGAGTTGTTGTGACGCAAAGGCAGGACCTGGTACTTGACCTTGTTGAACTTCATGCAATTGGCCTCAGCCCATCAATCCAGCCTGTCCACACCCCTGAGCAGAGCTTTCCTGCCCTCAAGTAGAGCAACACTCCCATCCAACGTGGTGTTATCAAAGATGTCCCTGCTCATGGCAAGGAGGCTGGACTAGATGACCTGTAAAGGTTCCTTCCAATCCAAACTCTATGAAGAGTAAGGTGTCTTGTTGCTATGCATAAAACTCAACACACAAAACTTGCTGTTGAGCAGTGCTGCAGGTTTTTTGGGCAAGTGATACAAGAGATTGACACCAAAGCACCGTGTCCTGCACCTACCACCACCTGACATCAAAGAAAATGAATTCTAGGGTGAGGTTCCCTTTGTTTTGCTTCCTTGGGCACACCCATGCTCCCACTTTCAGCTGCTTCTTGTGGCAGGTAGGAGTGTGCATCTGCTTCCTCAGGCAGCATCCTGGGCCTCTGGCAGCAACACAGAAAGAAGGAGTTCGAAATATGGACTGTTTGGGGCACAGGTGTTACTCGTGAAAACACAGTGACATGTCAGGAGCATTAACATTGCAGAGAAATGAATATGGGACAGGAAGTCTCTCAGCCTGGCTATGACAAAAAGCTGATACCAAATTTCATAGTTACTGGTTGCTGGGCACTAGCTCAGCAAGTCTCCGTCCAGCCCCCAGGGGCTGGATGTTTCCTTTCTCTCTATGTTCTCCAGTGTCTGTGTTTGGCACTAATTGCCAAGTGAGTGTTTATTGCTTAATGACTTCTAAGTCCAGTTTATGCAATCAAGCAGTCGTAGAAATGCATTTCGAAAGAAATCTACTCCTTATAACAGCTGTGCTGTTTTGTGTTACATTCCCACTGATGTTTGCTCTCTGGAGGAGCAATGTGGATATAGGAAGTGTAAAAATTAATATCCTTAGAAATGTTTTTCTTTCTTTAATTTAAAGAGAGTGGACCGAGCCTCCGAGTATGCTCTCTCTGAAGCTTTTTCCCTTCAAAAGTCAAGGTATCCACAGAGGCCTTGGGGTCCTGTGACAAGTTTGGAAACTGCAGAACAGCTGCGAGATCATCGTCAGGCCCATGAGGAAGGTGAGCTAAAATTCTGCTTGCCACAAGCTGCCTGAAATGAACTGTTCTTGATCCAGCTTTGTGGTTCTGATCTGAACAGGCTCTTGCAAAGCTAGAGTTCACAAGAAACAGTTCATAGTAAGATGTCTTTCATCTAATGGGGAAAGGCATAAGAAGGATCAGTTGCTGAATTTCAAGGTCGATCTTAAATGACATACGTAAGAGAAGGATAAACTCTGTCTCCTGGAGATACCAGGTCAAGACAAGGATAAGAACTGCCCTTGAAGACATACTGTATGGTGAAAGCCAAGGTAGTGGGCTGTAGGAAACCAGGTGAATATTACCTGATATATTTCTGATAGCAGACTAGATGTGGAAATGCAGTTGCTCTATGTAAATTTCACATCTACAAATAGTGATGTGGTTCTGTTTTGATTCCCGTGCAAAATTTTCCTCACTAATTAGCTAACTAAATATTTCTTTTGTAAAGCCTGCAGCCAAAAGTGCTTGCTGAAGTTTGAAAGAAGGCTGTGGTAGATTTAAAAAACAAAAAGAAGGGAAATTATCACCCATCAGTGCTAGAAATATGTCTGCAGTGTAAAAAGCTGGTAGGAGACTGGATTTTAAAAACTGAGTTAACCGCTCTTTTAAGAGTCAGCATTACGGACTGGGACGATGACACATCATCCACTTCAATACAGGAAGTCAGCTCTTTCACTTGTAATCATCAAGGGTTCAACTGACAACATGGAATACACTTACCTGCTTACAGTGCACTGTGGGAATGCATTATAGAGCACAGAGGCTCCAAAGGAGCTGTCTTGGCTTTGGTGAAAAGCTTTGTCTTTTCCTTTGGTGAAAAAGTTGCTTGCTTTTCTCATGTTTCTTTATTATTTTTGTTTGCCCTTCTCTGCTAGGGTTTTCCTTTTTATAGTTACCAATCCCTCAGAATTGTTCCTAGCTCAACTGAACTTCTTTTACCTGCAATCAATTATTACAATACTTAATGGTATTAACTACACATAGCCCACTTTGCAAAGAAAGGTAGTGATAAGAGAAGTGCCAGAACGCTTTTGCTCCAGTTATGAGAAGATCAAAAATCCCAGTCAAAAAAGTAACCCTTCCCCAAGTGGCAAGTTGTTTTCTGTTCTTCTTTCTGTTATCAGATATATTTCCCGTTCCTGATCTGGCCTGAGAGATTATGAAAGAGAATAAAAGTGATTTGAAGGACAACAAACATTAGATTTATGCTTTCTTCAAAAAACCCACCGTTTTTAAAGGAAGTTTGAAAAAGGCTTTATTGCCTTAGAAATACCAGGGAGCATCTTCACGTTGTGTTGGGAGTAGATACTGGGAGCAGCTGCTTGCTCCTGTCCACTGACTGTGTGCCTTGCACTGTGTAATGACTCCCACTGGAGCGGCTGCTGAGATCGCGGCTCTTTGTCCATCCTCACCGCATGGACGGCTGAGCATGGCTCCGCTTCTCGTGGGGCTGCTCCTGATGCCTTGCAGTTTACAGCCGTGTCCTGCTCTAGGAACAGCTTGGCCACCCATCCAGCAAGGCCAGCTGGTTTGTTGAGGCAGCAGACACATGAGCTGACCTTGCTTTTGAGAAGGAACTCTGGAAAAGGAATTTTTTCCTTTTTCCGCAGAAGAATGGAGATGCAAACAGTCCACTGAAGGACTTAATACCCAGTTGTTCATTAGGCATTTCAGCTCACTTAGGAGTACCACATCCATCACGGATGGATTCCTGTAGCTGCAGTCTTAACCCTGAGTCCCAGGTGAAGTTTGCCACCTGACAGGTTTGTAATTAGACTCATCAGTTGGTCATGTGGTACTTGCAAAGGGTTAACCTGTACACGTGAAGCAAAAGTTTGTCCAAACAGCGGTTCTTTTGAATTTAGCATATGACAACCTTGGCTGTAGATGTGGAAACCATCTAAGTGTCTGCAAGTGCAGTGGTAAAACATATGAAAGCTATCTGAGTTATGAATTACCTCATGTGAATTTCATCTCCTCAATAAATGCTGTAAAATAATCACAAGTGATCTAAATGCCCACAGAATCATAGTAGGAAAAATGAGGTGAAGAAGAGTTAATTTGTGACACACGTGACAGGGACAAAATTTGCCACCTTCTCTTCCTGTTCTTTTATAGATGAAGAAGATGAGAACAGAACTATTAGCTTTATTCCATTTTCTGTTGCAGATGAGCTTTCAGTCATTCCCAGCATATGATATAACTGTCCCAGACTATTGCTAGTTTACACTTAGCCATATAGTTTTTTTACGCAAGTGAAGTCATCAGTCTCTTCCTTCATGATAGCTCAGGAGCTGCTCAGTAAGTGGATGAAGTCCAAACTGCAACTGGAGCTGAGTGATGGAGAAGAGGAACTTGACTCTGTCCTTCAAGAAGAGCCTCTTGCAGCCCCTCCGAAGTATGAGCACTTTGATGGTGAGAGCGCTGCAAAGCAAGTCCTGGTTTCCTCTCTGAGGCTGTGCTGGGGAAGGAGGTCAGGGCTTACAGTTTGTCAGACTGAGAGGTAACAGTTGTTTTGAGGCCAGGACAGTGGACTCAGTAGAAACAAGATAAAATGTGATGATTTTTGTCCCCCAGCTATTACAGCATCTTGCTGTATGACTGCACAAATGGACCTCATAAACATTCACTGTCTCCTTTTGTAAAAGAGAATTTTTTTTTCTTTTGTGACCAGGTATTTTTGAGGCCTGTCAAGTTTATACAGCTGTGTGAGATGCTCAGAGGCGCGACAGTAAAAAATGGATGAAACATTGTTACTGCTCTAGTGTGTTCAGTGGGAGACTGATTAAGACTCCGGGGATAAATGGAATGCAGTCAGTGTGTCCACATTCAGCAGAAATGCATTCACAGTCTGGGGAAGTGATCTCTTTAATTACATTAGGCTTTGTGATCTGAGACAGGAAGGTTTATTCATTTCAGACTAGCCTGAGATAATCTGAATTTCTCATTTCAGACTTGTACAGCTATCTGGAATGTGAAATGGAAAGTTCCTCTGTCCAGAAATACCTTCAGCATCTTTTGCGGAGTGAAGTTGTGAGCTATGGGATAGCAAAACACCTTAGACTTGAAGCGATCAAGGAAGAAAAAAAACTTGCAGATCCACGAATAATCATGGAGCTCAGACACAAGCAGGTGAGCAGCCAAGGCAGCTCAGTTAAAAGGAATAAGATGGAGGATTACAGGATTAGAGTAAATGCTCAGTGATACCTCCCCAGTATTCTCTCAGAGCCTGCAATAATCTCTGACTTGGAAGCAGCTACCCAAAGATACTCTTCCACAGTTCAGCTGAAACTTTACTGCATTTCCATGTGCACATTAGCCATTCAGCAGTAGCTTGCACAGTCAGCTTTCACTAAAACTGTTCAGGTTTTCCCCCTTTTTCTGAAGACTGCCGGGAAGAGCTGCCACAGCAGTCAGTTCCGAATTTGCTCCCATTACGGAATATTGATTTAATTTCACACTCTCACATGGAGTGTTTTGCCAGTCAAGAGCAGAATCTCTCCGGTCAGTGCCAGCAACAGATAGGGTTTCTTGCTTAATGTGAAAAGTGGATTGTGACCCACCCTGGCAGTGTACAGTGAACTTCAAATTCTTCAGCCTTTGGTGCTTGCTTTGACTTTTGCTGATTTCCTCCTTCCCAGGTGAAAGAAAACCGAATGAGGCATCAGAAGGCTTTAGAGCTTCAGAGACAAAAAGAGTCCCTGAAGAAAGCAATTCTGTCTGAGGCCAGGCTCCAAGCACAGGAGGAGGATAGAAGGAAGGCCCTGCAGGCTAAGAAGGAGGAGGAGGAGATCCAGAGGGAAATGGTGAAGCTGCGAAAGGAAATGGCTGAGAAGAAGCACACCGCGGCAAAAGTTTGGAGAATGTAAGGAAGAGGGTGTGCGGGTGTAGAGATATGAAAACCACTTACCAGCTCCTTTTGTTAAATGTAAGAGCAGTGGTGATCCCAAACAAAACAGCTGGTATTGTCTCTGAACTCTCCCAAAACCTTTTAGTCCTTTGTTACCAACATAGGTGGCAGAGTTTTTCATGAGTGGGAAGGTGGGCTAAGAATAGTGTTATCCTCCCCTCAGCCATTACGGTATGTGCACTGAAACACAAAGTAGGAGTGTGTTTGCACCACTGTGCATTCTCTCCATCAACTCTGTGGCTGCATCCAGCCTCGTTAGCATCTAATGCCACAGGAAAGCAAATACACAGAAAAAAATAAAAGAAAAAAAAGGTCTGTGTTGAAAGTCTAGCACTTGCAATACTTTCCCTACGATGAAAGATAAAGAGCATTCTTGGCTGAGGATTCTGCAGAGACATTATTTTTTTCTTTAGCTGAGCTTGGATTGTCACAGAGATGTCACTTTTAGGGATGCCATTTATTTACTTAGGCAGCCCTGAGATCCTAAATCTTCTCATACAAGTGCTTTAATAAAATATTTACTGGAAATGATTTACTATTTTCTTCTGCCTTCTATATTTAGGGAATGCACCAAACTATTTAATCTCTGGGACCCCAAACCATTGAAGAGGTGGTTTTTAAGAAGTCCGAGTTAAAATAACCAGCAACTTTTTGAGGTGGTTCTCTTAGAATAGGCCAAAAAAGAGAAAGTATTAGATTGTATATCAGATATTAGATCTGTGTGTATGTTCACTTTGCAGGGAGGGGAAGAGACAAAAAAAACCTCAGAAGCTGTCAATGCAGGAAGTGTCTGTTACTGTGTCACCACCCCTGGCCCTAAAGAGAGAAGAGCAGGGAGAGGAGAAACAGAGAAGGAGTCAGGAGCTGCTGCGCAGGATTCACACCAGTAAGCAGAGAGTGAGCATCATCTTTCTTTACCTGAGACTCTGAGCTACCTGCCCTTGGCTACCATTTGCAAAACTGAAGTAAAAAGTTCTGGTTATGCAGAAGTTTTTACTTTTCCCAGGACCTCCTAAAACCGGGAAAGTAGGAGAGCAGGGCAAAAATTATCGTATAAGACTAGGAGCAAGAAATCCTGAGGTGCCAACCCCAGTGGGCCTGTGCTTCAAGTGTACTCAGTGGGACATTTCACTTAGAATTGTGGAAAAGACATGACTCTCAAGACAGATGAGACCATAAAGGCTTCTGCAATCAAGAAATAAGGAGATATACAGAGGAGGAAGTGAACTGAGATTTGTTTTCCCTCACGGAAGGAAATAAAATGGGAAAGTGGCAGAAAAAAGGCCTGAGAAGCCCTTATTGTGTGTGTGGGGAGGCATTTTAAAGATTGCCTTCCAGACTCTAGTTCAGGAACAGGGAGAGGAAAGAGAAATGCTGCAGCCTGGGATGAATTTGGAGCTGTGTCTCTAAGACACAGCTGTGTCTCCGATGCACACCAGCACATCCACAGTAACAGATTCCTCAAGGATCCCTTTCCACTCGGTGCAATAGGATATTCTGTGTTACTGCAACAGCTCTTTCGAGGCAAACAAACTTTAATAATTCCTAGTAGGAACCTCTTTCTTTTACCTTCATTATTCTGGTACTGTGGTCAGCTCTGGGTTAAACATGTGTCAAATACTTGCACCTAAAGAGTGATCTTTTAGTACTGAATAATTTTATATGGGCAGTCTCAGCAAAGGGAATAAATTTCCTGGGTGCAGGTATGAATGCCATCCATCACATAGTGTTTTTAATTAATAGAGCAGTCATCATCATGGATGTCCATATATCTACATCTAGGGGTGTTTTCAGCAGAAGAATCCCACAGTTTTTGTGGTGATTCTCCTCACAGCTCAATCCATCTGCCCATCTGCTGGACTTGAGGTTGGCTGCTGTTTAGCAGTACACAACCTCTCTCCAGCACAGTCTAAGCTGTGAAGATAAGCCTGAATGAAACCACAGAACAATTCAAGACTGGCGTAATGGGAGAAGCCACGGCTTGGCTGAGCTAAGCAATAGTGACATTTTGATTACTTTCCTAAAGCAGAAAGAAACAGCTAATGCATTGACTTTTTGTAAGTCTCCATTTGAAGATTTCAAGTGAGAGACGAATGCAATTAACACAAGGCACTATGACAAAAGGGGAACAGCAGAGTCCTGTGAGTTGACCCACTTGGAGGATCAAAATGAACAGTGTCTGCAGTGACAGGGCTAGAATTATGGGGTAGATTAGATAGCAAATTGCTGCTCTGTACAATGGAAATTACTCCCAAAGGCAGCGAGTATAATTACACAATAGGGGAAAGGTTTGGCTTCCTACTGGAACAAGGATGAGCTGAGGCCGTGTCATAAATTCACTCTAGAAAGTGTCTTGATTTTTGTCTAAGTTTAAATTTTTTTTTTAAAAGCAGCACTTCTTCACAGATGTGTTCTTACCTGTAGCATCTTAGACATTTTCTAGATTTTGAAAGATTTTTCCTGTCTCTAGAAAGTCTGTGTTCCTCACCCATTTCATTCCTTTACACTTGGTGAACTAAGTGCATTTCGTTCCAAAGCATGGAGCCCCATGATATGATGTCTCTCTCTAGACCGTTTCTGCTTTTTGTAGAAGACCTGCACGTGCTCTGCAATACTTTTTCTTTTTTTAATGCTCAAGGTAAATGAGGATTCTAAAAAGAATCTCAAAAAGGAAAGTCAGAATAAGCAAAGGGCGGGGAGGATCAGTATTTGTATGGCAAGCTGTATCTTGCTCATTGGTGTTCTGAAACTCTCCCATACAGTGCTTGCAACGACATTTCTCTGCTTGGCTGAAAGTCATTCTGGAGCGCAGAATTAAAATGGGAAAAGCCAGAGCCCTTGCTGATTGGAGATGCCAATTGAAGGCCCTGCGAGCTTGGAGAAATTATACTTGGGCCCAGAAAGTAGAGCAGGAGACACAGCAATTGGAAGTTCATCTCCAGGATCAGAACAGGTAGTGAGCCTTTACTATGGAATTCCTCCTACTGCAGTCGTACTTGGGCAGAGCGGTGATCAGGGACTGTAAAAGGAGCCTGTCAGTTATCCAGCAGGAGGGAAACAGCAGCTTTTTGAGAAAATTGCTGCACTGCCTGCAGTCTGCCAGAGGCGTTGTGGCACAGATGAAAAGGAGGACAGATATAAACAAGAGCTTCAGCACTTTCCAACAAGCCTGTGTCTCAGTCTCTCTGTAGGTATCTTTCCTAGAAATCTCACCCTGGCTCACTCTGGACTCCAGAGAATATGAGTTGCCAAATTTATTCCTGATTAATATATTTGCTGTTTCAGTAGAACTATAGCAGAGATCATTTTGGCCAGTGCCTTTCATTAAGGAGGCTGCTGGATGAATTCCCTGTCATCCAGAGAAAATACTTCCCTTTGCAGGTGTCTGGCAGGCTGCAGTGGTGAGATACTGTCACTTCCCCATATGCAGCTGGCCAGGGAACACGATACCTCTTTTGCAGCTATCCTGCATCCCCGAGATGACACAGGAAATTGCAAAGTGTGAACTAGCGAAACTTAATTCAGAGCAGCAGGCATCCTTTCTGCCCTCCCACTCCTCCTTGGATGACAACTTCAGAGGGCCTTCAGAGTTAAGCAACAAAAGGACTCAGGAAATGATGTGGCTTCGTGCCTTGGCAGAAGCCTCACTCTTGCCGTAACACAAACGCTTTCTCATTCAGGAAAACTCAACTGGCTGTGGAGCACAACCAGCGACGGCTCCTGCGCTGCTGCTTTCTGGCCTGGCAGCGCTGGAGCCGAGCAGAGACGGAAAAGCGGGAGCTGCAGATCAAGAGGGTTCAGACAAAGAGAAAGATGGAACAGCTGCTGGAGGCTGTGTCACTGGGGAAAGGTGGGGACAGGCCACTGGAGGTTAACAAGCCTGGGACAGCAGAAGTAAACAATCATCAAGATTTACAGCAAGACAAGGTAAATCCTTCCCATGTAGTTTTGCCTGTTGGCATAGCTGTACTCTTAGAAAGTACTTACTTAATGCAGTCTGAAATAAGGAGTACATTGTCCCAGAGGAAAGCTTCTTTCCCAGGGTGACCCCCAAATACCTGCCTGCAACTTTTCAGAAGTCTAAAAATCAGAGGTAAATGTGAAGGACAACGGATGAGTTTTAAAAATAATCTCTAGTGCTGCCAAAGAACAACCCTTCATGTACTCTGAGTCGCAATGAGCATCCCACCCCCAGATCACTTTTACTGAGAGATTAGTTACATCTTTGATGCCAGCTTAGACTTTAAAAGAATAACTTGACTGCATGACAAGAGATATTTTTCATGCCAGTGCAGCTCTTCAGCTTTTAAGTATGGGGAAAAAAAGAGGTTGTCACTGGCTGTTTCAGGATAACGTGCATCACAGGGAGGTAAGAGAGGAGAATCAGAGGTTGCTTCCTTAAATTGTCATTTGTCAGGCTGGATCCCCACCTTCCCTTCTGTCTATAAAACCTGTACCACAGTGGTATCCTGATGTCAGTATTAGAGCTCACACACACATATTACAGGTCAAGCTTTCTGTTTGCTTAAGTGTAAGCAAAAGTTGATTTCTTTCAGTGCTTAGACTATCCTAGTAGGCCCCTATTTTTCTTCTGCTGCCCTGGTAAAATTTGTGCTGAAGGAATGGGACTGAATTTAGGGTTTGACCTTAAATCAGAAAGCAGACCTTACAGCTGATGCCTCTTCAGAGAATGACCATGTGTCAGAAAGGTGCAGCCTCATTCTTCACTGTGCACCTGTTTTGTGGTAACATTTATCAAAGGTGGAAAAGAGGCATGAGGAAGCAGCACCTTGTAGACTTCTCTTCCATCTAAAAGAGGACTGTTCAGTAGATCAGCTGTGTAGATCACTTCAACAACTGTTGTTAATTTTATTCTCCATCTGAGTCCTGAGCAGGGACAACACAGTCCAAAATGGAGTGTGCTAATCCCTGAGAAATGAGCTGTCCTAAACTGTGCTCCCTAACAAAACAGTCAGGATGTGTTCCTGCCAAAGCTCTTGCCTGATCAGGATTTCTTCCTCCTGGTGACATGGCACTCAGCTTCTTAAGAGTTCCTTCCAACAGCCTCTGTTTTGTGCATAATGGGGCCCCTCTGGCCTGACTGGATAAAGATTGCATAGCTGAGATTACCCTACTTCTCAGGCATCTCACTAGATTTGCATTAAAAAAACCACTATGCAGGAAGGGCAGAGGAGTGCTTAGTTTTAATCAATGCCAAATTTTCCTAATTTCTTTTTTCTTCCTCTAGCCAGCTGAAACTTGCCTCATACAGAAACAGCCTGATCGGACCAGAGACCAGTCTAGTTGGGATGTTGTTCACACATCTCATTTCTGCAGAAACCCCAAATTTGCCTGGGAGATTACCATAAGACATGCAGCCCTGAGTGCCCAGGACCAGGCTATGTACGAGAATCAAATAGCCACCGTCCTCCAGCAGTTCCAGGCACTCAGTCCAAAGACATCTCCTGCTTATGGCAGCCGTTTTGAGCATCGTCATGCCTTCCAGCAACGTGTGATTGAGGAGCAGAGGCAGCAGCTTCAGAAACAGCAAGAGCTGATCCTTAAACTGCAGGAAAATCAGAAGCTGAGCAGAGATAAAGAAGAGGCAGCACAAGCTACGGCTGTAACCCAGACATTTAACAATTCTGTTTCTCAAACCAGGGAGGAAGAACAATCCAGATGCAAGAACACAACCCCTTTGAGGTATATGCCCTCAATAAAGCAGGGTCAGTTAGTCATCCTGTCTCATTCCCACTCAAGTTGAGCCAGAATTTGCCAGGCACATTTCAGTCATGCCAGTGCTGTCTGCTGTTCCTCTCAGCTGTGACTTAGCCTCAAGGGAAGTATCCGACTGGCCACAGTTCTCTCTCCTTCTCTCTTTCTGCAGTGGCTTGACACCAGGTGATCCAT
Organism: Rhagologus leucostigma; assembly: GCA_013397725.1. Taxonomy (NCBI): domain Eukaryota; kingdom Metazoa; phylum Chordata; class Aves; order Passeriformes; genus Rhagologus; species Rhagologus leucostigma. The sequence continues at coordinate 946,160 of VZTD01003142.1, read as the reverse complement.
ACAGGATCCACTTAGAAACAGCAACACCAGTGTCACCCATAGTAGCGGCAGGGATCTATTTAGTTATGAAAAAAAGAGTAGCATCCTACATATTTCAGACCATGCAGCAGCCCTGGAACTCAGTTCCTTTGCAAGGATGCATCATCAGTCCTATTTCAAGCAGAAGAAAAGTGTATCAGGGATAATGCAGCACAATGGAGAACAGAAACTACAAGGCCATAGGTGGTAGGTGTGAGACATAGTTTGACCACATTCACTGAAGAATTTCCTTACTCTTTTCTTTCATAGCCCACCTGATTCTCATGGGCCAGAAAACACAAGGGCAGCAATGCAAGGCAGGAGGCCTTCCAGCTGGCTGACCTCACCTCATCCCATACTGAAAGGTATTGCTCTAGATAGCAAAGACCATTCCAGACCAGTTTTCTCAACAGCTTATCTGGAAATCTCTCTCTTTGCCTCAGTTTTGGTGGTTGATGATGTTATGCAAGTAAAATTCTACATTCTCTTTCCCAGTCTGACGAGTGCTGTGAGAGAGGGTGAGCTGTTTTCATATCCGAGACAGGCATCTGTAAAACCTGGGACACTGCAAAGCCCTCGTGTCCACACTTAATACACTGTTGTGGCAGTTACTCCTAACACCTGTGGTTGTCTCTGCTGTGACAAGACTCAGAGAGAGAAGCTGTACAGGGTTTTCTGCCATCAGTCTCATTCCCTTTGTCATGCATCCAAGTTACACTTAAACTGGCCAGTCATTTTCATCCAACTTTGACAGAGGTGTTGAGATTTCAAAGGGAATTAAGTGCCTAGCCAAGGTTTTGTGAGACAACAGTAGCCAGGCTGGGGAAGGAACTCCAGATCCCTGCCTTTTGTGAGATCTCTCCCCTTCTCTGGCCACATTGGGACAGTATATACACAATAAACATGCAACACAGACTTTTCATCAGTAAATTAGGATTGGGTTCTGTTATATCCCATGGTCAAGTTCTTCTGTATCAATGCAGGGTTGTGACAGTCTGCATGAAAGGCTGTCTGGAATATAATCATTGTGATGTTTCAACAGTTTGGGGATCACCAGACTGTTTTGGCCATGATAATTGGGCATTAATAGTTGCCTTTCACTACCTGTCTTCAGCTGCAATGCTACCTAGTCCAAGCCCTCATTTACCCTGATTTGCCTGAACTCTGTACACCTTAGAGACAGCAAGCATATTTTTCAGAGCATTCAAGTGTTTGTGTTTAAAGATCCCCAAAAAATTCAGTGACGAAGTTATCACTGAATGGTTTTGCCTTGCCAGAGAACCCTGGGACAGCTGAGAGGAGAAAAGAATCTGAGGAAACCTACTGTGTTCAAAACACTTCAATGCCTCCCAGTTATTGATTGCTCCAGCCTGTGTTTTGTCTGCAACTGCAGAGGAAGCAAGCACAGGTTCCCAACTCTTCTGCACGTTCTGTCCTTTGCTGATGGCCAGCAAGATCACTGCATTGCAATTTGTCTTCCAAAAGAAGCATTATGCAGTAGTGTCTTACTAGTGAGACCAAGTACCTGTATGTCACTGTGACGGTGATGCTTTCTGTCATGAAATTGGTTTTAAATAAGCAGTTAGAGCTTACTGGAGACCTTATAGCAGTTGCTGCTAAATGATGTGCCCTGAGCCTCAGCCCTCAATCAGGAAAGGCAGGGACAAACCCTCTGAACACAGCTTCTTTCATAACTGAGCCTCATAGCTGTGACTGTCAACCAAGGAGGGTGGAGAGAACGTCACTGCCGTGGTCCTGAGTCATCTCAAAAATGTTTGTAGGTTCCTTGCTCATGACACTGCCAGCGGTAAGAGGCAGCAGAAAGCAAGTCCCTTTGTGCTGGCACTGCCAGGGCAGTGGGGGCCTGGCATAGAGTGATGCATCCTTGTTCACCAAACTTATGCCATAGCACCATAGCTCATTTCCTCTAAGCCTTAATGTCCTCTGTTTCTGTAGGGATGGAGGAGAGAGCGATTCAGCGGGCAGAACAGAAGAGGAAACTAGAAGAAGCCAAACAACGAAAAACAGAGGAAAAATTGGTAAGGAAAGTGGAAAATGAAATAAAATGTCTTTCACATCATTCCAGTTACAAGAAATGCTGATTTAACCCCGGTCAGGGACCAAGAAAAGGCCCTTTATCCAAAGCAGGAGTTTTATGACTTATGAGAAAGCAAATGTCCATCAGACATCAAAAGAAATAGTTACTGCTGCTTTTGCAGCACCAGCCCTGCTAATCGTAGGCAGACACTTCATCTTGAAGTTGCAGTTCCAGAAGCAGCCTCCCTTACCATCCCCTAAACTTTTTTCACACCTACCTCATGACTGTAGCTTGTCTTTGCTGAGAATGGTAAGGGTGGAAGTGCACAAAGAGATCCACTTGATGGGACCTGGCGGTGGTGGGGTTCCCCTCCCTGCCTTTCCTCTCTGGTCACATGCAGCTTGAGGACATGCAGTATTGCCTAGTAAAAGTCTGCATCTTTCTAGCAAGTCTCTGCTGAAGAGGGAAGATACTGACAATGTTTGTGTAGTTAATACACAAATTCTGTGATACACATTCAACAGAGAAGCCTTCTTCAAGTTAGGGTATTAAACTGTTACTGAAAACATTGCTAGTAAGTTGCATTAGGATTAGAAAGTGTGATCTTCAGTGTTTGGGGAAAGAAATGTTTGGGTACCTGTAATGCTGCTTTGCATATGGAAATTAAACTTGAGAGCAGGGCCAAGGGATTCAGAACTGACTTCAATAATCAAATTCTCAATAAATGACTTGGTGTGTGGTTTACAGTTTTTAGAGGAAGAGTGGACAAATACTATAACTTAGGGCAAAGAAAGATAAACATGTACATACATAGAAAAATAAATAGATAGCTACAGATATGTATATAGGTAGTAAAAAGGACAGTCCCTCCTTCCTGTCCCTTCGCCGGTTCACTGTTGAGCACAGATCATGTCTAGTATGTGAAAAAGTCTGCTTCCTTCTGAAGTTTCAGGTGCTGGTCAATACTAGAGGAAAACTAGGAAAGTTTAAAGATCTGTGTTCATGGAAAAGGTCACCTGAAACAAATTGAATTTCACCTTTCTCCATTTCAAGGCCCAGCTGAAGGCTGAACAGGAAGCACGACAGAGGAAGGAAGCCGAAGAAAAGGAAGCACAGCGAGAAAAACGCCGGGAGGAGAGAAGGCAGCAGAAGCTGGTGACCAAATGCTTCACGTGTTTCTTCCCCTTTAGCAGGGATAGGGAAGAAGATCCATTACCCACTGGTACTCAGTCAGCAGCCAGAGTAATGTGAACTGAAGGTTTTCACTGGTAGAGCAGAGTTCCACAGCACAGCACCCACAATACAGACTGACAATCTTCCCCCTTTCTGGCAGTGTTAGGGGAAGGGCTGTGTCCCAAACATGCTATGAAGTATGTGCTGTCTCCTCAGCAGGACTAGAGGTCCCAGCTCTGGGCATTCTCTGCTGAGATAGAGCTACATAAGCCCCCCACAGTGGCAGCACGTTCAGTCTATTCTCAAACAGCTTCCACTCTTGTCACCCCTCCAGTGTACAAAGTGATACCAGTCACAAACACATGATTCCAAAGTAAACAAGCCTGACAGTTATATCAAGGGCAGCTTTCCACCTGAAGAATAGGAGCATCCTCTCCTTGGAGCTAACCTAGGAATATCTGCACTTCATTATTGTTACTTGGAAATGAGTTGTCCTAATAACCCAAATAGCACATTTGAAATCCTACAGGAATTTGACCTACAACTACTGTTCTACTCGGATTGAGTGTTTTAGAACATTTGACCTTCATCCGTGGTATCAGTCAAAGGCAGTGTTGTACAGTTACGAAATGCCCACATCCCTCCCCTTCTGTTTAGGCTAGATTGAGTGGTAGGGTCCATGCATAAACTCCGAATCATCTTTGGACATTCTTTGGACATAAAAGGAGGTTCCTGCTACATCAGCACTTGTGGTAGCCACAGGTAACATGTCTGCTACAGTAACTCCAAACTGCAGTGCTGATACACAGCCCAAGGGAGTGTCCAGGAATACCATCATCTCCCAGGAGAAGACAGTTTGCTTTAGGACTTGGGGTAGTTTGCTTTACTACATGGGGTCATGTGTGCTCTGCAGTGCTAAAGATGGTGCAGATCCCTATTACCTGTCAGGTCAGAACCTCCAGCTCCAATATGATAATCTATTGTCATGGCTTAATACCCTCTTCATCCTGAGGGAATTAAAACTACTGTGTTTTGTATTGCAGAAAGAACTGGAGAAGCAGAGGAGGCTGGAGAAAGAGCAGCAGCTCCAGAAAAAGGCTAGAGATCACTATGACAAGGTCCTTCTCATAAAGCTAGGAATACTGCCATGGAAAAGGCTGAGGGAGCAAGCGAAGGAAAACCTAGTGGTAAGTGCTGAGGGTAAGGGAAATGACTGGTGCCATGGGAGGAAGGGAAGAAGTAGATGCAGCACTTAGCGGAAGCCTTAATAGGCTTTTAGGCCAGGTAGAGATGGAAAAAGCAAAAATTCTCCCTGCATACCTTGCACTATATAAGTTCTTTAAATCAGCCCATCTGACAATAATCATGAAAAGCCACTAAAAACCCACAGGAATGGCATCCTCATTTATAGCTGATTAAACGGGATTAAACAGCAAAAAAAAAATTAAAGTTATATGACATGTGCCTGTCAGTGCTCTTGCTCTTACTAACAGCAAAGCTTATCAGTGAGATACCGCCAAGCAACTTCAGCTGCAGGAGTTAGCCCCAGCCTATCATCAGGGCTTTCCCTCTCTCTGAAGTTGCTGGTACAGAGCTGGCCACTGCTAATGGCAGGACACTTCAGGTGATAATCCAACAATCTATTCTATCCTGGCCCTATCCTCAGTGCAGAACAGTGAGTGGCAGCTTCCGAGACCTCAATGCAGGAGTATTGCTAACGAAACATTTCTGCACGTGACTGAGTCGGCATCCCTTATCAGGGGGAGACTGATAACGCTCAGCTGTATCCTGAAGATCGAGCCAGAGCCCAGGGCTAAGTTGGAAAGCTTCCATTTAAGTCACTGGAACTGGGGCTACTCACAGTACTTCACCAAATGCACAGAGGCCTCCAGCTGGGAAGAAGTAGATGGATACAAGCTGTTCCGTATGTCCACCCTGCTGGTCAGCATTATGGACAGGGTTGGACTAAGCTGTTACAGGCCATTCCTCTGCCCCATCCACAATCAGTTAAACTGAGCATCTCATTCAAAAGGGCATTCTTTAGAACTGATGCAGCAGTGGCCTGGTAGAGAGACCGGTCTTGTTCCTTATGCTGACCCCTCTTTGTGGGATCCTGTAAATTATTCCAGCTGTCAGAAATCTGGATTTTAGGGGGCCCCAAAAAGCTGAAATGATTTCGTAGTGCACCCAGTTTTCTGTGGCTTTATAGTTAGGTAGTCACCAGTTCAGGTAACCAGCTGCTGTCTCTGCTGTCTTCACTCAGGTGGCACAAAGGCACCACAGCTTGGGCCTGCAGAGGAAATGCCTGATGACTTGGCTGCAGGACACCCAGCAGTGTCTCAGGGAGAAGATGTCTCGGGCTGATGACTTCCATTCCCATATGTTACTGAGATGGGGCTTCAGGAACTGGCTAAAGGTTGGCCTGCACCACAGTGGAGAAATGATACGAAGAGAGCTGGCTGCTGCCACGCTTTCCCCTCACCACAGTGCCAGTTCACTCACCTGTAGCACAATCTTTGCAGAGTTATGCTATCCCCATTCCAGCAACATTCCCTTCTTCAGAGACCTTTTCTCAACTCCTCACTCTCCATCACTCTCTTCCACCCAGAATTTTCTCCTACACACTGCTCCTCCACCGACCATTCTCTCACCCTGCTCCCTGCTGATTTTCGTCCACTCCTGTGCCCACTACCCTTCACTGCCACAATGTCAGCACTGCTCTGTTTATTGGGCCAGAGGTTGGGAGAGAAAAGAAGAAAAAAAGCCATTCTCACCTGTTTCTTTGTCCTCCTCTCCAGTACAAGGATTATCTCTCCACTCAGGAGGAGAGAGCAGATACCTTCCACACAGTCTGCCTCATGAGGAAGTACTTCTGGGCATGGTTTGATCATATCATGGAGGAAAAGAGGGCCTTATGGGAGAGGCTGAAGATTGCTACTGAACACAGTAACAAGTAAGTGTATGCTCTGACCAGCAGATCTTCTTACTTCAGTTTAATATACCCTGTAGATTATTTTAGGGACTATTTTTGACAGGTCAGCTGCTCCCCAGGAACACAGGAAAAACAGGTTCTATACTGGTGGTGTTTTGCTTCTGTGATACGCACAGACAGCATCAGCTGAGGTTTATGCTAAGTTTCCATGCAGCCTGGAAAAGAAAGTGTAATGGCACCCTTCACGGGACTCCTAAATCTAAAAAAAAGAGAATACAGTTAAAGCCTAAGTAAGGGTAAGTAGCTGAAACTTTCTAAGCTGATTAGCAGATCTGGCCATGCAGCTTCTGCTAAAAGCTGCCTTAAGAAAATCTTTAAGTACAATTATAGCAAGCAAAATGATTGTGTAGGAATTACATAGTACTTTTTTGTCCACAGCAGATGATTTAGTTCATAAATCCAAAGTTGATCAACTAGAAATCCTACTTAAGGAGTCTTTACATTTATGCCATCACCAGCCTGACTTGGCAACAAAAACTAGAGCAGTCAGTTCTACCAATCATGACTGCAGCTGGACACACCCAGTCCACTCCTTGTCCCATAAAAAGCATTCTAGCAGGAAGAAAAAACTATTGTCAAAGTTCAGCAGAACGCAGAAGTCTGTTCACCTGCCTCACCATGAAAGAGCATGGTAGCTGCATGCAGTCATGAATAGGCTGTGCCTGTGCACAGCCCCAGTGGGATCTACAGCACCTTGGAGGAAGAATTAAATTAAATTCACCTCTTATGTGGTAGAGCAAACCTGTTCTAGCTTGCTGTGTCAGTAAGGTCTGAATAGTGCACAGTTTAACATTAACAAGACAGCAAACTGGAGGAACCAGGGGAAAGTCAGACCCAGGAAGAGACTGGATTCATTCCATGTATGACCTCCTATTAGGAGCATAATCACCTTTCGTTCCTTATTATCTCTTCCCTCACTGGCAAAAGGCAGTTCAGACCTTGCCATAACAAACTCTTCTTGAGACAGGACTGTTGGTCCCTATTGCCCATGTGGGAACCCAGGGCAGGGTACCTGTGATGGGGTGATTAAAATCAGGTAAGAATTGGAGCCCAGCTGCCTGCTCTCCCAAGGGGTTGGTCTGGACCAAATGAGCCTGCATTTTTCCTAAAGAAACTTCTTTCAGAGGCCCTGTTTATTCTTCACAAAACCTCTTTCATCTTTAGAGTGCTAAGCAAACACCAGCTAATGAATCCTGTCAGAGAAGAGCAAAATTCTTGGTGGAGAGGAATAGAAAAGGGCAATATGTTATTTTCCCCCAGTATGATTGACATATCAATGAAATGGTCTGCACGTAGATGCTTAACGTGTGACAGCCCTGACTAACAGCAGAAAGGACAAATCCTCAAGATTTGAATTCCCCCCTCAAATAGAAGTTCTCTTTTGGTCGCCTGTTATGTTATGTACACATCTGCACGTTGTCACTTTGTTCCTTGTGTTCCTAATTTCTTTAAGGAGACTTACACTGAACGCATTCAAGGCGTGGAGGCAGTACCCGTTACTGATGAAAAAGGAAAGGGAAAGAGAAGAAAGAAGAAACCAGCTACGCAGGAGAGTTGCTGAAATTCTCCCCAACTTCCAAACATGACAGAAAAGAGTCAGATGAGACAGGAGGGAGAGAACAAGACCGATTCTGTTCAGTGCTATCTCCCTGCTGACTGAAACAAGTCCAAGGGGAAGGCTGACCAAGTGCAGAGGGTCTTATATCCAAAGGGAGTTCCCTGTGGTCAGTGTTGTTGTAAACAAAGCATAGATGGAAACTTACCTGACAGTTTCACTTTGCACTTCATGGAGTCACTTCCCTCAAGCTCCTCCTTGGGGAGGACCCCAAAAGCCTCCGTAGGGGTGCCTTGGCTGGTGGCTATGAAGCCCAGATAACTGAAGCCCAGATAACCAAAGCCTGGTACGGGCTGTGTTTGAGGCTAAGGCCATTTCCACATGCAGAGCTGCAGCACTGACATGAATCCTCTTCCATCCAAGGAAGCACAGAACTGAACTGCACCTCTTTTTACCTAAGCAGTAACCCGGTGCTTTTCTGTTGGCAGTAACTCTGTAGGGTGACAGCTTGTCCAGAGAGCAGACAGACCTGACTGTCAGCTGACCCCTAACCACTGCTGTGAACTTGGCCACCCAGAGCACAGTTTCTAGCTAACTGTGCCAGGAAAGTTTGGATGGGAGGAGGTTAGGGAAGAGCTGTTCATGCAAACCGTGTTTGCTAATGATCCAGATCACAGCACTGCATATGGACAATCTAAAACCTGGGTTCTTTTGCAAGGGACTGCCTTGTTTGCAGCACTGGCCAGCTCACAAACACAGTGCTTTGATTTTGGTATCAAGCGGTGATCCCAAGTTTATGAGCCTCAAGTGTCTTGTCATTTAAACACTTCCCAAGGTGTTTAATATTTCAGAGTATATTGTGCAAGTCTGTCTGGGCTGTTTCACTTGATCCAGTACTTCAAAGAAAGAAAGACAAAACTCTGAGGAAAAGGCAGATTGTAGCTTTTACATAAGCTAGAGCTTACATGATTAAAATTTAAGTTTCATACCACTGTTTACCTTAACGTGTAGCATAATGCAGACAGGGTAATGCTGTTCAGGTACAGTATGTCTTAGCAGCAACATAAGGCAGGAAGCTAGAATCACTTCCCTCTCACAGCCAGATAGGCAAAGCTCTCCAAAAGCATTTGGCAGTACGGGAAATACTTGAGTAACACCAGGAAGACAACAGTTTACCGTTACCTTGTAACTGATCATTTGTAAAACCCATATATGCACTGAAAGTTTCCAATAAACCCAAATCTGAAATGAATACAACTGAGCTGTTGGTGCAGATTGTGTCAGAAGCCAACGGAACAGCACTGGACAGAAGGCCAGAGCCAGGGACCTAGAGCAGCACTAAATGCTGCAGACAAAGTGGCATAGGACAGGGTGAGGGGCCAAGCACAGCAGCACACTCCAGAGCTTTAGCATTGGGAATTTGTCCATGTGAACACAGGGATGTGGTCAGAGACTCTCCCTGCCCACAAAGGCAGGCTGTCAAGCAGGCTGTTGGTGCAGGTCTGAAGACAGCTGTCACTCCTAGGTACCTCCCACAGCCATCCTCTGCAACACCCGGACATTCCCCATCTCCCAAAGGCGTGGTGCAGACCTGACCAGCAGCAGGTCAGGCAAGCCTGTTCTCTGAGCGCAGGGAGCTGAAGGTGCCTGCATGGAGTGTGGGCGAGCTCAGACCATCTGGCTGCATTAAGAGGCAGATTGTGAGAGGAAGCACAAGCTGGGAGGGGCTGGATAACTCGTGTTGCGGGGAAGAGCAGGCACTGCAGAAGGGGAGCGTTTTTTGCAGAGGACTGAGCCAAACAGGCAGGGAGGAGCAGAGCTGAGGCTGAGCTCCTAAAGTGATGCTCCAAGTGCAGCCAGCAGCCACACCTGGTGCTAACAGCAATCCACTTGCTCTTAAGTACATTCTTCCCCATTGAAAGTCTCTGCCATGTAGTGCCCAACGAGCTCCTGGAACTCCTGAACCAGCCCTTATGCTCCCATGCTTCTGCTGGACTTTTCCTCCCTACTAGGGCTTGACAATGAACACAGCAAGGAAGGTCTCCAGCCCCACCTCCACCTGGATTCACAGTGTAAAGAGAATAGTGACCCAGGGGACAACAGCTGAGGACACATCCATCCTCATCTAGAGAGAAAGCAGCATTCCAGCCAGGCAGAGACAGGACATGCTGCAGCTGTAGGGGGAGGAACAGGAGTTTGGAGCATTAGAGTGGATATGCCCACATGCAGCCTGGAACTGACCCTAGTAACAGGCTGAGTACATATTGAATTTACATCTTGAACAGCTAAAAAGGTGCCCCAAACCACTGGCTACTCAGGCGTGTATCCAGTTTACTGAACTGCACAGTCTTTCCACAGCAATGCACATTTTGTCCTCAAAGCCCACAGCTCCCACTCATCTCAGTGCCCACTCACCATCCGTGAAAATAATGCTGCTTATGTGGAGCATAGTTCCCCCCAAAGAACTTGAAGTACAGTCAACATTTTGAAAACTGTCCTTTGCCTCCAATACTCTTACCTTCCACAGTTTCCTTCTATTCCTAGTAGCTTTGAAAGGCTCTCCTGACAAGATGCTCTTTGGTTGGACAATTCCAGTAGCAAGAAGCTAAAAGATCCAGCAGCTGTGCTTTGAGAGCCCTTGCCTACCGCCAGTGCAAGCATGGAGCTGAAGCCTCAGCTAGATCCAGCTGAGGGATAGGGAAGATGTTCAGGGATCAGGCACTCATTCTGAACGTGGTCTGAATCAAAGGAGATGAGAAGCCTCTTGACTTCCCTATTGATCCACACTTGGCTGAAACATCTCATACTTCCTTGGCAGAAGCAAGGCTGTGCCAGGTAATGCACAGGATACCCCTAAAATCCCTGGCACAATGTTGGCATTTTGCAAATTGAGGCTCCCACAGGAGGGTGACATGTGAGAGAGCTTGTAAGACCAAGGAAACAGCTTCAGCCTGCAGCTGTGCCAGAGCATTCCTCCTGCTCCAACACTTGGTTAGATGCAGATGTCAATACCTTAATGCTGGTCATCAGCCCACACTCTCACAGCTCAGGCACACTCCTGCCTGTCAGCTCCTTGCTTTTCTTAGCAAGAGAGGGAGGTGGCTGCACAGCCAGGCTTTCGTTCTCCTGCGCAGGGACGGGGGAAGGACTTTCACTGCAGTACAACAGCAAATACAGAACCTTGAAGTGATTGCAAATTCCCCATCCTCTACTGACACCTGCCCTCCAGAGTGCTTACATGGTTTCCCAAAAACCTTAACCACAGAAATACCATCTTCTCATTAAATCTGTACACCAATCACTTCCAAGTCCCCCAGGCCCTGCACAAACTGGATCTGAAAGAGTGCCTGAAGTATGAAACAATTTCCTCTGCTCCCTCTAGGCAGGGAGGGACAATAGTTAGCCTGGGAGAGGGTCCATGGACCACTGCAGCGTGATCCACAGCTCACATCTTTGCAGACCTGTTATGCATTATGGGCACCTGCCCCAGCAGTGCACGTTGGCCTCCCCAGCACAGGAGCTGCCACTCCAGACATGGCCCTGCTCTGCAGGGGCAACACAGCAAGCCACAACAAGCGAAAAAAATAAATGCTGGGGAGAGACAGAAGTGTCTTGTGTCCTCATCAACAGCACTGAAGTTCACAAAGCTGGTCATGCTCGGGTGTCGAAGTCTGACACCCTTCTGCAAACACCAGTCTCATCCAACTAAACCCATGGTGGAAGGTCCTTGTTGTCAGCCATACAACGTTATCTTCAAACAGAAACAGCTGAACAGCAAACAGAACTACCACCCAGGCAAATCAAAGCAGAGCTCTGCAACAATCAAAGGCACCTGTGATTCTACTCATTAAAAGTCATCTTGCCTTTCAGCAGCTGTCCCAAGATACCAACAGAATTAAAGGCTACATCTCTTCCCACTACCTACAAGGAGAGTACCCATGTCATTTCCAAATACAGCTTAGAAAAGGGTTTAAAGTAAGAGATTGTTCCTTTTTGGAGTTCTGGGTGTATTATGTGGGCACATGTCAGTGGGAAAGCAAGACACATGACAAACAGGCTAGGAACCTGCTCAGATACTGATAATGGATTGATAGGATGAAAGATCCCCATTCAAATTCTTACCATGAGGGAATATCCCTAGTTTTGAGGATGCTGAGAACTGCCAGCAGGTCTCTGTTTCATCTCAATACCAACAAACCCAAAGGTCAACTTTTGCAGAACTGGAAGAACAATTGTTTCCCAGCTTTTCCTTAGCCTGTTGCTCCCTTATTCCCAAGTCCAGCTGTCAGCTGAACAGCCATGAGATGGTGGCAGCTTTTGGTCATTTGGCTTGCCTGCATGTGTTGGCATAAATCAGCAGGCCACTCCACAGATCATTTCCATTAATTTATTTTGATTCAGTTGATACCCATTTGGAAACACTGAATATGATGCAAAATGGACACAAACATACATCAGTCTCTTCAAAAAGGCTCACAAATGTTTCACAAATTTTCTTCCTAAAGCTCAGGGTTTTTTTTAAAAAAAAAAAAAACACCAAAAAAAAAACTTTCCAAGGTAGACAGTTCTTCCAGAGCCCATCACTCTTCACATTATTAGAGGAATTCCATAAAGACAAGATCTTGGGAGGCTGAATTCCCACATTTCAGAAATAACTTCACCTGTCTGCAGAAAGATTTTTGGTGCACGAATATCCTGGTAGTGGCAAAAAAAATCCTAGGTAACTGTAGAATTTTTCACTGAAAGGAATACAGGAAAATGCATCCATAATCACACACGCTTCCTGCCCTAATGAGGCAATATACATTCATATAGGAGGAAAAAACCAAGCACATTAAGACATTAGGCAGTGAGGCAGTATCCATTTTATCTTCAGAAGAAATTTTACAGCAAATGGTTTCATTAAGACACTTGAAAGCAACCTACTTTGAAGGGAAAAAAAAGCACCATCATAGCATGAAGGCTGAAATACGATTAGGAGTCACAAGCAGCACCAGCTCAGGCTCACCAGTGACTTTTGTCATTTGAGGACAAGTTAAATGGAGAAACAGTCGATGTGGGGACCTGTGACTCGCCTACAAAAAAGCACAATGCAGGAAGACACAGTTAAAGAGTGCCAAGCCACCACTTACAGGGTGTATCTGATGGTGCACTGCTCCTACTACAGACACCAAACAGTGGGGTGTTGGCATTTGGACACAGAGGATGTAACACTACAACACCAGAAGCCTGGCCCCCTAAGAGCTGCCTGGTCTGCAGAAGTCCACACTATTTGTAGAACAACAAATGCCTCTTAAAAGGTCACGGGTAAAGCAAGATAACCTAACTTCCAAGTCTGGGTGGAAAAACATCAGGGCTGGCTATTACCAAAATCCTTCCCTGCTCTTGATCAGCTCTAAGTCCTCTCTTTACACACAGGGGAAACTTTTCAAGAGCCAGCAGGGTACTGTTTTCTGCATTGCCAGGCATACAGTTTTACAGGTGAGACACTGGTCCTTGCCTAAAGGCCACACACAACCCACAAGTCAAATGTCACATGCCGGGTGCTCTCACTGCTCCAACCCCCAGGCAGCATGGATCTAGGCAGCTACTAACACAGAGAGCCCGAGGACTGACTCTTTATGCCTAGATTTTAACATTTTTCTACCAGCATGGTCAGTACCAAGCTCAGCAGGAAATTACTCAGAAAAGAAACTGTTCCTGAGCACCCCAGATCACAACAGTTTGCCCTTGCAAAAACTGCAAAGGGAGCATTATCCTCCAAGGGTTTCCTGCTTATTCTCAGGGATGTCAAAAGGAGAGTGCCCAAGTATGCATCTGAAGGGATTGAAACTCTTCCACCCATTTAGATGCCTTTTAAATATCCTATTACTTTATGCTTCTCATCTCCCAAAGCATTCACAAAGCAAATCCTCTCAGGAAGAAGAGGTAAACAAATGCTGTTAAAGAAACAGTCACCATTGCTATGCAGATTACAGCCACCTGAACTTCCTATTCACTGAGAAATCAGCACTGCATTTTCCTCCTAGAAAAACCCCATCCTTGCAACCCTTCCATGCTCTGAATGGTTTCAGTTCCCCCTGGAGCCAGTGCAAAAAATGAAATTTACTTTAGCACTTTGCCCCCACTACAATGGAGCATGTTTGACCAAGGTATGAAATGGTTATATTAGTCTCAGGTCCTTTGTTCCTAATCTGCACTCCAAGTTCCACTGTGCCGGGGAGAACAGCCCTGAGAGTCTCGGTGTAAACACTTCAGATGAAACCTCCCAATCACTCAGAGCTCATTGAGAGACATAGGACAAGGCTACACTGACAGGCTGCAAAGTAGAAACCATCTCTCCCTGTGGGTGCAAGTGAGTACCACAGGGTCAGCACTGCCAGAGAAATGCCCCGCGATCTGCTCTGCTTTCTCCCAGCCAGCAGTAGCAGGACTCTGAGAAATCGCTTATCTCAAACCTGCAAAAGCTCCCAGAGCTCCTTCAGCCTGTGGGTGCATGATTGATTCCTGTGCATGCAGCGCACAGGGACAGACAAATTGGCTGTCTCCACTGCAGGGGATTCGTTTAGCCCAGGAGGTCCTTCTGCCTTAATCTTCCTCAGTGCCAGCAGGGTAAGATCTAAGAAGATCCTGCTAGCCCACAGTATCCTTATCTCCAGGGTTGCCAAGCTCCAGTTCATCTCGGCAGGCATCACATAATACATATGTGCCTTGGAAACATTTACAGACAAATCAAGGGGAAGCAACTTTGTCTCAATTTGAACTCCTATGATCAGGCTTCAAGCTCCAAACAGAAGGTCATAAAGGAACACTTTGCACAGTCCAGCTAGGTGCCTTTTTATTCACATTAGGGTCAAGGAAGTGATTGTAACCTCTTAGTGTGCTTGGTCAGAGGTAAGAAGCAAGAGAGCTGTCCCTTTACCTCCTTATAAAGAACTGTTCACAGGATGAAAAGGGGCAAGAGGAAATAAGGGAAATTCAGTAACTCTGTACAGCCACATTCCAGATACAGCTGCTCCTCAGTTATCTGCTGGTTATAAAAAGTGCCACTTGAGGAAACCAAACAGTACAAAGAAGGACACAGTCTTTACCTTAAACTGGGACATGTAATGAGGAGCACTCACAACAAATTTGGCAGGGATCTCAAGGGACACCCCCAACCCTGCTTTCTTTTGGCACCATGCAGCATCCATCCATTTTTCAAAGTTACTGCACAGCAGCACAGTGAATGTGCATCACTTGCCCAACATCACCTAGCTGCCTGCCATGCCCGTGCAGTCAGGGGCAGGCTTGACCCATGCATGCTGCACACATCTGAAATCACCATAGCTAGGACAAAGCTCTGATCTCTGCTTTTGCACCTTAGGCCCAACCTGTAATTCCCATGCCATGGTCCCCAGCTCTTCCAGCCAGACCCTTCCTATTACTGCAGGGCCAGCAGCATACATAAAGGGTTTAAAACAAAAAGCAACAAAAAATCCCACCCACAAAATCCAGAAACTGCTGCCACCAAAACCTTGTTATTTTGGCTGAAGCTCAAGTCCAGGCCATAATACAGTTGCAGGCTGATGAGGAACAAATGGCATTCTTGCAGAGCACATTTTAACTGGCTCATTCACCTGCCAGTACAGGCCATCTATCCCAAAAACGGACACCTCCAACACATCCTCTACCTCTCCCTACGTACCCTAAGGCTGATCTGTTCCTTGGCTTCTTGGCTTGAGAAAACAGATCTACAGTCAGGCAGCTCCACAGTATCTGGGTTGAGAGGAGAAAAGATCACTGTGTTAACAGCAACACAACCAACCAAGATGCTACCTACCAAACATGCTGCTAGCAGAATTGCCTGCTCTCCCACAGACTCTCTTCTCCCATAGACAGAAGGAGAAGGTAATTTCCATAAAGCTACAGTAATACCAGATGGACAGCACTCTTGTTTTGCCCTCAGAGTTCACTGTTACCTGTTGCTTCAAAACATTTCCTTACTTGGTGTATTACCTGCTGTCACGTGTCACAACCCATAGTCAGAGCAGAAACACTTTGAGGGAGCAAAGCCTTCAAACCAATACAGACTCAGCCTACAGGAAGAACAATGGGATCTCTTTTCACTCATTTAGACAGACAGGGATGGAATAACAACTTTAGGGGTCAAGAGGTGAAGGGATCTTACAAAGCCCTACAGGAATGTAGCTCACAAAGGCACTTAATAGAAGCATGTACACAGCTGGATGGAATAAGAGATAGTAAAAATAAATAAATAAATGCACAAGAGAGAGGAGAGTGCTGCTCAGTGACTGCCTAGACAGTCTCTCTTAGCCAAAGAGCCTGGTTTCTGCAGGGGTCCATCTGTTATCTGTATCCAAAGTTCACTCTTCTGACATCTCCAAAATGCCACACGTAGGTACAAGCCAGGGATTCTTTAACCTTTGCAGGAACCAGTGCACTCTCTGAAGCCCAGCAGCAGGTTCCTCCTGATGCCAGTGTTCACATCTAATGAAAACTCAAGATCTCAAAACCTTGTGCTCTTCTTGCTGCTTCCCACAGTGGAAAAAGGCAGCAGGCTCCTCCTCTCTCCATCTGCACATATGGCTTTCTGCTTTCTGCATCCTATTGCTGGCTGACAGCATGTGAAGAACCACTCCACCTGGGAAAACTTCTGGTGTTGTCGGTGAGGGGACAGGCAGCCCACACACCGACCGCGAGGGAAGGTTGTGCGAGGAAGGAGTCCTGGAGGGAGGGGCTGCTCCCCTGCTAAACAAAGTCAGTGAACCACGACACAACGCCATCTGCAGAAAGAGGGCTGTCACACGATGTCCTCGGCAGAGCGCTGTGGAGGAGAAGACCCCAGGCTCAGGAAGTGGCCCCAGTTGCACAGGAGTCCCCGGTTATACTGGCCAGTGTCTATCACTAACCCGCCCAGCAGTCTGCGCCCAGTGTTGTCCCGCAGAGCCAGCCGAGCTTCCCTCTCAGTCACGTTGTAGCTGATGTTCAACAGCTGGATAAGGAGGATGTATCCCATGCCAGCTGTTACAATGGCACAGTACCATACACAGGTGAACGACAGAGCAGAGCTGGCAGCAGGGGAAAAAGATGGGAAAGAAGCCATTTAGTACTGGAGCAGCTGCTTTAAAGTGACTTTCCCTGGTAATCACTATCCTTTCAAATCCCTGTCTACATCTGCCACAGTGATCTCACTTTGCTGCTTTCATCAGATAATCCTTAAAGGCTTTCTCAAAATTAAAGCTTCAGGGCTTACTTAATGAGAGCTTTTACTGCTACCACAGCTACTCTTGTACATTGCTGTCACACAACCTAAGCTCTTTACTCTTCCTTTTGTAAAGGTGCTCGGGCCTTATTTAAGGACCCCAGGATGCTCACACTCCACAGGTCATGAGATGGAGTAGACGAAGGAAGAGTCACTTGTGTACTAGCAGTACTCTGCTCATCTGTGGTAGTGCTGGTCTCTGAACTCATGTCCAACAGCTCCCAGCAGCCTCTTTGCCAGACAGGGCATGTTCTAGGCAGATAACTTGGAGGACAGTCACTAGATAAATAGTGAGGAATGAGAGGGAGAGAGCGTATGTGGATTCCAGGCTGCAGACTGTTACCTGCATCTGGGGGCAAACATATTTAAAAGTACATCTATATATAACATAATAAATACTTCAAATCCCAGCTCCTTTATCTTTTTCCAAATAAATGGTGAGCTCTCTCCAAGTCTCAGGCTGCCCACCTTGGCAAAAGCAGAGACACATCTTTGCTTTCCAGGGTTTTTTAGAGAGTACTTTGTGTTCAGGTTTGACAGCCAGCAGAACAAGGAGCAGGAGCTAAGCTGCCTGAGCAAGCCTGCTCCCACCCCAGCTCTCTCCCAGACAGACATCTCACCTGTAGTCAGAATAGGCCCCGGGGCAGTAGAACAATGCCACAAATGGAGTTCGGCCCCTACAGATGGTGTGCAGGGTCAAGGTAATCCCATACACAGAGGTGAGCATGAAGAAGGAGAGTGCAAGGATGAAAGCTTGATGGTTGTGCTCCCCTACGCAGCTGTTAATCCTCCAAAAGGAGAGAAGAGATTACTTGCTTAAAAAAAGAAAAGAAACTGTCTTCTATTTCTTCTCCCTCCCCCAGCTGTCAGAGAACCTGATTTCCAAGGTGTTTCCATTCAACACAGGCTATAAACTTTGAAACATGTTCAAAGAAGCTTTGTAACTTTATATAGAAAAGTAACAAACACAAGACAATAGACCTGTAGGGTAACAGCAGCAGACTGTTTATCTCAAATTTTTAGCAAGGGTAGTATCCTTTGCTGAGACATATTATACCCAAAAGGTAGCTTTGATTTCCCTTGCCCCAGGAGAGCACTAAAGCAACTTAACTGCAGGATTGCTAGTGCTCCACAGGCCAAGTCTAAAGAAAAAAAAAAATCCAAGAAAACCCACACCAAACCCACCCTCCCCCCAAACTGATGAAAAACAGGACACAAGCAAAGGCAGTTCTGAAGCATGCTGCAGAAGCTTTCAGCTCTCAGGTCAACACACTTAGAATAAACAGTTATTCTAACTGTTCTTTTAAAGGGTAAATACAAAGCTTTTTGTATTTGAAGAGTGGCATAAGGTCTTGCCCATAGCAAAGACAACTCTATTTGCTAGGGAGTCCAAAAAAAGAAGCTAGTTTAAAAAAGGAGAGAACTCAAGAGAGAGAGAACACAGGGAGCCCGAGCAGTGCAAAACCTACCAGACACAGTGATGGTCCAGCCTCCTCACACACCTGCCACAAAGCCGGCAGTGCCCTGCTCGGGCTGGCCTGACCAGCTGGCATTTAGTGCACCAGTCCTTTTTCACACCTTCTGGCTGCTCAGATGACATCCTGCAATAACCTTTAGCCTCCCCATTCACGGCACGACTGCTGGCAGCACCTGAGATGCCATGGAGCCCACTGGAGCTCCCTCGAACACTCTTATTGGGCAAACCCTGGTGCGATGGCTTCTCGTTGCCTGCTGGGATGGGAAGGTAGCCAGGGTCCTTCTTGGCTCGAGACAGGGCTGCAAGCATAAGAATTAACCCGCAGGTGAGAGCGACCACTTGGGAATATTCCACGTGGCCCCGGGGAACCACCTCCCGGAGAAACACAAAGTACATATAGCCCAAGGAGAAGAGCCCCAGGCTCAAGAAGAAGAGAGTCCGTTCCTTCCTCCGGTGGGTGAGGTAGTAATACCACAGCACCACGACGGGCAAGGACGTCAGGACGATGAGCCCCAGCAGGAAGTGCAGGGCGGCAACGTGGAGGAAGACGGGCAACAGGACGAGCGGCGGCACGAGGCTCACGTTGATCTTCACGGCTCCCGAGAACCACGGGACCCGCAGCCGGTCCGCGATGGTGTCGGCGATCCTCTCCAGCGCTCCCGGGGGCAGGGATTTGCACGTCAGCCACCTGTGAGCGAGGGGAGCACAGCGCCGGCTGGCACCGGGGCAGCCGCGCTCCCGCCGCCCTGCCCTTGCCCCGTCCCGCTCCCGCCGCCTCCCCTTTCCCCGTCTCCCGACAAGTTTCCCGGGAAGCGGGGCGCCGTTCCCACGCCCTCAGAGCGGCAAGCCCCACGGGGATGCCGCCGCCGGGAGGCTGTCCCGCAGTCGGGCGGACCCCGGGGCGGCGGAGGTCGCAGCACCGGTACCTGTCGCAGCCGTCGTCCAGCTCCTCGCAGTCGCAGCAGCACGCCGCCAGGTGG
>VZTD01003142.1:902779-926556 GCA_013397725.1 Rhagologus leucostigma | reverse complement strand
CCTTAAAGGGGCAGCGCAACAGGTGCCGGCCGCGGGGGGCGGCGCCGCGGGGCCCGGGCCCCCCGCCCCACGCCGCTGCTCCCCGGGGCTGGACTCCCGGCCGGGAAAAGTTTCCCACCGCACACCTTTAGCCCGACCCCGCACCTCCTCCCTACCCACACCCTGTGTTTGCACCGCTGCCTGACGGGCTGAGCACCGCCCCAGCCGGCGCTGCCCTCCAACCACGGCCCAGCCTCGAGGGAGGGGGCCCTTCCACTTTCTTGGATTTTTTTTTTTTTCTATATTCATCTTCTTTCCCCTCAACCTGCTTAGAAAACGCTTGAAGCACATGAAAAGGTGTTTCATCATCAGTGGGCACACACCACGCTGAAGCACTGAAGCACAGCCCTTGATGGAGGGAAAACACCGAGGGCTGAAATTTCTCTGGGAGAGCTAGAAACATATGGCAGAAGGCAGCCTGCCAAAGCCTGCGGTATGCAAGAGACATGAAACCTTTTCCTGTTAATTAATCCTAGGCATATTCATCTTAAGATGGTGACTTGTTTCACAAGGTCCTCATTGCTAAAAAAAGCCTGTGAAGATCCTGTGGCTGTGAATCCACTAATGCCGTTTTTTCTCCAAAACACTCTTCACTGATGGTCATTTTCTGTGTTGACATAAAAAGCTGCAATTTCATAGAGACAAGCCCAGCTCTCCTCTGAGGGTGTTTTTCACCCTCCGAAATGTTCGGATCCGTTCACCAGCCGTACAACTGCCCTCGCTCACTCACCGTGGGATGGATCCAAGAGCTCTGCACTGTTTGGAAGCGAGACTCCCCAGGGTAGACGGCTGGCAGGAGAGACAAGACTGCCAAGCTATGGCAATGCAGAACCCGACTTACTTCTTCCACAAACCTTTATTCTGTGCAGCTTTTGAGCTAAACAGTAAAGAGTCCAGAGGAGACAGTTACAATCCCTACCCCACAAGTCCTCACACACACACGTTCTTCAGACGTCTTGAACGAAAAGCTGATGTGGCTATTAACTCTCAGTCTTGCTGCTCTGTGTCCTGTTCAAGTGGTCAAAGCTTCTTTGGAGCATGGAAAGGGAAATCTTCAGCTGTGAAGATACAATCATCCCCCCCCACCACCAATTACTTAAGTCAGTCTCTTGCATGGGTGAGTGATATCAGGAAAACAGTCTCCCTCCTCCTTTTCTTTTAAAGATTTCATGTGATTTCCTCCTCCCTGTTTCCATAAACAGTTGGCTTGCTGTGCTCTCCCCTAACAGCTACACTCTACAGAGTTTATAAATACTAACAGTCCAGGATGATAAAGTCTTAACACCTCACCAGACAACAGTACAGAAGATAAACCACCCCACTCATTTTTAGTCACAGATAATGTTCAGTGCAAATACTCCAAGGAACATGGCAGCACAACATGAATTTTCTTTTAATACCTGGCCCTCCTAGTGCATTTTGGTGCACAAAACATGTTTAGATTATTGACAACCCTCAGAAAACACAAGGTAGCAAACACTAAGATGTGTCAGAACTTCCAGACACAAAGTGTTATTCTGGATGAAAAAGGTGGCTAAATTCTCACTTTTCTTTTTTACACTGTGTGCTCAAAACCACTTAACACTTCAAAATTAGGAATTGTTTGGATAGTAAGCAGAGAAAATAAAAAGAGCATGGAAATCAGAAAACTTTGTCTCTAAAGTGAAACTTTCAGCATGCAGGCTTTTTCAAGTTGTGATCAAAGCGGCTAATAAATAGATTAATAGCAGTTGTGTGTGCAGAGACACCTCTAAACAAGGAGTATAAAAAATGGCTTATTTTTCTAACCTCCTTTAGTACATGGAAGAACAAAGAGCAAACGATGGAGAAAGGCACAGGTGAACTCCCCCTTCAGCCTTCCTAAACTAATAATTTATTCCATCGCATTTTAAGATTTAATAAAAGAAGTTAAAATCAGAACATTCATGACCGGTAAGTAAAAACTAAAGCATCAATTTACTGTCCTTTGGTTACTGAGTTGAAGTTTCAGCCTAGGGATTTAACTGTCATGGACTTCAGGATCAGAGACACAACAGTATTCAACAACTTTTTGTGTGTGTGTCTCTAGTATACAAGAGCCTGAAATTTTAAGTTACTGTGAAGGAGGATTAACTTCTATGGAGCCTCTAACAGACATATGAGTCTGCAGAATTTATTTATCTTTCACTGGAGATTAGGTGGCCCCTTGATACCTAATGCTAAGTGAAGTTCTTGCCAATATCTAGAAGAGTAGTGGGGAGCAAAAGCCAGGATAAACCTGAATGAAGAAACCCCATAATAAGATGGGAAAACACTTAACACATCTTAATCTGAGTCTTCTTAGAAAAGAGAATGTGTTTTGAAATACTCCAGTCTTTGCTTTGTTATGATTCAGAACTGCATGAACACATCTCTTAAGCACTTGACAAGTTTAAGAAAATTGACATGGATACTTACATTTTAGTCAAAAAAAACCCAAACCAAACAAAAAAAAGCCCAACAAACCCCCAAAAAACCCTCCAAGAAACAAATTCAAAACCAAACCAACCCAAAACATCAGAAACATAAGCACTGCCTAGGGCAAAACAGATCAAGAAAACTTTATCTAGCACCAGACCACATCAAACAAAAGCTATGATAACAGAAGGGAGAAAACTTGAGTTGCTGACAAACAAGAACATCACCAGGAAAGTGTGTCAGACCTACCTGCTCAAGCATTTCAATTGAGTCTCTTAAAACTCCCTTCACATGTTTAACCTGTTCCTTATCATATTGAGGGATCTCCTCTTTTGATACCATTTCTGGGGATATGCTGAAAAAGATTGAGATTACATCAGAAACATGAAGCAAGCACCTCGATGCCTTTTAAAAAGCAATTGTTCTCTGCCACCATTGCTCTGCCATTGCTAAAAGCATCCTCTTACAAAAGCCCCATAAAAAGCTGCCTGCAGTTGAATTTCAATCCCTGTTTTCTTGAAGCTAGTACCTCAGACCTTTGTAGACAACAGCCACCAAGAAAAAAAAGTGTGCTGACATTACATTTACGATGTAAGGTCCACACTCCAGGGAGCAAGATCCTTCTTATGAAGAAAGTTGCTCTAACCAGTTCTGAGATGGTCACAAAGGGGCGTAGGGACCTCCCATACAGTCTCAGCTTCAGAATGTGGTTTTTAACTTATTTGTTGATACTGTACTCAAGAGGAAGTACCATCTTTCTGTGTCTGAGTACAAAAGGCACACAACATGAAAGTTTTTGAAGGAGAAGAGATTTAGCAGGAGACTCACAGAAAGAAGCTAAAAAGCTAAATGAATCTTCAGCATTCCATTTGAGAACATGCTGGTTCACACAGGATGAACACTTCGGTTCTGTGATCAGCACTATGATAGTCACAGAAGATGAGTCACAGCAGGCTGATAATGCAAACTAAGGTTAACATTTCTCCCAAAACAGCTTGTCAAAAGAGAAATTTATTACTGCAAGACGCAGTCAGACATGTCACTAGATTTCAGCATAGACCACAGTAGTACAGCAAGCCCCAGCCACTTCTGAAAACTTGCCACTGAATTTCATTATTCAGAATTTATTTTTTTAGATCAGATTTTCACATAAGCTGAAGAAGAAAGCAAGCAAACATTGTGAATTCAACTTACTTCAAAGAGCTTTCCTCCTGAAGCTGGACATGATAGAGGGACTGAGCTGCATGCTCTATCTTCGACAGTTTGAGGAACAGTGTTATATTCAGCAAGACCAAGAGCAGCAAACTGTAGAGAGAAGAGGACAAAAATCAAGTTTTGTAATAATTTCAGTTGCAATGCTACAAACACAAAATCATGGCTAAAGACAGCTAAGGAAACAGAATCCTCCCAGAATCCTGGAAGAAAAAAGGTGTGGGGCAGCACTATACTGGAAATTAATATCTATCTGAACAATTCTTAGCAGTTACCATTAAGCTGGGTAATAGCAAACAGAAATAACAACAGTATCTCTTCTTGTAACATTTAAAATTAGGAATTAGTAAATTCTAGACTTTATTTTTTTAATAGGATCAGACCTTAGAAAACCTGTAAGGTAGACTAGTTCAGCAAGTCAGCATTTTCACTCCGCACGTCATTTCCAAGTCAATTCATTCCCCTTTTATACCCACATGTTCCACTCAAATTAGGTTAAGATTTATCATGCTAAATGCAATGCTAACATGCAAATGAGGAACAAATACAGAGAAAGATCAAGACGAGTTTGAGTCAAGCAACATTTTAATGCAAGTGAGTACTTACAAGACACTCATTACTACAATGATGGTGGTGGTCCTACTTACTGCATCTCTTTTCCTTCCTATAGGGCATGGAAGAGAAGGAGGTTAGAAAGCACTGAAGAACGTTCCTAAAGGATGTCTGTAGATAGATATGTCAGTGCCCAGCACTTCACACAGAACAGCTCAACAACTGATGGAAAAAAAGTAACAGGTCATGTAGGTACACAGGATCACCTCCACCATTCACCAAGGCATTTTTGCAGTCATCTCTGAGAAGATGGTTGAACATTCTTCCATCAGAATTCCCCCTACCCCACTGTGCTGGGGAGAACAAAGTGCTGGGGCATGGTCACATTAAACCTGAACAGCCTGAGAAGGCTGCAGTCCATCCATTCCTAACACGCATTCAGCACATGTGCTGCTACTCACACACAACAGAGACAGGCTGCAAAGTGGCTCTCCCCTGCTCGTTCTCCTGCTCACATTCATCTTTCTGACAACCAGTGTCAGTCACATTTTCCTGTAACTTGTCCCATCCTTACTGGCTTGGTTTATCTATTGTCCTGAACACAGCCTTTCCAGAGGCCATCTGCTATTCATCAGGCAACAGGGATCAGACACTACTGAGGGGCAGAGTGTGCATGTCCTCTCCAAATCGAGCACCTATCACTGTGGGCAGGCTGATCTTTAAATATAATTCCAGCTTTGCACATCCTGCCCTGGATGAAGGACATAAACAAAAGTTGTAGCGTACACTGAGAGACATGCTCATCTGAAAAGATGGAGTAGCAGTAGCAAAATTAAGTAATTAGGAAGCAATTTCAGACAGGTAAAGAGTCCTTTACACATGCTGCTGATCCAAATATTCTCTCAGGGCTGTACTCAGTGTTGTCTCCCCCTTTAGGGAAGTGCACATACTCCTAGTTCACTGCTTACACTTCAATTTCTGTCATGGAATCCACCACTCCCTAGTGCAAACTAGTGCACAGATGTTCCTCATCTCTCTAGATGGAGCTAATATTGTATATGCTGGTGGCCAAGTCTGTCATGCCTAAGGGCAGTGGAACTGCAAGAAATGCTTCGGCGACCCAGAAATTACAGAAGCATATGGGAAACAGACTTCTTAACATTAGAAATAAATAACCAAAACTGAGATGACAGGGCCAAGAGACAAGTGGCAAAGTTTAATCAACTCATGACCTGTGCGTGCAGTTATTCAAAGAAAAAAAAGCAATTTTTCAGAAACTTTACAACAACCAGGTTAATTTTTTTTTCCTGCTCCAATCTCATTTTCAATCCTTTGCAGATACAGAACAGAATTTTAGATTTTGGTTGATTTTTGTTTGTTTTAAAGCTGAAGGTGATATTAGGCTTGATTTCATGAGACACTCATGATAAAAGTGACCATGCATGCTCCAAATCTACTTTACGCAAGCTTGAAGAAGCTTGAACTTATTAAAGCATTTGCTATCACACCAATTACACCAAGACAACAGTAATATATACACAAGTGCTACTCTTGCACTCTTTTAAAAGTTATGCTTTCTTGAACACACGTTTTGGAAAACACTTGATATAAAAAATTCCTACCTATTATGCTGCCCTGAGACTCTACTCCCATGTCACCAGAGGAATGTTGGGAAGAACGTTTGGGAAGTGATTCTGCCAAACCCCGGTGTAAAGTGCGCCGCCTTCGTCTCAGAGCAAGTAATTTCCCAGAGTCTTCTATGGACTGATTAATTGCATATTCCTCCATTAGGAGATCTGATTCTGCAGTGGGAAAAACAAGGTTACTGAACTGTCAAAAAGAAAGCTGGAAAGCTGACAAGCATAGCACTGAAGACAAACTGTGAGATATGCAGGATAGCAGCGAGAGGAACAAGCACACTTTTCAGTACATGAACTTAAAACAGGTAATTGGCAAAGTACACCCTGATCTCTACCCCGGTTCCATTTGCTAGAGGGCACTTGGAACACTCTGCAGAGGTGGTGCACACTCAGCCCAGGCAGGATTGCTCAATGCTATGCCAGACAGCAGTTGGAAGAGCACTGCAAGACACTGTTAGACTGAGACTAGGAATTGTGTTAGACTGTGAGCCTGCAGCCATGGCTGGCCAGGCTGTGAACAGACACTCATGGAGCCTGCCAAGTGCCACTGCTTCTCTTCTCAAATGCCCAATCAAGGAAATTCTTAGAGATAAGCACATGCAGTTGAGAATACCAGCTTTCCTGCTGCTCCTCATGTTTCCTTCTGAAAGCAATTATGACCAGGTATACAAGAGCCCCTTGTTAGCCACAAGGCTTCTTTCATACCCTGGAATGGCAGATACGTTGATGACAGGAAGTTCTGTCTTCAAGATTGCTTAGCTGCTGCCCTTTTTCCAAGGCATTCTTCAAGGAGCCAGGTTTGACAGACTCAAAAACATACACAGCAGAAGTAGCCTCCTTACTCCAGCACAAAGAAGATGGCTCACCAAGCTGTTTGAAGTTTTCCTGTATTCCTCCCCAGGTATTCTTCTCGATTACAGACTTCACAAGGCCCCAAGGCTGTTTTTTGTACTTCACTTCTGCAGAAACCCTAGCAAACAGAACGCAATAATGAAAGAGTGCTCTTCTAGGTGACACTGTGATAGCCAAAATCTCTTATCAGAAGCAGGCCTCCAGCTTATATCTAAAATCTGAAATACCAACTGGAACTGCCATCGCTCTCCAGCTGGGCAGCACTTTCACTGAAGAAAGGCAAGAGACCAATAGTAGCAAAGACAACATCTCTAGCTAAAGCCTCAAAATCTGAATGTCCAAATTATGGGAAACATTTTGGAATGTTTTCCTTCAGACTCAGACTAGAAGACTGTTTCTACCCTCTGAAGCAGTCTTATTTTAACACACATTTAAAATAGGATTCAGGCTTCCAGATAATAAAGTTGTGATTTTTAGTTTGTATGTGTACACATGATGTATTACATGAGCACTACAATAGCAGAAGGTGAAATTCTTTATCACCACTCATACATTAAGTGTTCACATCCTACCCTCAGTAGACAGAAATTAAAATCTGCTTCCCTGTGAGCATGACAGAGGGGAAAATGACATTCCTACCTTGCATTCCTCAGGTCAAGCTAATCAATAATGCTTCCAGAATAAAAATGAATTGGACTAGAATCCTTCAGAGAAATGCTTCTAACAACTGAGTGAATCCCAAAGGTCTTTATAAAGGACAAAACGATAGCCTGTGATTTCAGTCAAGAACACTGACCATCTTAGAATATACTTTTTCAACTTTTTAAGTAATCTCCCAAATCAATGTAAGCCCATTGTGTTTCTGGTCTAACGAAATAACTCATTTCAAATAGAGTTTCTGAGCCATTTTAAGCACAGTTTAGTAAGGCTAGCTGTAACATCACCATGTGCCTTCTGTTCTATACATGCATGCTCTGTGCACCATGTTAATACCCAGGTTTTTACTCTTACCCTAGTTGTTGTATGTCTCAGAAAAAACAAGTCTAGGTCTCAAAGAAGAACAGTGACTCACTCAAAAAAATCCAAAGCAGTCTTTCAAGAACCTTTCTTCCCTTCTCCTCCCAGCAGAGAGGGAGTTTTCAGTAGTTTTATAGCCTGAGATAAGCCAGAATAGAATCCAGGCTTACTAACCTTTCCTGAGTACTGATTAAGTTTGAGATAAAAGCTCTTACTAAAGACAGCACCACTTCCAGTGTTTTCAACAAATGGGAGAGGAACTTCCACATCTAGGCAGAGTTCACTTGAGTACCCTCCTTGCAAAATTAAGAACATTCTATCTTCCCTGCACATTCCTGTGAAACCATTCTCCTCTGCAAGCCCTTAGCAAGGACGTCTAGGAAACCTTGTAATAAAATGTCTCAATTTTTTCCAATTTATCCCACTCACACAGCTGCACTTGAAAGCAGGAGCCTGGTCAGGACCCAAATCAGTATTGGAGATGAGTTCTGTACCTCAGAGTCAACATCCCAGTTAATTTCTCACTGCATTAATGAGATCCAAGCACAGCATACATGTGACAAGAAATAAACCAAGCTTATTTTCCAGAAGAGAACCCAACATTCTCTATGCTGCTGGCAGATCTTTTACTAATCATCAACTCCGAACACCCTTGCCTTGGCTTCTGCCCCGCCCCGTGCACCACCCAGGCTCACCGTAACCGGCACTTGTGACTGGATGTGCGGCTGATGCAGTATCTGTTCACAGTGTAGAAATAATCATGGTAGGGGACGTCATGGGTCAGGACCTCAGCATCCACCTGGTAAGACTGACCTTTCTGGCTCTGCTTATGCAGGATCTATCATAAAAGAAAATAAGAAGGTATATTCATGGTATACAAATTCCCTCAACCCCCTTTCAGCCCGAGTTCCTCAGGCTGGATCAACCAAATCCAAGTGAACTCAAGGAGAGAGAAAGCCTGAAGAACCACTATAAAAACCAGTTCAGAATGTCAAGTATAAGTGGGCTGGGAAAAGAAAAGATGCCTCCTGCTAGAGCCAACACTGGCAGCAGCAGTACTTCCCCACTGCCACTTCAAGTACCAGATGCAAGGCTGGCCACTGCCTCATGACCACAGCTCTTCTTTGAGATCTTTCCCAAAGCAAAACTACAAAAGGGTTGAGACTGGAAGGCACCTCTGGTGCTTGTCTTGTCCAAGAACTCTACTCAGGCAGGACTATCTAGAGCTGGTTGCCCAGGATCATGCCCAGATGGCTTTCCAATACCTCCAAGGAAGGAGGTGCCACAATCTGTATGGTCAACCTGTTCCACTGCTCAGTCACCCTCACAGTGAAAAAGTGTTTCCTGATGTTCAGAAGGAATCATCTGTGTTTCAGTTTGTGCCCATCACCTCTGGTCCTGACACTGGGCACCACTAAAATCTGTGGCCTTTGATGGTGAAGACCTGACTCAGAATTTTTTGCACCCTCCCTTCAGATACTTCTATAAATTTTAATATGCCCCTGAGCCTTCTCTTC
Source organism: Rhagologus leucostigma (assembly GCA_013397725.1). Classification (NCBI taxonomy): domain Eukaryota; kingdom Metazoa; phylum Chordata; class Aves; order Passeriformes; genus Rhagologus; species Rhagologus leucostigma. The sequence continues at coordinate 917,291 of VZTD01003142.1, read as the reverse complement.
TCCAGGCTGAACATTCCCAGCTCTCAGCCATTTCTCACATGAGATGCTCCAGTTTCTTCATCATCTTAGTGGCCCTTTGTTAGGCTCTTCACATCTCATACTGGGGAGCCCAGAAGTAGACACTGAAAGCCTTTAATTGCACCTTTTCACCCCCCAGTTCCTAAGAGATGTTAACACTTTTCCCCAGAAGTTTTGTGGGAGTTTACAGCCATCCGTAACGGTAGAAAGCCTCTCTCATTTAATAAGCATTGGCTCAGTAATGGTGAGAGAGACAGCAAGCTACCCTTAGAGGTGCTCTGTTGAAACCGCAGACCTACATTCAGTTCACTGAACTTTAATCCCCAGTCAGAACTCCGACAGACCATAGAGCTGACCTCTCCCTTGCTTTAAAGGGCACCATGCACACACACACATGCACACAGTACCTGCTTTTCAGTTGCAGTTGTGAACTTCCCACAGAGTGGATTGTTAATCGTTACAGTGTACGTCAATGTCCTCAACTGATTGCCACTGGAGTCTCTATTCCAAGGAGTTGATACAGCATCTAGGTGAGAAGTGATGCAAAATCTCACATAAAAATTACCCAAAGGGCATTTTCTCTGTCCTATTGTGTCTTAACAGTTTGAGAACAGCAATAAGGGGAGAGACAGAAAACTGATTCCAAATAGTCGTGGGTTTTTTCCAGGAAAGGAAAAACTGTAGTGTGCTAATGAACAAAGGTGAGCCTCTGAACAGCTGAACCTGAATCTACTGAAAGAGATTTGAGGGTGGAGAAAACAATAAGCAATTAAATGAAAATATGTCATTTCCCATTTGCTTAAATTTGAATAGATTCACTTAGCATTATCAAAAGCTTTTGCCACTTTGCCTTCCAAGCTGACACTGAATAAATATTACCCTTTTTGACTTAATTTTCTGTTCTTATGGTCTCAGTGAATAAAATTTACTCATCCAGAAAATTAAAGCCTGTGAGTATCGTTTAGGAGGATGCAATGATTTTTGCCTGTGTGCCAGCGGTACAAATTTCACTATTTCTGGGACATAATGTAATCAGAAATACCCACAGAATGCATCAACTTAATAACCTACTCAAAATTCAGGCATTAAGGTGCAGGTTTGTGGTGCACTGAAATGAGGCTTTTATTCCAAAATGTACATACCTAGGGAAACAACGGTTTAGCTTTAACTATCCTCTCTCATAGTGAAACTTTAAAGTTTAAAAATTCTTTTAAAGCAAGGAGAAACTTAAAATTCAACTTAGCCCTATTTAGCAATTCTCAGAGGTAAAAATTTTCAGGGTAGCTTGTAACACAGACAGAAGGAAGAGTTTATTACCTACTATACTCCTGGAATTAAGAAACCTCTGCATGAAGTGAGAATTCGTGAAAAGGATTTCAAACATCTTGTCTGCAGTGATGTGGAAAACTCTGTTTATAAAAAGTCTCCCATAGAGATCATTGTCAGAGACAGTCTCCTTCACTGCTAAGAAAGACAGAGAGATCAGGTTAAGAACAGTATTATGAAGAACCTTTATAGCATTCTAAGCTTTATTACAGCTTAAATCCTTCCCAAGCTTGCATCAGCATTTGTTTCTCACTCTCAGAAACCCAGTAATGATAGCAGCAAATGATTTGGTAGGTAGGTTGCCTTCAGGAACAAAGTCCAGAGCTAATTTTCAAATATACACAACTACCACCATTTCCCTGTGCAGACTGATAAATTAACATCAAAAGGTCCCACCCCTTTAATTTTACCTTCAGTATTCTAATCCTGCAAGAAATATTGGGGAAAGACAAAGTTAGCATAATTTTCATTAATATGTGTCTCTACTGTACAAAAGACAAGCAAGGAGGACAGTAAAACCATAACAGTTTTCTTCTTAATTGTGGCTAGTTTCAGAATTCTAGTTTTAACATTTATAATCCTGATAGTGTCCACAGTCTAAGGGACCAGGCAGATTCCCGAGCAGCTCTTCAAACTGTTCTTCCCTCCATACCTATTGAACAAGAACACAAGAGACACCCTGCTCCATTTTGCAGTCCCCAAAAATGCACTAAGAGGCTCAAATGCCATCACCTATTTCAAAGCCACTGAGCACCCCAGTGGGATTCTGTGGCTGCAGCACTGATCTTTGCTATTTCTCCTTCTTGGTGGTTGCTGGCATGACTCAGCTTTGTGGTTTTCTCAGCCACGCTTGCAAGAGATAAGGGATAGAATTATAATCCTGGAGGGCAAGCAGTTTCATGTGCCAACCCCAACTCAATCTGCTCATGCTTTAGAAACAAGTCAATCCTAAGCTATAATTACCAACAAGACAAACAAGCCCCCCCACCCCCACACATCACTAAAATGAAACAAGAAGCCCAAAAGCAAATCTTGCAGCAGACAGGCGCAAGTCAGGATGGCCAACCTTTCAACTGACACAAATGAATGCTCACGGCTAGGAAAGGTCAGTGCCAGCCACTAATGCAAAGGTAGCCTGAATATCATGCTGTAGTTCACAAGCTGCCTACAAGCTAAGGTTACAGCACTTAAAACGTTACTGCTTGGTAGCAGTCAGTATTGATAAAGGCAAATGCAGCAGCCAAACAACCACAGCAGTCCCCAATGAAACCCAGCTCTGACTGAGCAGACTTCCTCTCTAGCGCTGCTCCTAGCCTGCTAGAAGCCTTTTAGAACATCTGCCTCCAAAAAAGCTCTCCTTGATCTCATCAGGCTTCAATGTAGGACCCCAAAAGCAAAGCATGAGTACCATATTTTTGTGCTTGCACAAGAGATTGACTTCCTTCCCGTGCTGTGTTCTGCTTATGCAATTGTAATTCCACACAATTACAAGATGGGACAGAAAGCAAACACACATTTCAAGAGGCCTATTTAACCAGTCAATATGCAGTCATTACACGTAGAATACAAATTCTGCTGTGCTGAAACATTCTGCAGGAAGACAGAAATTCAGCCTGAGCGTTCAGCTTATGCTCACTGTATTTCCTCTCCCAGCTGGACCTAACTCTAACAAAAGGCAGGCCAAGTGAACTGTAACTTTGACCTCATTTAACAAGACCTCAACACTACAGATCTCTCCTTTCAGAGTGCACTCCCCACATCCTCTCTTTTGCTAAGAGACAGGAAGTTTCAGATACTGATGCTGACATCCCCTTCGCCTACTATGCATCAGCTGGCACGGAATCAGATACCAGGCAATTCAAACCTAGTTATTGTGGTTGAGTGTTACTCAGCTGGATGTTGTCATGCCCAAGGAATCTGCTACCACTTAGAAAAAAAATAAAGACCTAGACACATGATCAAGCCACCAGATAAGCATCAGATCAGCTTTGTCAGCTATTTGCATACATCTTAGCAAATACAAGATAACACAAGCTACGTCTGTCCCCGTGAGCCTGAGCTAAACAACACAACTTCATGTTCACCTCAAATGCCTGAGGACCGCTACTATTTTTCTGCTGATGCAATGTAATTTGGTAAGCCAGGGCAACTTGTGATATGCACCAAGCCCATGCATCATTACCATAAGGTGGAGATCTTGCTACCAAGCTATCCGAGTCTGTCCTCCTTCTAGTGAGTCTGAATAAAGAGCACCCACAGGTCTACACAAAACTTCCTGTAAGTTAATTTACCTACGCTATCTCTATACAGTCACGTCTCTAATAAGGAACAGTTAATGAAATGCCAAGTGCATGAGAATCAATTGAGAAATATCTTTTTTACTTACAATCCTTCTCAGCTCTTGAAAGAAACAAAGATTTTTTTTAAATGTTGTTAGCACATAAAGCAGTAATTTTCAGGAAATCCAAGCTAAAACTGGGTTTATATATCAGGCCCATCAGCTACTTTAGATGCTAGGATTCAAACAGCCATTCTCCAGAACAACTGGAAACCTTTTGGACAATGGGTCTGGAAGGTGCACATACGTATAAATGCTGCTTTGAGTTCCACATCTGTGGAAGCAAGTATATGCATACACCAAGAGCTTGACAAGCTTCAAGTCACTTCCGTCTGGGCTTCTCAAAATTTATCTGTGGAAATCCTAGATGAAGCAGCGAGCACAAATAGTAGCACAGCAATGAACAAGTTTACACTTTTGTACACTTGCAGTTTGAACAGAACAGGCAGCTTTAACCACTTATCTCTGCTACAAATGAAGATGCAGGTTTGTCTACTGCTTTAACTCACACAGGTAAACTTGTATCTGCCTTTATTTTTCACAACAGTAGGGCAACATGAAGCATTTCATCTAAGACTGGCTTGGAATGCTCTTTATTAACAAAATGTTTTGTGCAAATACAGAGCTATCAGTCTAACTCCTTCACTTGCAGTGCTGTTCTAACCCCTCAGCAGCATACTATTATCAACACTAACTCTCTTAACCTGAATACATTTATAGCTGAATTGGAGCTGTCTGCTAAAAGAACATGAGATTATTCCGACTTTAGGTAAGGATCCCTAGGGACCCAAGAACACAGAAGTAAACATATTACCCAGAGTGTCCTAGTTCAGCCTAACGACAGCAGGTCTATTGCCTCTCCCACTATTGCCTTGCACTTCATAAGGTCATTTTCATCACTGCAAGGCAAGCTGTGAAATAATGTTTGAATATAATACCATTATGCAGCAGTGATGGCAGAGGTTTAAAAACATCTGCAGTGCAAAAAAAGAGACAGAAAATGTGGGAGGAAGGGGCAGTAAGAAAAACACTTATTAAAACTCCCATCAACAATCAACAACAAAAAGCTAAACACACACCACAAGCAAATTAAGAAAGCTGAACTGATAAGAGCAGAGGCTATTAAACAAATTAATAAGGAGGTTGATTTTTCCACTCCACAGAGTTGGGGGAGGATCAGGATTTTTAAAAAGTATGTATGCAAATCTTGGCACCATTGAACATTTCTATACCACTGGGGATGGGGAAAGAACTACATGTTGCATGAAAGATATGTAGGTAGGAGCTTTTAACCAGATACACCTGAAATCAAGTGAATAAAACCAATTCCTAGAAGTGAACATGTTCCAGACATCATCTATTTAAAGACTGTTTCAGCAGTATTAACCATTTTCAGAGAACTCCCCTATACTTTAAAGACTAAGTACAGAATTAACTTGGGGAGCTACTGAGTGAGTATTGTCACAATGTTAGCTTTTTCCAGTTCACAAGATAAAAAATCCCCACAACCTTTTGCCTTCAGGTGACTCAAATATCTTCCAAAACCCAAAGGAAATAATTTTTTTTTTCAACAAAATACATCCTTTCAGTATTTTGATTAAAACGCCAACAAGACAACAGGGCTACTCTTCCTCACATACACCATATATCCAAAATTTCGTATTGGGGTGGGGAGGGGGACAACTAACACAGGGCTGAACCTAATTTCAACTATCCTGTATTTCAAACACTGTATGCCCTATATACCACTATCTGCAAGCAAAGTCAAGCCTCTGCTTTGCCCATCTCGCAGCACCATGGTACAGGCAGTTATGCTCTCCTGCACATCACACATTTAAGGTGGTTATTGGTACACACAGAAACAACACAGTAAGTCTGTCACGTTACACAAAGAGAGCAGAAATGTATGATCTCCCTGTATACAGTAAAGCCTTCTAGCAGAAAAGACTGTTTTTCCAATATCCTGCTTCCCCCTTCTTCCTTTGAAGTATTTCATGCTGCTGAACGCGGTCACTGAAAACAAACAAACTACCCTATACACTAAAGAGTCATTTGAGGAAATTAAAAAGATCTCTTGGCCCTGTGTTGGAAATATGTATTCTATGCTTGAACTAAAATCTGTTTTCTGAAATTCAGAGTTAAGGCCACAGATACTAATGTTTAGCTTAGCCAAAAGTTTGTCATGGCTCAGGATTTATCTTCTGATTTATGAAACTGGACAAAAACACCAAGATGCAGGTCAATAGGCCTGTGGGATGCAGACCCCCCATCCCCAAGGTGAGAATTGCTTAGGACAAGGGAATTAATGTTGTGAAGAACAACAGTCTTGAGCTTGCCCCTCACCTTATTTGCCAGGACACCTCCATGGGCAGCCTGAGTATGAGCCAGAGGACACAAGAGAAATTAATCGCATGGGTAAACCTTTGCCATGTAGGAAAGCTAGTTTCATTTGCGTGAAGGAATTCACCTTGTAAGAGTGTGGGGCAACTGCAACAGAAAACAGACAGAGAAACAGAAGAAAAAAATTCTAAGCATAAAGATTCTGAGAGAAAAGATTAATGTTGTGAGTCTAGAAAATCCTGCTCTGAATAAAAAAAGACTAGTCTTGGGGAAGGGAAGAGAAGTAAAAGCAGCATGAAGTCAGTTGTCCTTTTATTAAAGAGACATCTCCAGCTTAATATGCTCTATTTATTCAACATCACTAATGCAGGCATGACAGGGAATATTTACTGCTATTGTTTAGGCAACTAGCAGCAGGAAAGACACCACAACTACTTTTTAATCAGTTTCACTGGAGACCTTTGCCATAAAAAATAAAATCCAGAGACAGAAGAGAGTTGTGGTAATAGGAAGATAGGAAAACTGCAAAATATCTAAAACATCTGAAAGCCAAAACTTTCTGCTGCTCTAAAAGATACACCTGTGAAAGAGTAAATTAATTTGTGAAGCTTGTTAAGTGTGTAGGAGTATGGCATAAACAACTGCCTGTTCAAGCAGGTATATTCACAGAAATGATAATGCTTGACATGCATTGAGTTGAATCTGAACTCAAGCCAACACAGAAGCACTGTGAAGGAGCAAAAGCAAAGTTAATTGAATATAAAATATATCCCCAGGTAAAAATCACAACTTGAAGGCAGCCAATTCAACCCATAACTCTGAAAACTTTCCTAGACACCTCAATGAGCCCCACATAATGTCACCTGCAAACAACTTCAGTTGTCAACTCTGAAATGACATGATACAAAATTTCCCAGTGAGATTAAGAACTTGCCTCAATTAACTGATCTGTTCTATTCCTTGCCAACAAGTGATGAAGTAAGTTCTCTTTGCACATGAAAGAAATATACAGCTGCTGCTGAGCACAGTACTACTGCTGGGCTTTTCTGTCTTTCATTTGCTCACCATCACATAACCTTGGAACCAATGCAGGTTGTGCACACTTCGCTTTAAAGGCATTTACAGAATATCCACCAAAGTTCAATGAGCTGTCTGAACAACTACGGCCCTTTGGCGCAGAAAACCTCCTCAGGGTAAATGAAAAGCTCACCACAAAAAAATGAGAACTTGTCAGGGGCTACTGCGGGACCACAGGACAAGCACCCACAGACCTCAGCACAAGTCTGTCATCCAGGTATCTGAGTTTCTTCTATGTTGTACTGGGTAATGAGATATGAGTTACGAGGTTGGTATATTAGAATTCCTTAAGATACTGTTTGCACAGAGACTGTAATTTGCTGCAAGATATCCACTAAGGTTTTCCATCTTCAGATCAGATTCAGAATATGCACAATAACTCTCCTAAAAGCTGGGAAGCTGTCTTCCCTGGGCTATCAGTAAGTTCCTCAGCTTACACCATCAATAATAATGAAGCCTATAAGCCTAAAGAAAGTAGAAGTGTAAAAAAGGGGGAGTTACGGGAATCTTTCAGAAACTTAAGAACAGTCTGAAATGTTTCCCCTCAGTTGCCAAGAAATGCAAAGGACAGAAAGAGACATCTTTGAAATTAACACCACCCCATTGTCAAGAAACTTTCTTTAGTTTAAGCTGTTAGCAACTCTCTGCCCCCCAAGAGAGAAAAAACATAATTTGTTTGTTTCATTCTAAACACCCAACAACTTTTTTCCCCCCAGAAACTAAGAAAAAAAAAATTTTGCTGAAATTCTGTGAAACAAATAAGCAAACAACTTTAGTAAGATCAGGAAGTTCTCTAACTTTCTCCACAAGTGAGACGGAACACCAAAGTCATGTTGTCTTACAGATCCCAGCTGTTAAGAGATTTACCTTCTTCACTATCTGAGGCACTGCTCTTCTCTGGAAGATTTTCATTCTCATTAAGGTCCAAGGACTTTTCTAAAGACCTGCTCCTAACTAGCTTAGTAGGTTTTCTTTCTGAAGATGGAAGAGGGCTCTTTATTTGCTTCTCACTTGGGGACTCCTCCACCTGAAACAACCAAGAGAAAAAAAAATATCAGTAATCAGATACCATTAAAAAAAAAAAAAAGGGAAAGTTACTTTAAAAAAGACAGCCATACAAAGAAAGCCACAAGTTCTATCTACTCAATTATCACAAAGTCAAGCACTAATTTCTCCCCTGTTCCTCTACCCCAGCCAACCTCTCTTCCCTTTATTTAAATATTTTACTAAACCCCGGCAACAAGGAACAGACTGTACTGCTGGTACCAAGACCTGCCTTAAATGGGACACTCCCCTTGCACCCATCTGCACAGTTTGGGCCCCTTCCCTACTTTGACACTAACATTTACAAATTCCTTAACCTAACACAGACTTACTTTGTATTCATCAGGTTAGTTTTTTCCTAGCAGTTTAGCAAGGGTCCAACAACTCAGACAGGAAGCACAATGAAACAGGCAGGGCCTTCCTCTTTCAGCAAAATTAGATTATCCCAATTACATATTTGAAAAGTTCTTATTTTGTAGGACTCCATCACCCTTTGAAAAAAGAAGTTTTAAAATACTGTCTAGAGCCATCCTACTTATAAAATGTTGATTCTCAGAAACAAAGCAATGGAGTATCATCAGCCATCTCCAATATATAAGCAGAAGGGAAATCCCCCAGAACATCAGTCACTGAATCAATGATGCAGGTCTTAAACAAGAACTGTCAGCTAAGCATATATGCCACTGCACACTTAAGTAAACCTCCAGGGAAACTGTATGGACAAAGTTTGTATATCTCAAAATGCCACCCAAAAAGCTTCAAATCAGTTTTCATTCTAAACCTCTCCTAAAGGCCCCACTGCTGCCACTGGAACACCTGGGATCAACAGCAGTACAGCCCCTGAAGAGCAATGTGTGGACCATAGTAAACATGATCAGGCCTCCTCAACTGAGTTGTTCTGATTCATCTGCAAAACCATCATCCCCAAAGATTATTCAGCACTGACTCAAGAAAGCAAGAGCATCTGCTGCTTGAATAGTCATCATGTACTTCCTGTACTTCTTGGTTTTTTTCAAAATAAAAACCTGTTACTTTTTTTGTGCAACCAAGGGCCATTAGGAGGAGGTGGGTGGCTGGAAAAGAGAGACAGGCATCAATCTGACTACAGTATAAGCAGACAAAAATACTCCTTCAAGATCAAAAAACTAAAAAGGAAGACTGAATCAGAAAAACAGAGCAGTTAACAATTGCTCCTATTGAGAGGAGCTGCCATGTAAGTTATACTCAGTCACACAACAGGATCTAGGATGGAACCAATATTAAATGTCAAAATACCAATACAAATGAAAGTCAAAAAGCAGCTAGCTATGATAGAACAGCCTAAAAATTGACACACTGATCCAGCACAAACCCAAGGAACTCTCATAGCATTTTGACAACAATTAGGGATGTAGCGAACAAGTAGAGCTCCCACCAGCAGCGTAAGAGCAGCCCACTATGCCATGAGCAGAGCAGGAAAGTCAGGCTCAAGTTAGAAGACAAAAGCAACAGAAAAAAAAGCTTTTCATGATGTCACGGAAGAAGAGATTCAAGCTGGGGCTTTCAGAATAACTGATCAAGTTTAACACAGATTTCATGGGGGTTTGGGTTGGTTTGCCTTTGTTTGGGTTTTTTTCACACTAAAGAGTAAAGATTTTAAGATCTGCCAGCTGGAATTAAAGATTTATAATTTCTTCCTTATTGTACATTTATCTCCTGAGCTAGTCCAGTACTGCTAAGCTCTGTGCCAAGGCTTTTTTGGTTCTAGCCTGTGAACAGCAAGCTCTGGGACTGGAAGGCCTCCCTACAAGCGGTGGAGGGAAGATGATGGTTGCAAAAACAGGCAACAAGGTGGTTCCCACATTCACAAGTACCGAGAGGCAGATGAGCCATGACTGGTGTTCCACACAGACTTCCTCAATCAACTAGAGACAACCATTAACAATATTTTTTTCAAGATGGGCCAAATACAAGACCCAACTCCTCCACTATTCAGGTCTTCCTCTTACGAGAGCTTTGGGACTTACTTTGTCTATCAGAGCAGTAAAGGGGAGTCTAAGCCTGTTTCCCTCCAGCCTTTGGAAGGCGGTTAAGTGTGCTTTGTGTCATCACTGTGATGGCTTCTGATAAATACATTCTAAGCACTACTGCCTCCTCCTATTGCCCTTGTGGTTCTACAAAATATGCTGCAATCCTGGGGCTGTGGAGAGAGCATGGACATTCTTGAGTAATGCCAAGTGACACATACAGCTAAACAAAAACATTGTGCATTTTAGCTACACTGATACAGTAAACTAAACACTTCAGTTACACATTTATCAAGACTGCACTTTTACACTATAATTAAAAGATGTTTCAGAGGCGGTTATTCAAGGAAGAATCCTGGCATTTTTACAGACCAAATCCCCAGGCATTCCTCCTTACCAAGATGCTCAGTTAGATTTAGCACCTGCAAGAGACATCTCTGGGTGTGGCTTCTTTTTCCAGGCATAGCAATTATGTTTAAATGGCTTGTTCTTGTGCAAATAAGACTTACAAGTCCAAACTAAGGCTACCTGTGTAGATTTTTAGTTACCCCAAACAGCCCAAATTCCAGCAGCACCCCCAGTCCTCTCACGCCTCCCTTACAACTCTCCAAAAACCTTGTTTTATACTGCTAGGGTTTCCATGAGGAATGGCCATCACTCAAGTAACCAAGCTTTTAACATCTGAGAAATACCAATATTGTTTGCTGGATATGAGTCTCTAGCCATTAACCTGGATTTTGGCAAAACTACTTAAACCCTTCTTAACCTCCAGATCACTTTTAGCAAGTGACAGAAGTCAGAAGATTTATAGGGTAGGAAAAACTATTAAAATAATCTCCTTTTTTCCTTCCCCAAATTCTCCAAAGCAAAACTGGCAATTAAGTACCCAGCCCTAGTAAAGTTTATAAAAAATGCCTTAGTGGTTTATTTTCTTTTCCAAGCTCTTTGGGCTAGCTAATAACCCAAAGAGAAACTATCTGCAAGTTTTTAGGACTACAGCTGCACACAGGAGTCCCAGTAACAGTGCTAGACACTGTGCCCATCTCAGATATCACTACTAATGCACTTGCTGTCTCCATCAGCCAATCACATTCACAAATTCATACAACACGAATAAACACGAGTGAAGCATTCATGCTTGTTCAGCTGCACTAACTCAAAGTATTAAGGTAAAATTCATCTTTATAGCAAGTGCGGGGGTTGTCCCCTTCCTTCTCAAGCATTTCCACAGATTTCAATAAGAAAAGGTTTCATATATTCACAACAGCAGACTAACTGACCTTTGACAGCAAGGATAACAAAGTGTAACCACCCTCTAATAAACCGTACGTATAGGAGAGACAGTAATATAAGAGACGTCTTTTTAAATGACAAATAACACAAGCAAGAAAGCATTGGGAAGTGAAAAAGGCATTACTTCCAAAAAGCACTTGGATAAAAAACAAATATGATGTCCTCAGGAACTGGATAAGAAAAACCAGGTAATTTTGTTTTTAAAGGAAAACCAAAAACCAGAGCAGGGCATGAGACTCAGCGTTCTAGCCAGGTCGTGCAGTGAATTAGTGACAGAGCATTGCTGAAGCTCACACCAACAGTTTCTCTTACACAGAATTTTGCTCACTTTCAAATTTAAGAAAAAGTCTTGACTTTTCAAAGATTTCTTTACAAGTTACAATCTCCCTTCATCCTATGCTTAGAGATACACAAGTTAAGCAGATTTGCTTATCAGCTACAAACAGCAAAAAAGGCTGTGTCAGCACTTACTCCTGGCAACATGTGTCTGTTGAGTGACTCTCCTTCTGTTTGAAGCGTGGGCTCACGAACTAAACCAATCACTTTGGGTAGTTTTTCATCTCTTTCTCCAGAATCATCACAAATACTGGATCTGTCCAAAGCAAAAAGGAAGATATCCTTGGAGATATAAGTGCTGAGAAATCTGAGAAAGCGTCTCATGTGATTTTTGCATTCAAAACATGGCTGTTCAGATAACATTAAAAACTACCAACTCATTCTTCCCACATTCAGCTCATTTATGTCGAGCCATTTTCCTCATTCCAGCCACCTCTCAGAAGATTCAGCTTCTGATCATAAGGTTAATAAAACCAAGCACTGGTCAATCAAAGATAAAGTGAGTGCTGTGGGGAATGAGGAAAGAGATACAGCTTATAACTAATTTGGAAAGAAAATGTTTTAAGAAAGTGTTAGAAAATTTCTTCCTGCATCTCTTACTCCAAAGTTGCAAAGTTGTGACATTTTAACAGAAAAAACCCAAAACATAACAAAAACAACAAAAAAACCAAGCAAGCCCAAAACAAAACCCAATCGATCAAACAAAAAATAAAAGACAATCAGAAAATATTTAACAGGACATCTTTTGAAGCCTGCAATGAACTCAAGACATTTTTCTCACAAACATACTCACATAACACAGGCTTGAAGAGACATAAATTACATTTTTCAGTTTTGTACAGTCATGCTTATTTACATAGAGATATGTAAAGTGCTGTTATTAGATTGACACTGGCAGGTCCTAAATCAGTTCACATTTGTTAAAAAAAATCAAGGCAACTCTTTTAAAAAACCACATCATTATTATTACAATTATTCCAGCTTATTATTCCTGTTTCTTAATTCAAGCTGAGGACAATACAAAAATAAGCTAAGACCTCAGATATCAGGAGAACAAGGCAAAACAAGTATTTCTGCACAGAGGAGGGGAACAAAAAAGTGCCTGAACCATAATATAGCTCCATTCTATTCAAACGTTCCAAACTGTTGAAGGGCATACAGGTGCTGACTAGGCACCATCATGTGAAAAGGCTGCTATTTAAGCTACCCTATGCTGATCCCCAAGCAGATCCAGGGAGAACAAGGTCTTCCTCTCTCCTCTTCTGAGGGGCCTCAGCTGCACTGCTACTATTTTAGAAAATTCACACAGTTAAGTTTTTATGCACGCTCAGTCTATGCAGTTCAGACCTCTGCATCCTTTTACTACAGGCTTAACCTTTCTGGTAAGGCTACAGTAGCTCTTTAGAAACAGTTTCTAAGCAAGAGGACACTGCTTCTCCCCAGGTGTTTCAATAGGCTGTACAGCCTCTCCTTACCGAGACTGCCCGTTGTCCTCAGACGATGAGTGGAAGCTCTCCATCTCCTCGCTGTTCAGGCCCAGCTCAGAGCCATAGCTCTGGTGCACCAGCTGCCAGAATTCCTGCTTGGTCAGCCTCTGAAACAAAGCGAGCTAGTCAAGAACCACGGTATGGGACAGTAAGGCACTGGAGAAAAAACAGCAACAAGTTTGAATTACGCCACAGCCTTTAACCTCAATTCTGACAAGGACCGAAAGCATTCAGGTATCACGTTCCAAGATTGGGTTTCAGCATTTTGGGCAACTGTACTCCTGTCTACTCCATACTCCCAACCCATGGCTGTTCAACCAATAACACCAGGTGTAAGAAAAACTCTCATTTTAAGGAAATACACACCTGTAGCCACTGCTTGCTTCCTTACGTGTTACCAACATCTTCAGAGATACCTTGAAGGTACTTCCCTCTTGAATTTCACTCAATATGGAACAAGATCAGTAAGTCCCTCTTTGATCCAGAACAAACTGCTTAATAGATACCTGCCTGTTTTCTGAGGATGCCCAGAGTACTTTACAAACTCTGTGAGGCTAGCATTTCAGTCACTACACTGGTGTCTAGGTCAGCCAACTGTCCACTTTGCCAAGGTGGGACAGGAAGTCCTCACTTAGTACCACCAGCACCCTCTTTATGAAAAAGAGTTGCTTTTCTTCAGGATTACCTTGACTCACCACTAGCTAAGCCTTCTCCTTCTCTACAATATCTCTGTCCTGCTCCATGAATTCCCACAGCTACTGGGACATATTTAAGTTCTCTTAAATCGTCAGGAAAGCTTGGAGGTGAAAGCAGTATGACACACTCATATCTGCAAAGAAAGCAATGAGTTTCAAAGTCCACCTCGGCTGTAAAGGGGGGGGGCACAAAAAAAATAAAAGAGAAAGAAAAGAAATAAAAGGGTTTGGTATTTAACAGGGCTCAGAGAGTAATACTAGCGATCTTTAAACAGGAGACATCACACTGGAAAATGTGCCTCCACCACCATCCATATTGATCAAGGGAACAGGACTGTGCTAATGAGGCAGCAACACTAGTGCTTACTATTTGCATGAAATGATGACATTAAACACCCATGCATTATTTAAAGGGCCTTTAAATGATCCTCTCCACTCGCTTGCTTCACCTGTAGAGTGTTACAGTACCCGCAATTTTAGACAGACACAGCGGAGCTGACCCGCACGCAGGATGTAAATGCGCGCCCACAGCCGCCCGGGCGCTCCCCGGGC
>VZTD01003142.1:872728-902701 GCA_013397725.1 Rhagologus leucostigma | reverse complement strand
CCCGCTGCGCGACCCCCGCGCCGCATCGCATCGCACGGGAGCCGCTCCCCCCGAGGGCCGGGGCAAACACAGCCCCACTCGGGAGACGAGGGAGGGTTTTTCCCTCGGGTACTTTCCAGCACAACACGGTTTCGGGCTTTTCAGAAAGCAGCTGGCAACAAGCGCCCGATTGGCAGAGATCAGTTTCAAGGTATTTAATCCTAGCGAGGGCAAAGTAAACATTAAAACACAAAACACACAGCTATAAAGCAAGGGTCATAGCAGCTACTGCCAGCCTCCCCCTGCACGGGGGTTTGTTCTACAGAGCAATGCACTGCTGAAACACATGCATGCACTTACAGCTGGCCTTACTTTCCCCAGGCATGCTGTCTTTTGGAGCAATAAACTCATAACCACAAACAACTACCTACAGCTGTTCTTATTAAATGGCCAAAAAACAGGGGCAGGCATTACACGGTTTCAAAATACAACTGAGGTGGATATTTAGCTAGCACACCTTCCAACCAAGAATTAAAGGACAGAAACAAAGCCATTTTCATTTCTGTTGCCCAGTATTGCCAATGCCTTGATTTCCAGTCATAATGGGACAGAGGTAACATTGCTAATTAAATTCACTGGTACGTTCTCTCTATGGGCAAATCAGACTGCCCTTGTACAGTCAGCTTAATAGCTTGAGGAAAGCAGAGAAGCTTTTTAGCTTCTATAAAGGAATCTATAAAGCTGTTTCCTGTTGTTTTGTAAAGCCAATGTTACCGACTTCTGCTTCTAAAACAGGATTCTTGCACTCCGCTCAATTATTCCTAGCTCAGCTAGATATAATGAGTTCTTAATGGTCACAAGCCAAGATCAAACGAGACTTGCTTTATTGTATCAGAGTCAGTTCTGAAAGCAAAGAAGGGCATAAATTTTCTGGGTCAGACTTCCGCTTCTGAGAGGATGGCTTAGAGAAGCTCTGAAGCTTGAAAGGCTAAATCTGGACATGAATTACTTTGCCCATTCAAGGTGATGGCCTATACTGGGTTTTTCCTTAGTTCTCCTTGTATACAAAAACAAAGGCTTTAAGAAGCACCTGGTATAGACTTTTGTCTTTTCAACCACAGCACAGATCATCAATACTTTGCTTCATGCCAGACAAAGAGGTGTCATAGCACAAGAAATACTACAGAATACCACTGACAGAAGCAAAGCTGCTGGTTTTTACCCCCTATGGACAAATGCAGAAATAAGAACAAGATATGCCATACAGGTTGACTCAAGAGACAACCCCCACCACACACCGCACTCCTGCCAGGCAGCTCTGATACAGAACTCTGATTGTTTGCAGAACAGGGGAGGGAAACAGCAAACTCTCCCTCTAATTGCCCAAACATGAAGCTCAGAATCAAACCAAGCCTTCTTTCATCTCTAAAATTAATCTTGTTGTACACAAAGGTGCAAATAAACAGCTCTCTTTTCACAACCTTCCCTGAGAAACTGCTGGGGAAGGCAGAACTGCTGTCCTGGTAGATGTTTGCCACAAGAAACCCAGCTGATCAGAAATTCTGGTCCCTTCTCACACCTCTAGACTTACCTGCTACAATGTCTCTGGAAACAGGTGCAAATCTCTACCCAGCAAAGCATAAGAAGAACAATAGGAAAATAAATCCAACTCTAAGGAAGAGGACTCATGGGAATTGAGACAGATTAAGTTAAGATCTTGTTCCATTAGAAATAAGGAGCGCTGTGTTTGTTTGGGATTTGAATGACCTGCCTAATTACATTTTAATTTGTTCCTTCTCCCTTAAACTTGAGGGATATTTGACACCCATAAGGTTTAGGAAAATAAAGCAAAACTGTAAATGGCACTGCTCTTACTGTCAATAGCAGCCATGAATAAACTTCTTGTACCAATCTGGAAAGCAGGATTTTTGGCTGATTTTATAAACTGATGTATTACTGAAAGCTGCAGTGGATGTGGAAGCAGCTATCTGTTTTATCAAGACTGGTGTCATGTCTCTTCCAGACCTGCATTAATGATTCCTTATTTTCCATGATGCTGGATCATTTAAAAAACAATGGCAAGGTAAAAGCCTACGAGACTCACTCTGCACACATTTTGAAACAGGGATGGGGGAAAAATAAAGTGGAATTTTCCTTCAAAGAAAAAAGTCTTTACATGGACATTTAAAGAATAAAAAGCCTAAGAAAGGCCCATCTTAAGAGGAAAGTACCTACTGATTTGCAGAGGAACTAAAGTTGAAGGGCACCAAAGACACTGTAGTGTGTTCTGAGCAAGTCTGAAGAAGTTATGAGCTAGAGAATTATAACTCAGCTAAAGGGGACCAGGAGTCCTGTCAGAACAGTGGTGCAAAGTTAGGGGAGAGCATCTTGACAGACGAGTAAGTTTGGGCACAGAACAGCATGTAACCATTTACTGGTTTCCCTGCACAGTGCAAGTCACTTCTGACAGAAGGGCAGACTTGTCAAAGGCCCACTTGTTCAACTGTCTAGGACACGCAGTACTTGGGAGGTACAAGGCAGAACGGCCACCAGATGGAGATCTGGGAAAGGGGATGAGGCTGACCCCACTGAGAAGTTCTACAGGTGGTGACAGCNGATACAGAACTCTGATTGTTTGCAGAACAGGGGAGGGAAACAGCAAACTCTCCCTCTAATTGCCCAAACATGAAGCTCAGAATCAAACCAAGCCTTCTTTCATCTCTAAAATTAATCTTGTTGTACACAAAGGTGCAAATAAACAGCTCTCTTTTCACAACCTTCCCTGAGAAACTGCTGGGGAAGGCAGAACTGCTGTCCTGGTAGATGTTTGCCACAAGAAACCCAGCTGATCAGAAATTCTGGTCCCTTCTCACACCTCTAGACTTACCTGCTACAATGTCTCTGGAAACAGGTGCAAATCTCTACCCAGCAAAGCATAAGAAGAACAATAGGAAAATAAATCCAACTCTAAGGAAGAGGACTCATGGGAATTGAGACAGATTAAGTTAAGATCTTGTTCCATTAGAAATAAGGAGCGCTGTGTTTGTTTGGGATTTGAATGACCTGCCTAATTACATTTTAATTTGTTCCTTCTCCCTTAAACTTGAGGGATATTTGACACCCATAAGGTTTAGGAAAATAAAGCAAAACTGTAAATGGCACTGCTCTTACTGTCAATAGCAGCCATGAATAAACTTCTTGTACCAATCTGGAAAGCAGGATTTTTGGCTGATTTTATAAACTGATGTATTACTGAAAGCTGCAGTGGATGTGGAAGCAGCTATCTGTTTTATCAAGACTGGTGTCATGTCTCTTCCAGACCTGCATTAATGATTCCTTATTTTCCATGATGCTGGATCATTTAAAAAACAATGGCAAGGTAAAAGCCTACGAGACTCACTCTGCACACATTTTGAAACAGGGATGGGGGAAAAATAAAGTGGAATTTTCCTTCAAAGAAAAAAGTCTTTACATGGACATTTAAAGAATAAAAAGCCTAAGAAAGGCCCATCTTAAGAGGAAAGTACCTACTGATTTGCAGAGGAACTAAAGTTGAAGGGCACCAAAGACACTGTAGTGTGTTCTGAGCAAGTCTGAAGAAGTTATGAGCTAGAGAATTATAACTCAGCTAAAGGGGACCAGGAGTCCTGTCAGAACAGTGGTGCAAAGTTAGGGGAGAGCATCTTGACAGACGAGTAAGTTTGGGCACAGAACAGCATGTAACCATTTACTGGTTTCCCTGCACAGTGCAAGTCACTTCTGACAGAAGGGCAGACTTGTCAAAGGCCTACTTGTTCAACTGTCTAGGACACGCAGTACTTGGGAGGTACAAGGCAGAACGGCCACCAGATGGAGATCTGGGAAAGGGGATGAGGCTGACCCCACTGAGAAGTTCTACAGGTGGTGACAGCTTAAGGTGTATCAGGTAAAGCAGACAGGTCACTCTTCAGAGGTGAGACCTCATAGCACAAAACCTATGCCCAGGAAGTGTTGAAGAGGCCAGTGACTGAAAATTACCTCTGCACAAACATAATTTGAAGCAAATGCAATTCCAGTCCCCTGGATCCAAATCCTGAAAACTGGGGATTATTCACTGATAGGTGGCGCAAACCAGCACTGTGACCTACAGTCAGAGTTATACTTCTGATGACAACAGAATTACTTTATTTCATAATTTAACAGTTGGGTGTCATCTCCAGGTCTAGCAGATGTGCTCCAGAATATAACCAAGCTATTCACAGGCTTTAAAACATTTAGCTATTTGCAGAGGAAACATTAAAACCAGCTCCTTCTGGAGCTGGTTCCAGAGTGAGATTTGTTTTTTGTCAAAAGCCTTACAGATTCTGATGGTATTCCTTTGATCAGGAACACCAAGCTTCACATACTCAGGCATTGCATACCATGGCAGCGCCTCAGGTGTATGAGATCTTCCAAATGCATGCTATTCCTGACATTGGGGTGGTGGGGAGGAAACAGCGAAACTGCTTGAAAACACCAAGGGCTCTCTTTTAGTATTAGTTCAGTAGACAGTTGTTTAGTTGAACTAAACAACTGCAGTTTCTTTCAACTTCACAGTGCCCCTCTATAGCTTGATCTAGTAAAGAGTATCATAAAGAAGGATGACGGGTGAGTCAAACACATTCTAGCAGAGAATCAGAAGTCATTACTACATTGCAGAAGTAGGAGCTCAACCTAACAGAAATCCTGTTTCAATCATAGTTCCAAACATAGCACATTAAAAAGCCCTACGTACACCTCATGACAGTGTTCCATTTTACAACTGAGAACCCCAGGCAGAAATTCTCATAAACAGATTTATCTTTTAACATACTTCAGTGAGGATGCAAGCAAGCTAACAGCAAGATTTGATAGAAATAATAAGGATAGTTTCCAAGCTACTCAAATGCACTGGTTCCTAAAACCTGCTGGCTTAATTCATCTCATCTTGCATGCAGTCCATGCCTCCTGCTTTCTTATCTATCCTTCAGCTACTGCTCTAAAGTGAAAAATTTATCCTAATGTGACACTCATTTCAGTGTCACAGAGTAGAAACACACAAGAAAAACTAATACTGAACAGTGCAAAGCTTGTCACCTCTGTTCCAGCCCTAGGTTTGTATACATGAATGTCCATAGATTGACTCTCCAGCACCACAAACTAAACAACTGAATAACCTAAGTGCCATTTCTGACAAACTTTGCACAATGAAAGAAAGCAAGGCTACTTCCAGTTGCACATTCCAGTCAACAGGTGACATAGTACATTGTGGCTGGATTCAAAACAAGATGGTTATGAAGTTACAATTATATACTATTTGATTTGAGGGACAAGAGATTTACAAGAAACATTGGGTTTGTCTTAAACAGCACTTCTCTTTATTTTCAACTTTTGTTTTGACAAAAAGTGCCTCTAGTCTGCCCTAAAATTCATCTAACAGAAAAAAAAAGTGTAGCTACTATGTGTAAGTAGCACAACAGCTTTAAACCTTTGGAGATCATTGCAGCCTTATATATGGATATTTCGGTGTGTAATTGCAACTGTGTTAAAATATTTAAACAATGAGAGCCATAAACAGGAAGGAATTGGTTTACAAAAATTGTCTTTCTTACAGTGATGTTCTGCAAAAGTGTCAGTCCATTTTTTGTAAGAAGATTCACTTAAATATCCACAAATTGCAATATAAATCAAGCTAACTAGCAGCAGTTGCCAAAATACACTCCCATATCATACAGCCTGCCTTTGTTGCACTTCAAGGTCAGCAAAGTTGTAATGAGTTGGCTGGCAAAGGTTCAGCTAACTTATCTGAGAAGGAGTTTTGGCCTTTCTCCTTGGAAGTTTTCACTGAGAAAACCTCTTGCTTTTTTGATCACAAATTAGGCATAGAAAATGCGAAGCAAATGCATATCAATTTAGTAACATATGCTTGAGCTGGTAGTGAAGAGAAGCATGCAACCTATATGCAAAGACAAAATGCTCCTTCAACAGCAGAGTTGTAGGTGGCAGTCTGGGAAGGAAAGGATGAGAATTTCATCTGTGATCTAATGTACAAGGAACCAAAGCAGAACATCAGATTAGAATTCTAAGTCAGAAGGGAAAAGCTAACTTCAAGTCTCTTATTCTCCAGAGGCACATCTGTCTACATTAGAAAAAGATTATTTGGTTGCTTAACCACAGGTACTGATGCAGACAAGCTTACCTTATCCAGCAACACATTCTGCCACAAACGGAAGATACTGAGGTAGCTTCTGTCTCTTGCACTGAATGACGTGAAGAAAAACTGCAGAAAAAAACAAGGTAAAAAAATAAGCTCACATGCAGCTATTTTCAAGAGTCCCAGAATGCTTCCTTGTGTCTTGAATATCCCAAGGTTATCAGTAACAGCATGGCTCCTTTCACATTCAACAAACCTGGGGTCATATTCCTCACATTCCAAACTTTGTATCACTTTCAGTGAGTATGTTCCCCCATGTCCATACAGTATATAAAGACACTTGCTGTTCTGGCCATGTGACTATGCTTGGCATAAAGAAGAGTTCCTCCTCAACTTACTACACACTTAAACTTTTCCCCCACTTGAAAATAGGAGGCTGAACCAATCAGAAATGCACATTCCCTGTTTGTTACAGGCCACAGCTATTTCCATTCTTCTGACACATATGCCTTCTACTAACATTTTCACACAAGATGATGTGAAATTACAATAATTAAAATAGGAGATCAAATTATATGCATCATTTGCAGTATTAAAATCTTTCCCATTGGAAAGTTGGGGTTTTTTTAGCAAAGAGGTCTATCTTCCTCGTCGATGAAAGTTAATACTAGATAATTGAGAGGGAACAGCCATATATGAGGAGTCACAGTTCCTTCACAAAGAATAGCTCGAGGTTCACTGTGGAAAGCTATTTTCTGTTCTTTGCCAAGAAATATTATTTTCAAGGCATTTATAGAAGAATTAATCGCAAAGTATGTTGCACATAAGAAGACCCTGAATCATGCTTTTCAGTTTTTCAAATACACACTCAGAAACTTCATTTCCCAGCACATGTTCTGGGGTAAATTTCTCCATGACTCGACATCCATGACATCACAGTCCCTTTGTTTTCTGTAGTTTTCTTCCAGGAGCACTTGAAATCCAGTGACTTTGATATTTTTCCAGTACGAAGAACACACATTCTGAATTTATGCCTTGAATTTTCGTTTTCAAATAGATTTCCTTGAATAGGTGAGAAAAACTCTTACTTTCTGGTTACTGTATCAACACCACTATGGGATTCTGCAATCAAACTGCAGTTGAATTATCAAGCCAATATGCACATGCACAAAGTCTGCCTTCTACTCCCAATCACATTTAAACATTTGACAGGGAAGTTAAAAATACAGATACAGACTAGAACAAGTGCTGTGTTCTGGACTCTATCATCATTTAGCAAGAACATATTTAAGAACAGATTTTCACCTTCTCTCCTTTTGTTGCTATTTGTATGGCATTTGGAATGAGACGAGCAGTCTTCTCCTTTGTCATGAAAGTGATATCCTTCAAAGCAATAGAAATCTAAGCAGGAACACATTTAATAAGACATATTAAAATAACTTATGACTAAAAAGTTAGAAGTTACAGAACATGCAAGAGGAACTCAAACTAACCGCAAACCCTGGGATGAAATTCAGATGAGATCAGAAAGGCAATTACTGTCTCCACTTGCTGCTTTAACAGCAAGCATTTCAAAGTAGAAGCTGAGGTGACTTAAGAGTCATCTCCTCTTCTTTCACATTAGGACTAGGGAACTAAGTGGTTCTTTCTTCTTTTTTTCCACTCCTCCAGCCACATGCCACAATCCCAACCAAATACAAATCACAGATCTGAAAGTTAGTCCCAATCAGAATGCTACATATAAAGCAGGACACAGATGAGAGAGATCAGAGTGTAAACTTCTGTGAGATAACACAGTGTACTATCTAGTCCATTTTCAGAGTTTTATTTGCAGTCTAGTCACTGCAAGAAATTCTTCCCGCCTAGGCATGTTTGAGTTGTACATTAGTAGTTGAAATGTTTCTGTTTTGAAGAACATGGTCTTACTGGGTGCCATTTCCTTCCAGCCTACCCCCTCTTCTCTTGAATATAAGGCTGTGGTGCTGCCATTCAGCTCAGAGAAAGGAGGAACACACAGCTCTATCTTGTTTTTTCCTCAGTGAGCAGAAGGTTCTCCACTTACTCCCCCTCTCTTTACAACAACATAGCCTGCTAATGAGGTCCCAAACTTGGCTCTACCATTGTAGCTGACGAGCTCAGATTGCCTAAAGGTATTGCTGAATATATCACTCTGCTAGACAGGCAGAAACAGGTTACCAGGATGTATGCTGGTTTGGCTAAAAAAAAACCAATCAGTCTTTGAACAGTTTATATATTCAAGCATATAATTTCAAAGGGTTTATTTTTTAATTAATTTCACATCTAAAATAAGAAATATTCAATCATCAAACCCATCTGATGAAGTAAGCTTGGTTTTCAGTTAAGTATTTCTACAGCCCCTCACTGTCTTAAATACACAAGCTATTTGTTGTTTGTCCTGTGTATTTCAGAGCACTCAAATGTGAGAAACTAACTTAAGGTATGAACAGTCTCACAGCTCACAGAACATTTTGACGTGTCCATCTCCTGTTAGCTAGGTTATCTTCCCTTTCTCATTCACTGCTTCATGCAAGTTCTACAGCAGGTGCAACAACTGTTTGAATGAAAAATTTTAACTCATTAACCTAATCTGACAGAAATAAGGGGCCAAGAGATCACAAATATCTACCTTTGCTTTTACTGTTCAAAAGCCACAGATCACAACATGAGAACTCGCAGAAGTCATTTATCAATTCCCTTCTGCTCTGCTTAGATGCTGATATTTACATGTGAGGCTAAGTCAAGTAAGATTCAATGCTGGAGAGTTCTTGAACAGGGCAACACCACATACCATGTCATGCCCCAGGTCTTATAGTAGAAGATTATGTGTTACATTCCTTTCTAAGACAACTGCATGGTAGAGAAAGGCAAATTGTCATCCAGAAATGTTAATAGCCAGCTTTAGCATAATTCCTAAACTTCCTATGCTGAATGGCTCACTAAGCAGGCTTACTTCAGCATTCAGATGCCTCCATTGCTATTCTTATTTTACAGAGAATGGATCTGCATTTCCATTCAGAGATGCAGGCTCTTTCTTCACAGTCCAAAGTTACTAGTAGGAGATTGACAAGGGTAAGATTTGAGAGACTCTAATCCTATATCCCGATAGGACAGGACAAAGAAAAAGTGGGATTCAAGCGAGCTTAGAGATCTTACTGTGGTCTCCCATCGGAAAATGTTGCTGTGGAAACAGAGCCAGTTTTCAGAGAGATACAAGCGCCCTTGCAGCAGGATATCCTTCTGGAGTGCACAGGCGTAATCTGTGTACAGAGAGCAAGAGCAAGTTACTCACCCACTGACTGTGGCACAGTTGACCCAAACTAAATTAACTAAAAATGTTAACTAAAGTGAGACGGGCTATTACAGTACAATAAAAAGGCATTTCTTTCACTCTTAAGAAGTCTATGAAGGCAGACTTGTACTGGCTTGCATCCAGACCACTGTTCTGGGAACAGCCCAATGCCAGAGCTGATGGTACATCGTGTGAGGACAGCACTCCCTGTATCAACCCCTGTGCATTATCTTAGGTTTTCAGAGAAGAGGTGTCAGGCAAGACCAGGAGTACATGGGAGAAACATTCATTAGTCAAACTGCAAAGCACCTAAACAGAATGCACAAACATTTTATAGTACAACAGATTATACTGTCAACTCCTACGTAACAGTAGCTCATATGTTGTAGTAAGACAATAGTTTTCCATTAAACAGATCCTATCACAGGCTAAAACTATCTGCAGAGTGAGACACTAACAGGCAGCTTGAAGCTATCCACTTCTTCGAGCAGGGGATATTTCCAGAAGTTGACTGTCATTTTTATGTCTCTGACTGAAACATCCCTATTGAGAAACAGATTTTATCTACAATGCAATTACCCATCATCAGATACCTGCTAATTAAGAACAGGAGCAGAGGATTTGGTTGCACTTTTTAAAAATCTCAAGAGAGCTTTCCCAATTTCAGAGCCTGAAGATTCAAACAAAAGGAATTTTCACAAGTACTGCTGCTAGATAATTAAGACAGACCTCTTTTGGAAGCTCCAGCCTAAAGAAGGCTACCTAATGTATACAAAATACACAGAATGTATGTATTGATGCAATATATTAGTGATTTTACCCTTAGAGGTATCAAATAGCTTTGTATCTGGTATTGTCTGAGCCTGAATTTTGATTTTGTGTACTACGAGAAGATAATACAGTTCTTGTTCAAGTATCAAGAGGTTCAGGAGTCCCCAACATCCTAACTTCAAGCTATGTCTGCATTTACAGAAGGTTTTATTACGATTTTTGAAATTCTCTAGAATTTTCCCCCTCAAATAATCAAGTGGAAATAAAGTTTCTTGTAACAAGAATGAGGCATGTATACAAGCCCTAGGAGACATAACTACACACAGAACTACATAAACTTAAATCTAAACAAATAAGTTGTAAATGCATGTTTAAAGAACAGTCACATACTAAAATGCTGAGAGAGGAAGGCAACAGGAGTTTGAGGTTAAAGACTTGAGGAAAGCATTAGTAAGAAGTTTGCATCTGACTTCTGTGTTTTTAAGACAGGGATTCAGACCTATAAAGGTCATCACTGAGCAAGTGATGAGCAACCCCACTCTGACCCACCTACACAAAAGCGAGTATCAAAACAAAAGCAAGAGATTAGCATTTCTCCATCTAAGTTTTCAGAACCAGTAACTTAATATGTTGCTTGAAAACAACATTTTCAGGCAAATTATAGTAGCATTCCGTTAAGTTCCCATTTAGACAAAGTAATTCCTTTCATTTTAAGAAAATAGTATTTCATATAATCTTTGCATATAGTGCTCATTACAGTAGAATAGTTGCTTCTTTTTAACAGCTAATTTAAGAACAGAAGTAGTAACAATTCTTTTAATGAACAGCAGCAAGCAATGGCTTCTTGGAGCATTGTAAAGCCTGTACCAAGTTTCTCAGCACCAAACAACGGAAGAGCTCCTTGCTTGGAGGATGCAAAAAGTCCTTTAAAGGAAGCACTGTTTCTTATGGGGTAAAACAAATTTTTATAAAAGTAGTGGATTTGCTTCTGATGGAACAGATTGAGATTAACCCATTACTACATCTTCCTCTAAATCCTAGGCAGTCTGTTCTCTGAAACTGTGTTTTAGAGTTTGCTCCATGGCTTTCTGTATCAATCAAGTGTAAGGAGACACATCAAAACAATGCTTTGAAGTAACAGTCTTTCCTTCGGTTTTACTTCCCTACTGAAGTATTTTAAAAATGCAGAAGGCATTTCAGAGGATAACTGCCTCCTGAGGCTGGAAAAAGACACAGGGATTTAACTGCTTCAGGGCTGATGCTTGCACACTGCAAGCATACGCTAACAGCCTCTCAATATTCACTTCCTTAGAAGTTGCATAAAATGAGAGATGAACTTTAAACAGTCACAATGCCACTTTTGTATGAAAATATACAGTGTATTTGTTACACAAATATAACACAGGCAGGTGATAAAGGAGGCAATAAGGTGCATCACTGTATGCAAAGGAGGTAGGGCTACATGCTTGCCTTCTCTGGATTTTGCAGAGGAGTGAAACCGAGAGGGAGCTCAAAAGGAACATTTCAGTGTTGAGAAAAGTTATGCATCATAGTTTGATATTCTCTGACACCTGCTTCTTTCCTCTCCCATTCATCTGAAAAATAGTCTTTTAAATTACAACCACCCACCGTGTCACTCAGTCCCAGGAGGCACATTAATCAAGGTGCCTTGGGCAAGGGTGTTAGTTCCAGGCAGCAAGGGGAAAGTTTTTGCTAAGGATGATCTACCTAGTTAACAGGGTCTCAAAAACAAGATCTCTTTTTTATTTTCACAAAGCAGGCAGTAGAGGAGAGGAGTATGGACCTGGCTTTCCTTGAAAGTATCTGGTGCTAGTTCAGAGACAGGAGAATAGGAAGTTATCAGCTGTAGTTAGAATTTGCCATAAAAAACCCAAAATGCTTTGACATGACTGCAAGCTGAAGTCATGAACCAGAAGACAAGGACTTTTGCTGTGATTGCTTCTTACCTACTATGAGTCTCTCCGAGTCTGGCAGATGAGAAAACTGTCTCTTGAATTCCTCACTCCTATATTTGTAAGTGGAACTTGAGAGCTGCAACAAAGAACAGTAAAAGGTTATGCAAACAGATTTATTTTCAGCCATCAACTGTCTTCATACTGGATGTGTAATTTTATCTTGAAGAACAAATGAACCTCAGAAGAGCAATAAAGAATAGGTGGTATCTAAATGTGATCATCACTGTAACTTTATGCTTGCTTATGTAAGAATATTTATTTGGCATGGGCCAAACTATTCCCTGTATCAGGCCAGATGCCAGTCACAAGGCATTACAGTGCTATGATGGCAACCTGCTCCACCCCTAAGGAGATGAGAGCCCTTCTGGGACTAAATTCTAGCACAGACTAAGTGAAGAGGCAGCAAGGCCACAGCACTGAGGTGACAGAGAAAATCAAGCCCTCATGGAGGCCAACAGCTAGACACAAGGACACAACCTAGAACATCAACAGCTACTTGTAGTACCACTTCAGGAATACTACAATGCAATTGATTTTTCACCAGTTGCTGTAACTAGACCTGTAGGAATAAGTAAGTTTCCTTCAGTAAGCACGAATAATAGCATCACCATCACTTCTTGATTTTCTGTGATGTTCTACAGCTCACCCTATATTTAAAGAGATCGCTGTCTATGATTCTCTTAAGATTCAAATCAGGCAGTAAACTCACAGCAAAGAGGACTATCTTGATGGACTTTAACTCCTTATTCTTCTAAACAAATGTTCCTGCTCCCATTCAAATGAAGAGCTTCAGCACATTTTTCAGAAAATCTTCTGCTGTAAAAGCCCTGCTTTTTATTTTGCAGTTACAAGAGGATTGTATTTTTTTTCTTAACAGATATTGGACACTTATTTTAGAGGCAGTCTTAACTAAATGCTGTATAAGGCCATAACTCAGCTGGACTAAAGCTATCACAGGAAGAAATCACTTAAGTGTTCCTAGAACCAGGTATAAATGTACTACAAAAGCCTCTTTCACAGTTTTTTTTTATTTAACCTTTCCAAAGATCTTAAGCACCTGGATGCTATTCTCTACTTGAGCACCTGTATTACTCCAAAACTTGACATTCACCATTAAACCCATCTCCACCATTAGCTGCTGTTTATATTTAGGGTGGGGGAAGAAAGAAGGCAAAGAACCACTTCTGACCGTATGACATTGCAGCATGCTTACTAATAAAACACCTACTTTTGACACACTCCTGCAGCATGTTAGCTGGCCACTACCCTTTCACTATGTTTGTGCTTGTCAAAAAAATCCCAGGACCGTGACAGACTTATCTTCAGCTTGAGGGTCTTTTAATAAACTAGAGCCAATAGTGTTCCCACATCCTCAGAATTCCCACATTTTGCTCTTTTCACTGGGGACATTCCTGCTTCTTGCAGTTAAAAATTCCCTGAACACCACCCTACACTCACATCCTATGATGGTCTGGCATCTACTTACACTTGAGAATTGAGCTCTTAGGTCACAAGAACACAAGTGCAACCTCAAAGTGAAGTGTTTAAATGCATATAACACGGAAGAGAGCAAAGTTGCCCCGACACAGATCAGCTTTTAAAAAAATAAGTCAATGTTACCTTCTATTACCATGAATAAAATAAAGTCTTTATGTTTGACCTCTGAGTACATATTTGCTGTCCACTGATATTCTGAGCATTGTAATGCAAAAAGGCAGCAAGGGAGGGAGACAGAAAATACATCCACCCCTCCCCTTCTGAGAAAAGTAAACACAAAAGGTTTGGGTGCAGCTGAAGGGCAACATGTTAGACATGTCTCCTCTAAGCTGTAATGCTTCCAGTTATATTTCAGTTATTCCTGAGATTATAAAAATAGCATTCTTGGAGAGCATGTAATCTACTGAAATAGGTGGGCTATGGTTTCTTGGCTTGCAACATCCAGCCCTGAAACGCACACTTTTAATGGATCATCCAAAACAGGCATCCAGCGTCTGCACTGCTTCGAAGAAACAGAGCTCTTTGCAACTACTCTGGAAAGAGATGTGGGGAAAAATGAAAAATTAACTCACATCTGTAAAGTTTCCACCTGTAATTCCAGAGTCCCTGTGGTTTACACACGGTCATACCTCAGCTGACTGAAGTCTGGACTTGTGTTGCCAATGCCAGCAAACAGGGGATAAAAGAATTGGTCTGCCACGAGAGGAAACTCAAAGCTCACAATTTGTGAAATCATGATCTAGGAAGCAATGCTTTTAAGGAGAAATGTAGTTTCTCAGAGAAACAGGCTGTATACAAGAGATAAGAGCTACACTGAAGTTCAGCATTTTTGTGGTTATACAACAAAAGGAATCAAAGAAAATAGGAGCATCAGAGTCTCACAGACACATTTATATTAGTGCCTGAATCAGCCAGTTTAACAGCTCTGAGAATCTAGACTCAGGATACTGAGTTTTACTTAGAAATGCAATTTTTCTAGAGCATAAGACCTGCTATAGTTTGTCTTAGAAGCCCTTGCTGGCATTTAGAAGTGTCATGAGTGACACACTATAAGAAATCCTTATTAATTGCAGATTTCTACTGAGCTCTTAGGACACTTACGCAGAGTCTGCTCTGAATCCTTATCTA
The DNA here is from genome assembly GCA_013397725.1 of Rhagologus leucostigma. Taxonomy (NCBI): domain Eukaryota; kingdom Metazoa; phylum Chordata; class Aves; order Passeriformes; genus Rhagologus; species Rhagologus leucostigma. Next base: position 887,889 of record VZTD01003142.1, on the reverse strand, counting down.
ATCAGCAGAAAAAATGTGAGCACACTGAAACTTTTGAACCTTATCTTTTCCCTAGTTTTCATGAAAACTAGCTCACTTAAATCTGTACTTTTTACCTACTTAATATGTGGCTTGATGATTAAGGAGAGATCCCTCAACAGACCTGGGAAACAAGAAGGGCAATTTTAACACTATTGGCAATTTCAACTTCCTTAAAGTGAAGAAAATGAGACATTTCTATGAATACAGCATCTCTCCTAATCACTACTATAATGGCCAGCATGCGGCAGCATTTGAAGCAGGTTGCCACCTCTGGGTTACAAAATCTAGCACCAAATATTAAAAGAGGAAAGGCATAAATCAGGTTGTAGTATGGCACTTACAAGATGAAAACAGCAACTTGGTTTTAAAACATACACATTTCTAACTTTAATTGCAAGTCCTCAGGCAAACACTTTGCCTGAGGATAATCTTAGGCATTTATGGTTATGCTATATTTAATCACCAAGGAAATTATTAAGTGCAGCCAACAACTTATTAGCATTTTTCTTCTGAAGCCACAAAATATACCAGAAAACTGTAAAACAGCATAAACAGAAAACCATTTTCAGTGACAACCAGAAAGTTTTACAGAAGACAGTTATGTAAGAACCAGATATTGGAGACACATATCCAAGTGATTCTCATACCTTGTTTAGAAATGGACCAGTTCAACCATATAAAGTCATGTTCCAGAAAAAAATATGTAAACTTAAATAGGACTAAGGTGAGTTATTTATAGGATAGAAGCCTGTTAAAAAAACAGCTTCCCTTCACATTTACATCTTCAAAGTGTAGCCACTGCAAACAATTTGAGCCATTTACCAAACTGCAGAGGAAAATTAAGCAACACCTTCTCCCAGAAGTACAGCAAAAATCCTAATCATTAGGAAATTATTTGATTGCAGGTATCACTAAGCATGCAAATAAGCAATCAACTTCAGCAGAATGGTGTGCACATTTTTTAACAATCACTAATGACAGCAATAATTTTGCATTTGTTTTGTTGGTGTTTACCCTTTGTTTTGAGACACCACAAAACCCAGGTTACGTGACAATTTGCATTCTATAGTTGTGACTTGCAGCTATGAATACGACAGCTGAGATCACAGCTAAGTTGACCACACCAGTGGGGTAACAACTCTGATGTCACCTCATTTCAAGAGATGTCTCCCACTGAGCTTCAGTCTTGGTATCAGTTACCACCATGGGCTTGGGGTCCCAAAATCAAACAAGCCTATAAGCAAGCTGCCCAAACTACCATTTCTTTTATGCTCAGAAGTCTCACTTAACCATCAAAATATGGCCCATGGAACACATAGCTTTGCTCCTCTGTCTAACAGCATGTAAATCCAGGTCACTAACTCTAAATCCCACTTAAAGATCACCTGACTATTCCCCAACGACTTGTATTTTCCTATGAAGTTTCTAGACATGGTCAAAAACAAATTTGGAGGCATTAGTAAGGTTAGGATAAAAGTACATTTTAACCTTACATTAGCATATTAAAACAAACATTAAGTATTCTGGCAAAATATGTTGCATTTCTACTGAATAACGATTTCTTCCCTATTCAAATTCATATAAACCCTTCTTAGCATCAGGAGAAAGAAAAAGAAAACAGCCTCCAAAAGAACAACTCAGTCAGAGAGAGGTTTGGATTTTATACAACAAGACTCCTCTATACTGTAAATATTCTTCAAACTTATCTGATACAGTAGGGAAAAATATCAACCCAAAAAAAACCTCCTAAACAAAACATACCAAGATCCCACTTTCAGTCAGATTAAAGCCCCACTAGGGTAGATGAGAACCAAGTTAACAGCCCTGAACAAAAGCCTCATTTAACAGTATAAGGCAGACAAACTTAAGACTTCACATACTCCAAAACAGATTCAGGCAGACTCCATTATGAACACAGGAACAATTCCCATGGCACACTGAAATTATGGTCTCTCACCTGTAAAAGGTGCTAAGCCTGACAAGTCTTTCCATCACAGCAGTGTTGATCCCACTGCAGCCATTTCTTCAGTCCACAAAAGTTCATTAATCATCCAATCTAATCTATAACAGACAAGCTCTTCTGCTTTAAAATTAGAGTTGCAATGACCAAATTTCCCTCTGGCAAAGAACAAGATATGTATTTTACCTTTTTAAATTAAAAGTCACTCTGGATGGAAAAATCCATCCTTGCTATGCATAGTTCTTCTACTAGTCTAGTTGGTTAACTTTATCTTCACTTTGTGAAATTATTTGCGGATTGTAAGCAAGTTACTCCGTATCTCCTTCTGAGGTAGGGATTAAGCTTCTCAAGTCTGCTAGCAAAAAGATTTTTTTTCCAGATTTATTCTTGGGGCTTTTCTGAATCCTCTCATTTTCAGTGTCCTTGAAAGCTGAATAGATACAGCATGCAGGAGTTACCACAAACCGATAAATCTGAATCACAGATTGCTTCTTAGGCACAGAATCACAGTGAAAGCTCACATCCACACAACTACAGGTCTGCCTTATGTTTTCGCAGTTACGGGGCACAGTTTCCCATTTCTGCTGACAACAAGCACTAGGCTGTGTGTTGGAAGTGTCAGACTTGTGCTGTTTACCTTGTCACATGTAAACAGCCCAGATCCATTCTGTTACAGTGATCTATTTTCACTAACCACTTCTTGACAAAATCACAGAAAAAAATTGTTTAGGAACAATTTGCAAGCATTTTCAAGCATAAAACTCAAAAGCTTTACTAGCAGTGACTTCCATTTTTTTCGCTCTTGAAGGACAAAAACATTTAACTTACACAGGGAAAGAACCACTCACAGGACCTGAAGAGCAGCATGACATTACTTAGGGTGACTTACTGTGCTGCGTACAGAATACTGTGCACTTTGGTTCATTTTTGTTGGTTTAGGTGGGGTTCTTTTTAGCGGTGGGGTGTTGCATGTGTTTGGGAGCTTTGTTGGGTTTTTTTTAATAAGGAGATATTTGATCACATCTGCTTATCCACACAGTTGTATTTAATTCATAGGTCGTGAGAGGCATGTCAACCAATTAAAAAATAAAAAGAAACCAAGCAACTGTTGCCAGGTTTTGCTCAGCCACTGTATTCCTTAGGAGCCTGCTTTCCAAAAGTTCCCATGCTCTCAAGGAAATGTGAACAAGCTCACAGTCACAGTGGGAGGGGGAAATGTTTAGGGAGCTACAACTATTTTCCTTACATTCATTATAGGCTTTTTTCCCCTTCACCCTTACCTATGGAGACGGGAGTCTCATAACTGAAAGGAATAAGGGACTTGTCTTTACAAACAAGCTGTGGGCCTGCTGGTAGATAAAACTAGCACTGAGAGACTAAAGAAACAATGGGAAGGATTCCACTGATTGATGAATGGAAAAAAAGATTTGTCTTTACAAACAAACTGTAGGCCTGCTGATAAATGAAATTGGATATTGAGAGATGAAAGAAACAATGGGAAGAACCACAAATTCCACAAGAATTAAAAAAATAATAAAGGGAGGGTTATACATTAGAAGAGAGTCTTAGGTATTAGGCATTTCGAGAAGTGTGTACCTCTCAAGTACCTCAGCCAATGGGGAAAGAGAGAGGGAAATGCGGTCGGGAAATTAGGATAAAAAGGAGGCTGCGCCCTCCAAAAATTTGAGAGACCCCAGGGGAATGCCCCATGGCCTCTCCCTTTAGTCGAATAAAGTAACAGTACTCCTCTGTCTCCTTTTTGGACGTAAACCTCTGGTGTTTGTGGATTAATTTTCCTGACATAAGCACAGGGCCATTGGCAGGCACAAGGCTGTGCACTGTCATTATGTCCCCACTCCTGGGGGTGCAGGCCACTTCCTCTTTGTAGAGGCTGAAGGAGAAAGAAACTCTTAACATTTCTTAGTGACTGAGCAGGAGCAGAAAACAAACAACAGCATTCTCCTTCAGTGGCATCCAGCAGAACTTTGGTGAAAATACGTCTTTCTTGTGACGGAAATACAGTATGTATAATTTAAAGAAGGGGATATTAAAATACAGGTCATTGGCAAATACTCCAGCTACTGTATCTTCTAGAGATTGGTTTGGCTAGGAGAGGAAGGTTGGGGTGGGTAGGGAAGTGAGAGGTGGTGGTTGTGGTTTTTTAGGCCTACAAGATCCCCTAAATGAGGCTAAAGAGAGTCCCTAGTTCTCCCAAAATGAGTGTTACTATTAACTAGTTCTCACATATGCACAGGCAGTCATACTAAACATGTTAGACTATGATTTATAATTAACACCAGGAGCTTCCAAAAATCCATGTAGAAACTCCTCACAACTATTTCATTATGGAGAGCTGCTTAGACACCCACTTAAAAAACATTTGACACCCAGTGTCATGAAAGTGACTGAATGAGGTGCTTCTGAAAGGGAGACTGTTTCTATTTATTTTGAAGACTGAGTATGGTACACCAAAGCACTGTGTCCCACGAGAGTAGCCAAGCTCTCACCAAGTCAGATTGACATCAGTTTTACCAAGCCATCCTTGACCTGACACGTGGTGAAAGTCTATTTTCCTGAAAAGCAGTTCTGGTTAACTACTGACCAGGGAGACCTGATCTCAAGCATCTCCCCATGTGTAACATGAACTTGGCTGAACTGGAATACTGCTCACAGAAGGCTTGGTCATTTCCCACATCTCACCAGTCACAGTGTCCTTCCAAAATCAGGAAGGAAGGTCTCATCCTTGAGCTTCACCTATATAAGTACAGATATCAAAATATGGTGGAGCACGGCTTGAAAAACAGCCTAAAAAAATCCACAACCAAAGTTGTTGCAATTATGATTTTGACAGACAAGAAAATTTAACATCATATGAAATACTATGCTGCTAACATCAGGTTATATAATTATAACAAAGGTAACATTTTTGTGAAGAATTTTAAAATCTGGCATCCTTCCCAAGAAGAAAATTCAAAGACTTAGAGTTGAAAACATAAAGGTATTTCTTCGGAGAACTTTAAGTTGCATAACCAGTTAGAGATTACATTTTTAATGTTCTTTTAAAAAAAAGGGCAAACCAAGGGGAAAAAAAAAAACCAAAACAGTAGAAGAGACCTGGAAGAATTTTGTAACATAGTATTTCAGTTTAGAACACGTGAGGAACTCTCCCAAGTTGCACCTTCAAGATCACACCAGAATCAGCTCATTTTCACAAGCCATTACATTTCACAGAAATGGGGTTCAGATGAAGCTACTCCAACAAGGTGCTTGGGGAACAAGCTGGTAACCTTCTTATCAATTATAAGAAAGCCTCTTGCCATTAGTAGTACTATATATTTTTTCCTGAAAAACAAGAGTTCAGACTGAGAATATCCCCTGCTTATTCTGAAGCAATGGTTTTGTACTATTCAGTATTTTTTTTCCTGCAAGTAAGTGTTTTAAAGCATTTTAACAGTGAAGCCAATGTACCTCCATAACAACTCTGATTTGGAGATAAAAATCTCAAGCTTGACACGTACAGTGCAGAGCAAAGCATATGCTCCATTTCAGAATAAAACTGACTGAGGCTTGAAGCTAATGTAAAGTCAGAAGACGTGCACCCCCCTACACATACCTCCTCCTCTAGCTGCCTGCAGCCTGTTCCAAACCATACAAATCCCTGGCCAAAGCCTCTACAGCTCCCCCCGCTCTCACCCACTTGCTCAGAGCTGCTGGACACCCTCCAGCAGTGCTAGCTAGTGTTCTGCCAGCCTCTGCTTGCATGCCAGCTTGGGAGACAGGCTGAAACACTCCAACCTTGCAGAACAGGCACACAAATGCTGCAGCAGCTGGGCAAAGAAAACTTCTGCAGGGGGTAACATTTAAGAGCTGCCCAGCTCCAATCTAAAACCATCATCATCAGAACTGATTTTGGGAAGCAGACTGCAGTAGCATAAATCATTTCAAGTTCACTGAAGTCCCAAAGGGAATAGCAGAGGAAAGTACTATCACCAGGGAAACACCAGCTTGGGAAGAAGCACTTAATGCCCAGCGCCCCTCCTCTGTGCATTGCTGAAGGCTACAATCCATGAACCAGCCTTAAGAGTACATCTGCGCCTGGCAACTCCGCATGCAGACAAATCAACTCTCTCACAAGACTCAGCCACTGTCCCCTTTTTTAAGTCAAGCTCTTGCTAAAACACCTTCTCAGCAGGAGCTCCAGCGCAGGGGAGGAGGACATCAGGGCATGCTTCATGCACACCCAAATTGTGTTTATTACCAGCCACCCCTTCACCAGCTGCCCAGAGCTCAGCTCTTCATAGGCACTTTGAGGCAAGGGGTCCAGGGCTCTACATGCCCAAGATCTCTCCCTGCTCTGAAAGGGAACAGCAGGCATGCACCTATTCTGCTTGCTTTATGCTGGCTGTCCGTTTCCACCTGTCTGCTACACTTCCACAACTACACAGAGCCAGCAGCAAAGAGAGATAGATCCCTCTCCCAGCACAGCCCTACCGAGGAAGCTGACAGAAGAAACAGAAAAATGCATTTCAAGGCATTTTAATCACTTCAATTTAAATCTGGAAGTCTGAAAGAAGATAACTGAACACAAAGAGGCTGTATTTACAGTCATTTTGCAGCCCGGGCTGCTGGCTAGGATAAGTAGCTGTCTCTGTGCACCTAGCCAGGTGGTGGCTTTGGATAGCCTGCAGTTCTGCTGTCAAGATCAGCTACATATGTAAATAGCAGGAACTGGTTTCACCAGAAAAACGAGGCAACTCTTCTGCCTTCCCAAAGCAAAGACAGGATACATCACAGGGAATCTCTGTGTGCTGAAAGAGCAGCAAAATATTGGGAAGCATATCCATACAGAAAAATATTCACTGGCAATTTATTTCCATCAGAAAGCCAGTAAGAGGATTCCAGGTGATCTCAGAAAGGCCTTACCAGAGCCTGGGTACCACTGTGACTCAGTTCTCAAAAACAGCATTAGCATAGACTGTTTTAAGTGCATTTCCTGTTTATAAGATGACACCATCTGCAGCTGATTGAACCTGAGTGTGGACATTTGCAATTAGCAATAAGGCTGATTACTACAGTTTCAAATATAATTATTTATCTAACTGCCACCAAGCACCTCTGAGTTTGGATGAAACAAACATTTAGATTTTAAATATGTAAGTTAAGCAAAAAGTTCAGAGATTTGGACACTTCCATTGACAAACATCTTCCTCAGTTCTGAATTCGAAATTAGGGTGCTTTTAGCTTCCAAGAGCCAAGATGTCCCAATCTCAGATTTACTCATCATCCTCACTAACACCTCCCTAGCTGGCAATAACATCTTTGAACCTGGTAGTAAAACTATGCCTATAATGCCCTGAGCAGAAACCATATGTCATGCTGCCTCCCCAGGACACTAGCACAAGCCAAGTTCACAAGGCTCTTAACTGCTCAGCTCCTTCTCATTCTAAGGAAAAGTTGTGGGTCTGTACCTACTTTCTTGACTTCATAAATGCAGCATTCAAGCATTCTTTTTGTTCTATTTTAGTAATTTTGTCTATCGCATGAAGATTTAGCAAAAAGGAAAAAGGTAAATCAAAATATAACAACAGAGTCCTGTGATACATCAACTTCTACAACAAACTTAATACAAATAAACCAAGTGTGTTCGGATGAACTCTGCAGTTACTATTTTAACACTGTACTTGAAATGAGTTTGTCACCCTCCAGCACAAAGTTACCCTCTAGCGCAAGTCAATTTGTCTGCTCCCCAGACTAATTTTGAGTCCTGTAACTATGTTGCCCAGGTTTCAACAGCTGTAAGTGTACTAAGTATTATGATGCAACAGCAATTAAAAGCTCCATCAAGATTATCTCCTTTTGGATAACGAAATACATTCCTTTCTGAACAGCAGTTTCATCTGACTCACATTTGTTTTTATAGCACGTGTGTGAAACAAGTAGCCAATGTTATTGGTTAAGAACATCTGGTTTTTTCACCTGATCTTTCACTGCAGGCTACCCGAGCAAAACAAAAAAATTCAAAATGCCTGTCTTTGGACTTATTTGATCAATTTAACAAACAGGGAAAATCCAGATGTTTTCAGGCTGAGGAAAAAAGCCTTATACAATACACAAACTACAAGACATAACTTCTCAACTCATCTTCCTTACCTGCAACCAAGTCCCACCAAGATTATTTGATGCCAAAGTAGCCAAATACAGAAGCAAAAGAACGGCACGCCTCGGTTGGACATTTCCCTCCTTACTCTGCCAGTAAAATCTGTCTCTCTGTATCTGCATCTCTGATCTGTATTTAAGTTTAGGAACAGTGTCCAAATACGGATCAGAAAACAACATCATGAAGGAAAAAATCACCATGGTAGTAATTCCCCTTGGTGCCATTTAGTTTTCAGCAACTCATAAAAGGTTACATAAATACTTTCGATCAGGACTACAGTGAAGACCTGAAGGAGCGTATTAAACCACAACACTACATAGTTAATAATGCAGGAGTGACTGTGGCCAATTACATAAACTGCTTTGCTATAAATGACTCTGGTCATCTCATTAAGCCTGCCAGTAGCCCTACTGCACGTAAAATTCCATGGAAAGTGGCACTCACCAAGCAATTGCCCCAAAACAACTTCTCCTGGCTGCTGCTAATAACTTAATACACCACAAAACAATCATATCCTGCAGTTTTATCTTCCTGTCTTCTTTCCCTCTCCTTATATACAAGTGGCTCATCCATAGCAGACCTGGAAAAGACAGTGCTACACCACTACCTGTTTCCAGAAACACAAACTGTAAACAAACCACAAAGGCAAAAAAAACTTACAAAAAAAAAACCTCATTCCCTCTCCTAGAGTTGACTTTTAAAGCTCTCATTCTGCAACTTAGGGACTCCCCTTTCATTAAAAAGATATCACTTTTCCAAATCCATGCGGATTTCCTGAACCATGTTGCATTTCTAATGGTTTTGCTCCCAGTGACTTGAAAAAAAAAGAAGTAAATCACACAAATCTGAAGTATTTTCTTTCTGATCTATTAAACTTAATCTTCAGGTTCTAGACTAATTTACATGTGTGTAGTAAAAATTCATATTATATCGAACTACCTACTGCTGCAACTGGCAAAAACTTATTTCGATAGGGCACCCCTGTCAGTTTTTGTTCAGAACTGGTTGAAACTTGATGTCAGCCAGATCTACCCCAGTGCTCAGTTTGGAGCTGCATCAACAGCAATAAAGACATTCTCAGCATGAAAAGAAGGGAGAAAAACCCCTTTAGCCTAATCACTCATGTTCAAGGGTCGGTTAGAACTGCAGCTTGTCTTTTCCTACCACATTAAAACACTGCTGCTGTATAATCAGTGCTATCACAGGGCTGAAAAAAGGCACCTGCTTCTGGAGATTCCACATCGGGTAAACAAACATACCAGTGCTACAACTACAGCAAAAGCTATTTGTACTAAAGCTAGGACATTTAAAAAACTAAAATAAACAAAAACCCCCTAACCAACAAAACACCAAAATGCAGCATTAATGTGCTTCAAGGGTTTTATTCTCTTTGTAGACCTACAGCAATTAATTTAATCAATTCTCATCCTCCTTAGCAGACGGCTTCATACCAGCAAATAAAAAGGATGCTAAAAATCCTCCTCCACTGTCAAGAGAATTGATGTATCTCTTCCACATCCCAAACATTTGGAGGCACAGGTAAGAAGCAGCAACACACTAAGTATACAATGTGAGAGAGAGCTACTGTCACAAAGCCTTAAATATCGGCCCCCAAAACAATTACCACTTCAACCAGCCCAGTAAGCTATTCCAAGAGCTGTGTGAGTCTTCAGAGAAAGGTGGAAGGAGGATTCAAACAACCATAAATACAAGAAATATTTCATTTAACCCTAGCAGTCTTGGGCGCTGAAGTACCCAAATTTTTATCTGTGCTGCAATAAGTTATCTTCCAAATTGTGATACGTATCTGCATCCCTCCTGTGCAGGTTTGAGTCATATGTGCTTACTGTATTCTTGCCATACATATTGTCACACACTCCCAGACTAGTTCTTTCTTGTAGAAACCAAATCCATATGTGTAAAAATTCAAAATACTTTCTCAATCTTGTGCAACCTCATTTGCTCTTCTATTATGAAAAGTAAAAGGCTTATTTTCAGTTTTCACTGTATCAATTATTTGCTTCTATTGTCAGACTCCTCCACACTGACCAGCTCTTTAAACTGGCATTACACTCCAATCAACTGCCTTTTTTAAAGCCTCTTTTATTATCTTCTTTCCAACACCTCCTTGACACCTCACATTTCCAAATGCTTAAAGAAGCCTCTCAGATACAAGCAATTTTCTGAGATGCTCATTTGATTTCCACTCTTTCCACCTACCTTTTCATTCCAAGAGAAGGACTTACTTTTTTGGGTTTTTTTTTTTTCACGGGCATTCTTCTTATTGTAGACATACATGAACTTTCTTTGACTGTTCATTAATATAAACTAGAGTTCCCAGACACAACAGCCTCACTTTTGATGCAAGGATCCTTTTCATTAGCTTTCTCATTCACCTTTACCTTCTTCACTATGGTAGGAAAATACTTAAGGCTTTTAGGTTTCTTCTTCCAAGGATATTAAACTGAACCATATTTCAGTATGAAGGGCATAAAAAAGGACAAAAAGATGAATTCAGAATCCTGAGATAGAGCTTCCAGATAACTTAATTTCCAACCATCTTGGCCTTTCATAATCTATTTGCAGTTGCCAAAACTAGGACTATTTAATCAAATGGAGATACAAGCTTTAAGCTTTCCAGTAGGGAGGGAAAGCCCCAAGATTAAGTTTGTAAGCAATCTTTTTTCTTCCTCCGGTGAGGTTATAGAAGTCCAGCTTTGTCCACCTCCGGGGAGGGGTGAAAAAAAAAACCAAATCAAATCAAAAAATGTCCCATGATACACAATCAACCTTAAAAACAGCAGTTAGTAACACTATCATTTTAAGAACTGCTTGCAGTAACAGAGAAAACTAATTATTTCTCAAAATTTTTCAATAAAGATATCCAAAGGTTCGGGTTTTTTTACGAGATAAAAAAAATTCCACATAGTAGGATACTCTTCTTCCCTCCCTGATAATTTTTCTGCTACCCTTCTGTCTCCCCACTCACCATAGCCAGGAGAGAGGTTGTGTCCCAGAGGCTGCCAGCCCTAGCCTGCTGCTAATTACATGTGCTCACAGCAGCTACTGAGCATTCATGATACCTGGCCTGACTTCCAGAGGCATGGCACAACTGCCTACTCCCACTCAATCCATGAAAAATTGAAGTCAAACCAGTCAGGCTCTAACATTCACATTTGGTTTCTATCATCAGCGAAACAAGAGTACCTCATCCTCAGAAGAAATGAACCCTTGGAGCAAACCTAAGCTGTTAGAAACATGCAGCCTCTCCAAACAAATAACCCAGGCAACAAAGCTGATCCCTGGCTGCTACCACAGGCTAGTCCTCCTGTTGTAGCAATTCCTCCATTCTACTGACTTAAGAGTGGGAACGAGCATAACAAGTCCCCACCTGCCACAGGACACTAAGATCATCTTTGTCAAATGTTAGTGACACATGCTTCACACACTGCAACAAGCTGCTTTCCATGCTATCACCTATACATTTACTATGACTCAGACTTTTGGGAGTTTTAATGATTTGTTTTTAATAGTCAGCAGCTGATCATCAACCATGCAAGTTATTGAAACATTCTCTGTCAAGAAGAGCAAGGAGAGATGCCAATGACATAACATTTTAAGCAGCAGATCTTAATTTTTGCCTCAAATTTGTGACTTTCTGGTTCTTGCTGCTTTACAGTTCAGTTGCCTTGAGGCTGAGAAAATAATGGCTTCCTCTAACCAGGCTGGTAGAGGTTTTTAAAACTAATCAGTGACCGACGGTAAGGCTACAACACTTCCAGCCACAGCATTATCCTACAAGAGGGAAGTATTTACACAGTGACTTTGTTTTAACTGCAAGGTCATATTTGCAGAACCAGATAAACACCCACATCAAACAAATACTAAGGTCTTGAAGTAGAAGTCAGACAGAAGATAATAATTTAATCATACTGGAAAACACCTCACACAGCAGCTGCCACAGCACTGAAGAATCCCACTCCCCTGAAGTTACAGGCACACATTACTACAGGAAGCAGAGAGTGGCACTGTGAGGATACACGATATCCTGCATTGTGCAGGCTCCAAGCTCTGTTCAAAGAGACTTCAAGCGGGTGGCACGTCTCAAACCTAAGAGCACAAAGCCAAAAGCACAGCTACATTCTCCATATAGAACACTTTAGTAACTTTATTTTCAATTGCCAAGCCTATGAAGGAAACACTGAGTTGTTAACTGCAAGTCCAACAACCTGACACCGAGACTTCAACAGGTTTATCCCTCACACAAAATACCACCTGCAGTAGTGGTTGCATACAAACCATCAAGCATTAGTTTACACAATATAATTCGCCACCTAACAAGAGCATAACTGGCAGTTACAATGTCTGCACAGCACGACTTCCTATCGACTCGAGGACAGAGACACAGCTGGGCACAGGCAGGACAGCCCTGGACCATCCTTGTCTCTGAAGGGATAGTGAAGAAAATACTGAACACTCCAAGTACTCACTCTAGTAACACAAGTCTACAGCCTGCTGGGATTTCATTAGGCCTGTCCCATTTCCATTGGCTTCAGACTACTACTGCTCAGTTTAAAAGCACGCTTGCATTTGGAGGGGGTTTATCCTACAGCCTGAGATGCAAAAACAGATGTCCTGACCATTAGGACATCTACATGTGAACAGAAGGGATGAACACATACAAGCTAGATTTATAAATAAGGAGTTGGGAAATCTGATCTCCCCCCACTTCTCCTCACAGCTCTGCCACGGATTCCTCCTGGCCTTTGCTAGTTACTTAATCTTTCACCTGCTAAGCACAATGAACACTGACGACCTCATCAGGAGAAGGACACAGTAGTCCAGATGATGTTCCTATGAGCTGAAGCACACAGATGTACTGAGGACACCTGATACAGAACCTGAGTCAGATTCCCTTCCTCACAGCTCTGGCACTCTTAAGTCTCTCACAAGATCATCTGTTACTCCGCCTGTGGCTCCACGCACACGTGGTCTCCTTCCCACCAAACAATAGGGATTCACCAATCCATTCACCAAACTAGCAGCAAAATGTACACTCAAAGTCTACACACATACATTCACCTTTCCTCAAAGCATTAAAAAAATATCTACCAAAAGAAAAGTACTGAAATCAGCATTTATTATTAGACACTCTGCTTTCAGTCAGGCATTTTCCTGGAAAGGAACAAATTTAAAGTCCTCCTTTTCTGCCTTTCTTATTCACAAATTCCATTTTTACAGAAAACACAGGAAGCTTATCTACTCTTGTTGAAAACAAATGTGTTTACTTGACAAAAACAGACACTAGGAATGCAATTCAGAACCACCAACCAACAATGAGAATCAAAATGCAGCCCTTATGCTTAAAAAGCATCAGAGCTTCAAAAATGTCTTTCTATGGATGGGTCAATGAACCATACCAGGAACTGGGAGACAGGACTGGGCACATAAGTTCTGTCACTAACTTGATCCGTGACATCAGATAAACAACTTCACCCCCTCTCAGTCTCACCTTACACTTTAGTAAGCCGGTAATGATAAAATTACCTGCCTCACTACATGGGTGGAGAACACTTTACTAATTCATGATTACAAAGCAACTTGAGAACTGTGGGTATAAAGCTTGTACATACACACATATGTAAATTAAAATAGAAATGTATTATATTTACAAATTGAAACCAAGTTAGAAGAGAGCTAAAACACATTACCCAAAAGCTCCAGTCAGCACTCCAGCTATACTGAGCAGGACCCTGCATTTTCTCTGTGCATGAACGAAGAGTCTCCTCTGAATCAGCAAGTAGCTGGTTAATAAGACCATGATCCACTTCATGAACTTCCTGTGAACAAAGAAGTAAGGTATGTAATTCAGCAATGGTGGAGAAAGGTGAAATAAGATGGTTAGTCCATTTAACAGCTGTATATTAAATGAAACCTGACATGGTAGTTTCACCAAGGTGAGTGGCATGGAACCACTTCCCACTGACAGCTTTCTCACTGGAGATTTCTTTTTTCCCTAGACTATAATATATTTATATTTTTTTACTTTTTTTATCAAAGTATTTTATTTCCATGGCAGCCCACCAACTTGCACATTGAAGCTGCACAGATACTTAGAACTGAAATAACATCAACACGAGACATCAGTGCCTAACATGCAGCACGTCTCAAGAACCTGAGGAAGGTCATACAGGTGTAGCATTTTTACCAGAGGACTGACATATATTATTATAATACCGATACATCAAATATTTATACTTAATGTTAGTTACACTATAAACTGCATATAAGTACTAGCCCAACACCTTAGAGGCAAATATTTTACTCACATGACTTACTATAAAGATAATAAGCAGCACTGTTTTCTAATTCTGTAGCACTCTCCCTTGTTATCAGTAGTCTTCGCTTTGGAGGTCAGTTTTATTTTACAAAGGGAAACTGAGACACAGAAAGTCACTTGTGCCATCCCACCCAGCAAACGGTACAAAACCAGCCCAGGGCCCTAACCAGTAACCCCGCCTGTAGTACCGGATCCGCCGAGATGAGGCAACGCTGGGTTTCGACTCCAAACCAAATCAGAACCGAGCCCCGGCCGGCCCGGTGTGCGCACCCCCGCCCAGCGCTGCCCCGGGGCTGCGGACACGCAGAGCAGGGGACAGCGGGGCGAGGCAAAGACACAGACACTCCAGGCTACGTGGCGTGAGAGCAGAGCTGCCCCCGGGGGCTTTTCCACGCAAACACCCGGACGCGCTGCAACCCCCACCAGTTGCTGCTCGCCCGCTCCCGCCCCACCATAACGCCGGGGTTCAGCGGCTGCCCCGCAACCCCGCGGCCGCCTCCGCGCTGGAGGGAGCCCAGACCCTCCCTGAGCGGACCCCGCGGGCTGCTCGCCGCGCCGCCTCATCGGGGAGCCCCGGGGGCCACCCTGCCCCCGGCCCCGCCTGGCCCCAAAAACTTTCGGGGAGGTGGGTGGGGACGGCGGAGCTTCCCAGCGCTGCCCGCGGGCCCGGGCCGCCGCCGCCG
>VZTD01003142.1:860694-872684 GCA_013397725.1 Rhagologus leucostigma | reverse complement strand
CGGCCCCGGCCGCGCCGCCGGCCCGCGGCGGGAGGCTGCCAGGGGAGAGCGGCGCCGCTGCTGCTGCTGAGGAGGGGGAGCCGTCATGGGGGGCGGAGAGCGCTGCGGCGCCTCCGGTCCCCCCTCGTCCGGCCGCGGCAGCCCCTCTGCGGCTTCCACAAGGGTTAACTGGGAAGCCTGCGCGCCGGTGGAAAGTTTGAGGGCTGTAGTAGGAAAAAACTCCCGGCTGCGGGGGGGCGGCGTTCGCTGCGTCCTGCCCGAGGGAGAGTCCCGCGCCCGCCGCCCTCCGTGAGCGCAGCCGGTTAAACAGCGCCCGGGCAGCGAAACGGCTCCCAAATCCCGAATTCGTGGGAGTCGACGGAAAACACCGCCGAGAGGCCGCTCGGGGGACTCCTGGGGGGAGAGGGGAAAGCTGGCTGCGGGCCGAGCAGAGGATGAGGTAACATAAAGGAAGTTAGTGAGGGGGATTCTCATCCTAGAAAACCCCGGCTCTCGTTTTTGAAGCTGCTGAGCAGCGCCGAGTTGTTTCTGCCCCAAGCTCTGAGCACCCGGAGGGCTCCTCAAATCGGGGGACCCAGCCGGAGCGATGATGGCTCGCAGATTTGTGCCCTCAGGTCACCTCAGAGAAAACGAAGAGCCCTGTGAGGTGCAAAGAAATCACATTGCTGGGTAGTTGGCTGGTACATGACGCAAAGCGATGGATGGATGGCCAAGGGAAGGAGGAGTAAAGCAGCCTGTTGTGACAACACTGTTTCTTCCTGTTGTCCCCTTTCTCTCTACCTCTTCCCCAGAAAGTGTGTGGAGGCTCTCCCTGAAGGGACATCTCAGGGCCCTGTGGTACCTGCTCACTGCTACATGAGCAAAGGTGCCCGAGGTCCCCATGGGTGACACCCCCTCCCAGCTGTCCCGGCCCAGACAGGACAGCTTTAATGCAAGCAACGGCAAGTCTCCAAAATGTACAAGAAAGTGTAAAAAAGAATGTGCGTTTTGTTTAATTTTTGTTTCTTGCTTTCTTCATTTGCACCTGAAACTCGAATTTTGAGGGCTTTTTTCAGCAACACTCAGGGTACCAGTTTATTTTTCTTTTTGTCCAAAAACTGAATCATGTTGGGTTATTCAAGTGGGAGAAGCTTCATGTTCAACTACTAGCTGCCCTCAACACTAACCCCCTTTGTATTCCCTCGGTTAAAAGCTGACTGACCTGGCTCTTTGGCTCAAGCATGACCTACTTAATGGAGGATTCACAAGAGAGTTGCTAGTTGAGGATGAAATGGACATAAATAGCATTTGCAGGGACAGTGGTGGTATGTCCATCGCAATACACTTGACGGGTTTTTTTTGAAGCACACCATACTTGGGTTTAAATCAGACAGTGTTTGGAATTCTTTTGGTTCAGATCCAACTTTGCACACTGACTCCTCTGATGCACGCACAGTCAGTACTCTAAGCCAGTAACTCAGTCCCAAATCCTCTTGATCTGCCAGGTGCCTTTGACTCTACTGGTTATTCCCTCCTCAAACTCTTCATTGTTTTTGACTCATCTAACTTTTTCCTTTCATGGATATTTTGGCTTTGCTCACTAACGCTTCAGTGGTACTTCCTTCAGAAGACCCTCACAAACTTCCATCTTTCTTCTGAAGTGCCCTGTTGCTCTGCACTTGGTCCCAGTTGCCTTCCTAATATGATTCCTGCCTGATAATCACAGGTCTTCCCACTCTCCCAAGCCATTTCAGAGAAGTATTTGCCTCCCAGTATTTAACCATACTCCCTCTAGCCTATCCTGCTTTCGCTGATTCCACTGCTTCGGGATCAGCACACCAAAGCTAGAGTGACAACTGGTGACTCCAGGAATGGACCGTTCCTCTTGACATTATTTGGTCAGCCAAGTTTTGCAAATCAAGTGTGGGTCCTTTTTGCTTTCAAATGCAAAGAAAAGCAGAAATACTCATGCCTCTCTCAGCTGCATTGTGCTGTAGGAGTTATGGAGTTGAGTCTTTACTGGATACTCAAGCACAGTCCCATTACCTGGAGAGTTTTAAAGATAGGCAAGATCATTAAATAAAGCGTGCCATAATCCCTAATCCTGTAGTTGAGGGAAGAGGTGTCAGCCAAGTAGTAACAGTAGCCCATGCTTGGTACAGGGGTAGCACAGCTGGCAGGGCTGGGTGGTACAGGTGGGGCTTGGAGCTGCTGTAGCTCCTCTCACAAAGTCATGCTCTGTGTGGGCCTTATATAAACACAGACTAATTCACAGAATCACAGAATGAACTAGGTTGGGAAAGACCTTTGAGATCATCAAGTCCAATTTATAACCTAACACCACCTCATCAACTAAACCATGGCACTGAGTGCCACCTCCAGTCTTTTTTTAAACACATCCAGGGACGGTGACTCCACCACCTCCCTGGGCAGACAATTCCAGTGCCCAATCACTCTTTCAGTGAAGAATTTTTTTCTAACGTCTAACCTAAACTTCCCTTGGTGCAGCTTAAGACTGTGTCCTCTCGTTCTGTCAGTGGTTGCCTGGGAGAAGAGACCAACCCTCACCTGCCTACAACCACCTTTCAGGCGGTTGTAGAGAGTGATAAGGTCACCCCTGAGTCTCCTTTTCTCCAGGCTAAACAACCCCAGCTCCCTCAGCTGTTCTTCACAGGGCTTGTGTTCCAGGCCCTTCACCAGCCTTGTTGCCCTCCTCTGGACGTGTTCGAGCATCACAACGTCCTTCCTAAACTGAAGGGCCCAGAACTGGACACAGCACTCAAGGTGCGGCCTCACCAGTGCCAAGTACGGGGGAAGAATGACTTCCTTGGCCCTGCTGGCCACACTATTCCTGATATAGGCCGGGATGCCATTGGCCTTCTTGGCCACCTGGGCACACTGCTGGTGTCAGAGCACATCTGCTGGTTTTGCAGATAGGCCACCCCCTTCAGCAGTTTTCCCCTCCACCCAAGTCACATAGACAAGCTCTACTTAAATATAACTAGAGTTTAAGTAGTCAGCTTGTGATGAAAAAGGATTTGTTCTGCACTGAAAAAAACATTTTGGGGAATACAGGTTATCTGTAAACACCATGTGCATATAGCCACAAAGATACTGAGTTCCTGAAACTTCCTTTTGTGATGCATTAGGGTGATATTGTGGTGCATTAGAGTCTGGCTGTTCAGAAAATTAAGCCAGTGCTCTTTGTGTTCTTACCATCGCTCGGGAGGAGTTCAGCAGAAAAGAGGTCTCCTTTGGAGTATCTGGATATTCTGTACTCAGCCCAAAGTTGTGGTTTATACAAGCCTAAAGTGAAAAACAATGTATTATCTTCCCTCCGCTCTCAGAGCATTTTAGACATATTCTCAGAGAGGGATCAGAACAGCCCCCGGGGAAGTCATTGTTGTCACTTCGAACGTGGCTCTCATCCAGGGAGCAGGCAGAGCACTGTGAGCTCAAAGCTGTGGTAACTTTAGTAAGGGTGACATTCACTGGGCAGAATGTGAGGTCCTGTTGCTATAATACACACATATTTTTTACCCGTACTACCAGAGGGAGAGACCGTGAGGCCATGTACTTCAGCAACCATGAGCCGGCACATTGGGAAACTCTATAGATCTGCAGTATCTTCATTTATGTTCTTCTTGGTGGTGGGTGAGTACTAAACCACCTTCCTTAATTAGAAGAAATATAGCTCATTCTTGGAGCTTGGCTTTAGAAGTTCTCATCTTTTTTCTTTTTTTTTTCCTGTAATGTAGCTTTCCACTGAGGGCTTCCTCAGGGTGCAGGGAAATTGTATTTAGTGTTGTGCATTGCATTAAAACATACTTTTCTTTTTAGATACGTTCCGGTTTATCTAATATAAATGTTCAGGAAGAGTGTGTTTGCCTGTCTTTTCCCAGATGTGTATCAGCATTGCTAGAAGTTTAATTTCTATTTTGTCTCTCTGATATATTAGCAACCAGTTATTGTCACAAGATAGTTATTCATATCCATTTGTGCAAGCCAACCTCAGCCCAGGGCAAAAGTCATATAAATTAAGAGTGGCAATGTGCAGTCATTGATCACTTAATCGTAGATGTCTGGGAGCTGGATACAGCTTGTAAAGCACCTTCATGGCACCAGCATGGTATGAGTGTGAAGCTGAGCTCTAAAGCCAACAAAACCATCTGAAAGACAGTAATTTCAGCAGGAGAGGATTTTCTGTGGCTTGGAAATTGAGCCCTACTTGTCCTCAACCTCTCCCCTAGCTACTGAGTGTGAATAAAGGAGAGGAGGTTGAACTGGAAAGGTAGAATTCTGCGCTGAGCTCCACACGCCGTTTTGGTTCCCCCATGCTGTTGGCGGCTGGCAGAAGAAGCTTGCAGGGCTGCTCGGATTTACTCCAGGCATCAAAGACTTCAGTGAGGCTCCAGGACAGGAAGAGAGTGCAGCTGTATTTTATTCTTTCCTTTTGTCACCCCACCTCCTCTATCCTGCCTTGTGTATTTCTCACTTACCGGTCTGCTATGGCCTTACATGGGAAAGTATCAACCTGCAGATTACATAAAGGGGAGGCTGAGGGCTTAGCAGCTGCCCTGTTAGTACTGCTAAATGTGGAGCACATTGCCACATTACAGGGAGTCCCAGAGAGCTTTCTCCCCTGTGGCTGAAAACTGGACATGAACTAAGGACTTCATATGGCAATGACCTATTAGATCATCTAATCGTTTTTCCAGGTCTAGACAAGATCATCCATACTGTATTTCTCTGTACCCTGTCTAGCTCAAGTGCTTTCACCACAAAGCCTTGCATTCCTCTCATGGGCTTGAGCCCCACAGCCCGCATAACAAGGGACCTACACATCACTCTGCTAATGAAGCGATTGACTTAAAAAGAGCTTTGAAGCAGAGTCAGCAAAGCGTTTGGCATGGTATGCTCCCAGATGCCAAAACGATAAGGGCATTGTGTAATTGAATACCGGTGAACTAATATGTTCCAATTCTGCAGGCTTAAAAAAAGAAAGAAAAGAAAGGGAGAAAAATAGAGGTAGTGCTGTGACCTTCGCAGTGAAACCCCCAAAGAGAGCTGGGACGAAACAAGACAGCTTACTCCTCTCCTGTTTTGATTTTCCTAATTAAGTTACATGATTTGTATTGAACCAAAGATGTGGAATAAAACAGATGACAAGGCCAGTTATTTCATGATAGGAGGTGTGTATAAAACTCATGATGAACAGAGGCGACATCAAAGCACATTGTTTCTATCCAGTTACGTTCTCTATGCCACTAAGTGTCTATGTAAAAATTACACCTTTTGCATCGCTGAAAGAAATAAAAATTACAGTTGTGTTACAGGAGTGCATATGGCAAGGCTGGAATACTTGCAGCAGAGACGAAATTTTGTGGCCATTTCTTGAAAAAAAGGTATCAGTAGCACACACTAGCTAAAGCAGCAGTTATCACGTGGAGAAAATGGTTAATAAACTGAGATTTTAAAAGAGCATTCATTATAAAACTGCTCAAATTCACTCTAATAAATAACCAAATATATCACTTCAGAATATTTGATGCACAAAAACTGTGATATGTCAAGCTTTGTCTGTTATTTCAATTATACTTTGTATTTTGTCAAAGTATCTTGTCGAGATACTTCAACTTTTATGGCTGCTGCCTCGATACACATGTCTAACTGGACAGGGGAGACCTGGACCTCAGATTTCCCCAAGAAGCTCCAGTGGGCTCAATGGTAAGATTACATATGAACGGAAGGATATTATCTCATCTGGTACCCTTAATAAGAACTACTAATTTTAGGGGACTGGATTCAAAACTATATTTGGGTACCTAATTCTCAGGCATCCAATTCCCATGGATTGGTGTTTCAGTTCTAAGGCCAGAATTTTCACTTGGAGGTAAGAGCACGGAGCACCAAACAGCTCATAAGGTTTTTCACATGCTCTGTTGTTGTCTAGTTTCATGGCCAGTTTATAGTTCCTGTATTTTTGCATTCGAGAGTCATCTCTTGCCTCATATTTAAACTGTAAGCTCTATACCCCAGCCTTTTGTAAGGTGCCCAGAACAACAGGGCCCTGCTGTCTGACAGAAATCCTCTACTCCCATAAGAGTAATAAGTAATAATAACGATGAATACAACTGTGATTTTTGTGTACAAGCATGCCTGGAGGAGCCACTCAAGTAAATCTGAAATTGATCATAAAGGGGTTTGGTTTTCCATTGCCTCAAGACATTTGTGCCTGAGCAGAGAGTGTCTGTTGTCATTGTGATGCTTTACCAGACCCACGCAATAGCGTTTCACAGTCTGCGCATGGCAATGAAAGACTCAAGACAATGGGAAATCACAACCTTCACTCTGGAATGGTCTGCAATCCCTGAGAGGACACGAACTAGCTGGAACGGAGACTATTTCACTTGAAGAAAATAAAATAACAGAAGAACCTTTTCCAAAAATTGTCCTGAACTCTTTCTTGGCAGAAGCTTATTTTTAAGTTGGTTTTTCCCTCTTTTTGAGACAGCAACTACTCCTCTCATTTTCTGTGCCCAGGCTTGTTTCCAGAAATGAGATCCACTCTCACTACTCTTAGCTCAAGGATATGATACTGTGGTTAGCACCTGAGTACAAGAAGGCAGGTTGAAATATCTACTACAGACATGTTCATGTTTTTCTAACAAAAGTTCACAAGAAATGGTCCCTTCACAGAGAATAGCTGTCACCCTCAGCTTCAGTACCTGCACAAGGATGATGTTCTGTCCCTCAGACTGCTGATAGGATCTGCTAGGGGTTCAGTATCTGGTAATGGAGATTCTTCCCATAATTTCAGAATTTCCTGTCTTGTAACTGAAAGTGCATGCCAAAAATTCTAAGAATCACATTATGTTTTGGGATGCAGGCAGTTGCATTAGATGCACATTTATTCACTGTACTTGCCATAATAGAACTGCCAGTATATAACTGTACATGCATTTTTTGCTTTGCCTCAAAAGCAGTTGAGGCAGGGGCATCAGGCCCTGAGACTCTTTGGGGTGGGAAGAAAGAGGTTAGTGTTGCAGGTGGAAATGTGGCTGACTGGACTCAAAATTTCACCCAAAGCCATTTGACAGTGGCATTGATCTTCCTCTAGTATGGCAGTAGAAAGGAGCTGATGTTCAGGAAAAGACCTATCTAGGAACATAATCTAAGCAGGAACTAGGAAGAAAATCCCTATCATCATAACAGTGACTGCCTTCAAGTCCTAATTCCAGGAGCCATTCTTTGTGCCAGTTAGAGGTCAGGAGCAGCAGGGACATTTATCATCCTATCACCCTCAGCCATCCTGTTTTCTCTCTTTCCTAGTACAGATGTAGGAGTTACTGGTGGAGGTGCAAACAAGGAGAATGCAGCAGCTGTAACTCATGTAACAGCACAGCCTTTGCTGTTGACACCTGAGCCATGGAACCTTTTGGTGACTCAAACTCCAGCCAAGGAGAAAGCCAAAGAGGGTGAAACTGTGGTCTTGAACTGTCATCTTAACAGTCCGCAGCGTCCCTCCCTGACTGACCTGATGGTGAAGTGGTACAAAGAAGATGAAAAGGGGCAGATGGACCTGCTAGAAAAGGATGTGACCGTCTTGCCAAATAACTCCAGGGTCTTCATGAGTGGAGACTTGTCCCAAGGAGATGTTTCCCTGATTATCCTCAATGTGACAACCAGTGACCATGGTATTTATTTCTGTGAGGTTACACTTCCGGACGGGAAGGTGGTGACAGGAGATGGCACAAAGCTCAGGATCAGGAGGGCTCTGGGTAATACTTGGAGTTATTTACTTTTTTTCTCCAAAGCTGGTCTGCACACTTGCAGAAACAGGGAAGTTGGCCTGTTTAGCCTCTGGCATTAAGGGTCTGGTGTCATGGAGTGTAATTGCTCTATAGCACTTCTCATTATTTTTGTAAGGCCAGCTAAAATTCATTAGCTTGTCTCCATAAACCATCACAGGTATTATTATAAGGAGGAGCATTTACAACAACAAAAAAAGAAGGAATAATGTTATCCATAAAAATAAAGTGGCTGCAAAGAATGAAACAATCAGACAAGTTCCCCTTGTAACTCACAGCTCTGGCAGAACCTCCGTGAGTGACAGGTGACAAGGTACCATCTCAAGGAACAACTCTAGACCTCTTTTTTTTGATGTTGTTTCTCTCCAACCCACTAACTTGCATAGTCATTCCTTAACTCTGAATGACATAAGTAATCCCACAATAATCACGAGGATCATATATAATATGATCGTTATGTAATTTCTGATTAACTTCATTCACATCAAAATGAAAGTAGCACTGAAAGTGCCATGCTATGTTTTCTTAGCCTCACAGATACACACTAGGCGTATTAAGTAAAGAAGTAACTTGCTATGCCTGTATCAGCTGGAAATGTCAAACTTTTCCCTTTTGTAGGCTAAACAGATTCCAGTCCCAAAAAGTCAGCAGATCAAAAGGGTTATTATCTTATTATCTAATTAACAAAAAATACCTCCTTCTGTGTCAAGAGTAAGTTATGCAAGTGCCATTTCTCTCTTATTCATTACCAAAGCTTCTATCTCACCAAGATTCACTAAGCCTTTGGCCTTTTGAGCCTGAGTTACTAATTCTTATAAAACTACTCAGTTTAAACTATAACACTAAGGCAAGAAAACTGTGCCCCTCTGCAAGGGCTTGGTCGTGTGTATAATGACGTCTCCTGTTGGCTTGATCTCATAGTCTCACTAGCACAGGGTACTCTTGAAATGTCTGCACTCTGGCCAGCATAATTGCCTTGCTGTGTTCCTGAGATGATGAAATGTATAATATCAGCACTATGCCATCTCTGCCATGCAAGAGTCCCAAGAGCAACCCGTCAAGGAAAGGACTTCAGTGGAGCTCTGTCTGCTCTCTGGTGCTGTCTCCTTTGGAAGTAGACAGGGAGACCGATGGCTTTCTCAAAGTTGTCTAAGTAATCTTTTTCTTTTCAAAAATAAAGCATACAGGCCTGAGTCCCATTAATTCAAGCAGCAGCTTCTTTTTCCACCCCGCAGTGTCTAGCTGTTGAGGGAGATTGCTGGGGCGATGGGGCTGGCCTATTTCTAAAGCCCCAGAGAGCATAGCAGCTTAGGCATGCTGCTTAGGAATTCCTACATAGGAATGAAAAAATCAATAGCTCTGTAGCACAAGACACTCTAGAAGGGATTTCATGTCAGACAAGACATCAGCATAATCATAGTCAGCAGCTTCCTCTGCAGCCACTGCAGAAAACGTGCTGGCTGCATCGCAGGCACTTGTATGGGAAACATCTTATGTTACTCTCTCTGCCTTCCTTTCTCCCCCAGGCTTGTTTGGTATAGAAGAATCCATTGGAACAATCATTGGGGTTGTGGCAGCTGGTATTGGAGGCATAGTGGTTCTGATCATTGTTTTAACCCCACGGCTGAGGAAGTGCATCCTCTGCATGAGACAAGAGTCTCACCAAAGGTACCTGTGTTTTAACTGAAAGAGGAATTAGACATTTACTTACCTCTGGTCCCACATGGGATCTGGTTCAGGAGATAAGCAGTGTGAATGAAACTCTACAGAGCTGGTTCTGTGTTCCATCACTTTTTCAAATAGTTTTTTGTTTATATTGGGTGGAGCTTCACCAATGCCCCTAATGAGTTACCTATAAAGAAAATAATAGGATCTTCTTTAATTGCCGCTTTTGACTAAGTTTTTCAATGAGATGCTACATCTTCTTTTAACAAAGACCAAGGACTCATTCAGTTCTTTAACGTTTATGCTGAAGGGTGGTTCTTCCTCCTGCCAGCTTCATGCTTACATCCATATTCTTGCAATGCATGTGTACAGAAAGCCTATTGATGGCTTAGGTGTGTGAGGTGTGGTTTTTAAAGCCATATTTAAAGATCTCTCTTCTATTACAGCAGCTGATAACATTGGGAAAACCAGACATTTTCACCACACATGAGCCAAAGAAATGCCCCAATAAGAGGCTGATGTACCCAAAAGCTTGCCTGCTTTTTACCTGTTCTGTCAACTGGTCTAATTTGAGGAGACTGACACTGCATTTTGAAACAAGTTTAGTTCCCATTTTGAGCAACCCGAGATGTGGTATGCGTTTCAGACCGAGCTCAGCTGACTTTTTGCGTTCAGTGAGGAGACGTATGATTTGCACCTCTTCTCCTGGCGCTCAAAAATCTTGCTCGGCTTGATGAAAAAAAATCCCCTCCCTGAAGGGCTGAAGGAAGAGCTGCTCTTGCCATTCACTGGAGCGCTGCCGCCACCTGATGGACAGCGTAGCGGGGACAGGGACACGCCGGGAGCTCTGCCTCTCTCACCGGAGAGGATCTTCCAACTCTTGCTGCGAAGCGCACTCCCTTCCATAGGCTGATGCTGCCCACACAGCATCACCCCTCTGCAAACACTCTACATTAAGGATTCACAACTTCCTTTTTGCCAGAAAGCCTCGGAGGAGTTTATGGTGTTGTCCTGACTCTGTGTTGCTCACTCATTCTCTCTCCTTTCCTTCTTGTTCAGCATAGCTTGAGGTGCAGCATTAGAGGAGTTGCTGGGATATGCAAAGCCTGCAGGTGGAACGACTTCTGATGCCCCATAAGCCAAAAAATGGAGTTCTAGACGGAATAAAAGCCTTTGCCTCTACGTGTTGACTTTGGCATTTTTTTGTTAGCAAGCTTCTTTTTCCTGCAGCTTTAACAGCCACAGTGGCATATTCACCATCCTCCTGCAGCAAGGAGCAAAGCAGCCTTTTGTGAAGAAATTTGTATTATCAGCTGCCAAAACCCCACTTAGTCTAGCGACACATCTCCAAATTTAGACTCTGATGAGGTACCCTGGGTCTTTCCATGTCATTAGTTCTTATTTTAAAGGGGCAGTTCAAAATCTATCAGGTGAGCTTCAGCAGAGACAGGAGCCCAGCCTACCCAGGTGCTCCCAGTTCCCATGTAGTGCTAGCACCTACCTGAGGAAATCAAAAGCACTGGTTCTGAAAGCAGCTCTTGTCCTTTTGGCTTGCTCCAGCCTAAATGCTTGTAACAGAGGCAAAGAAGGCCCACTTGTAGATAGCTACTCCTGGCTGAAAGAATTGGATTTTGGTTTCTCTTGCCAGAAGGAAATGTAGCGTTTGAGTGTAAGCCTCTAATACCTTTTAAAAAAAAGCGGAGTTGAAATATTTGCTTGACATGATCGATGTTCTCCACAGCCACCATTTCCTGACATGGCAGTAATTGATTCCCAGGCAGTCAGTGACTGGAGAAGATGCCTATAAAGGAGACCATCTTCTATATCTATCAGAGAGCAGCGTGTCAGCTCTGAAGCCTGTGCAGCAATGAGGAGTATATTCTTTTGTGAAGTGTGGGTAAATAGAAGTCAGAAACCCTTGCTGACCTTGCATCTGCAATAGCCCAGTGTAACTCTGCTTGCCCTTGAACACAGCTCAGAAGTGTCCCCAGTGCTGAGGCGGGAGCATGAGGGGTAAGACAGCTGGGCTGTGAGCAACCTGGTCTGGCTAAAGGTGTCCCTGCTCATTGCACGGGGATTGGAACTAAATGATCTTTAGAGGCTCCTTCCAACCCAAACTACCCTGTACTATGACACCCCCCCCCCCAAAGGCGCCATTTGGTGACAGGAAGTGTGTTCCTACTGCACCACAGACCAAACCCTCTGTTTCTGCAAAGGCCGTGGTCAGAGCAGGATCTTGCCTTGCTTCAGCATCTGTTACCCTGTCACAAAATCACAAACTGGGTAGGTTGCAAGGGGCGACAGTAGGTCCTCTGGTCCAACCTCCCTGCTCAAGCAGGGCCATCCCAGAGCACATGGCACAGGATTGTGTCTAGACAGGTCTGGAATATCTCCAATGAGGGAGACACCACAACCTCTCTGGGTAACCTGTTCCAGTGCACGGTCACCTGCACAGTAAAGAAGTTCTTCCCCATGTTCAGGTAGAACTTCCTGTGCATCAGTTTCTGCCCCATTGTGTCATGTCCCATTGCTTGG
>VZTD01003142.1:705312-860517 GCA_013397725.1 Rhagologus leucostigma | reverse complement strand
AATTCTCTCACACCATTGTTAGATCTGGAAAATGAGGAAAAATTTTATTCCAGCACCTTCAGGTTCAAATTGTTAGAAGAAAGGTCCTAAAAAGATTATTCTGGCCCCCCATGTGTGACATGGCAGGTGGGATGAGTCTGTCCACATAAAAAGTCTGGCCAGAGGATGAAGTGGGGATTGTATGGGGCTGCTCCCCAGCACTTGGCTGCTTCTTGGTCACACAGGCACACCATTTTTTCACACCGGTCTGTCAGGTTATCTGCAAAAGAGAATGTGAGCCGAGGATGAGAGATTCTGTATCAAAGGCAAGGAACAGTTTTAGGACGAATAATTCCCTAAAAAAGCAGCTCTTGGGGATTAGAGGCTGTGGCAGCAGGACAAACACGTTGTGTTGTGAGTGGATCTGACCCTCTCTCTCTCAACAGGTCTGACCATAATTGTGACCAAGACCATCAGAAAGTAGCAGCTAAATGTAAATTGGCAATGCTTATAAAAATCTGCCCAGCACGGGGAACTCCCTGCTTCTAGAACTGTGTGAACTATGAGGGTTTAATTCAGCAGCCAAAGCTAAAAAAGGAAAATTATTTTATCTTAGCCTGAGGTAAAGATATTCCACCATTCCTCAGTCTGTGAATTTCCTTTCTAACTCCTCCCTCTGCAAAACAGACTGATTTCAAACGGAAAAAAAAAAAAGCTTTGAAAGGAGGAGCCTCCCAGAGAGATATTCAGAGACCTGAGGGCATCAGAGCACCCACCAGGCGTCCTTCACTCTTGCTGTATCAGCTGCTGTTACGTCTCTCTGATCACAGCAGAAGAGCCAAGGGGCTCTGCAGCAGGGCCAGGTACCTGATTTTTATAAGCCAGCAGCTAACAAAGTGATCAAAGTCGTACATGGAACTATATAGAATGCAACTATATGACTACATGACCATAAGGAACATCAAAGCCACTAGCTTAGAAGGCTACATTGCAAATGACTGAGTTTGGGTTAGTGAACCTCATCCCACCTATAGGTGGCTTAAATGCAGCTCTTGGGTAAGGATTATTACAAAGCCGAGTGCCTTGTTTATTTGAGGCTGCTGCCATGGGTTATCTAACACCCACAAAACTCTGCACTAGGCAAAGTTTAGTGTGTAACTTGATGCGCCAGTGCACATGGGCTTCACTCCAAAACCAACTGCAACAAGCATAGGAATTTTTTCAGACTTCACTGTATTTTGATGGATCAGCCCTGTATCTGAAAAATAAGAAAAGCCTATGTTTCCTAAGCTGGTCTGAATAATCACATATTTACTGGTAAAAGTGTTTCAAGGGTCCCATCAATGAG
Source organism: Rhagologus leucostigma (assembly GCA_013397725.1). Lineage (NCBI taxonomy): Eukaryota > Metazoa > Chordata > Aves > Passeriformes > Rhagologus > Rhagologus leucostigma. Next base: position 859,190 of record VZTD01003142.1, on the reverse strand, counting down.
GGCTTAAGGCCACTTTTTCTTAGCTACCAGTCTTGCTTGATAGTCTCCTTGCCCCTCTGCTCCTTGAGCTCTTCCTATGCTGTGCCAGTCACTGTTCATCAAATATTAAGTGCAAAAGTCTGGCTTCGCAACATTTCTGTTAGAGCAGAATGATTTTTTTTTGACCAGACCCCACAACCTACAGCCTGTTTAAAATTCCAGATATCTATTAAATGGAATTTGCCTACAGGCAATGGCATATCTGGATTGAAGAACATCGGTTTGCCAGTTTTTTTCATTCCACAAACAAAACTACCTAATGGTAGCAAAGAGAGGAGAAAACCCAAGTGAAATGAGCTTCTATTTATTTTACATGAAAATGTCTGTGTTTATGATACAGTGTCAGGCAGCAGGCATCTAATTCCTGTTACACTGAAATTACAGTGCAAATAGTTCTGCTTCTAACACTTCTGGACATCATTACCCGGGGCCCAGCAAGCATGCCTGGAAATTTAATTCTTCATCCCTTTTGTTTGAATGGGATCAGACATACCTTCCTATCCCAGTAACACCTGCTGTGCTGTAGGCTGGGGTAGGAAATTTGCCTTCAGAACATGTTTCTATTGTTCCTCCTCACCAGGGATGTCAGGGGAAGTGAAGCCTGCCGAGGGCTTGTGCAGAACACTTGATGGATGCATCAGGTCTTGCCCGGACATCAGTTAAGGAATTAATGGAATTCATTTAACTCATACTTGTCGGCCAAGCCAGAGCAACTGCAGCCCACTGTACTCCTACGGCACACACCCCACGGACTCAGTGATACATCTCATAGCTGCAACTTGGATTGTTCCTCCACAGCAAAGAGAAACAGGACTTTTTTCCCGTAAAATGACTAGCAGAAAATATCAGTCAGCTATGGAAATATGGGTAGGCAGGAGGGAGAGCAGTTGTACATTAAAGAGACGCATTCCTTTGCCAGCACTTTGTGTTTAATAGGTTGTTCTGGAACTTGGAAAAGAGCAGCTGCAGATGTGCTGTGTCCCATCCCATATCTGCTGGCAGATCTTCAGCTGCTGGTGAGGCTGAGGACTGCACCAGTAGAATATGGTCATCTGATAAGGTAGAAATAGTCTTTTAATGTTCGAGCAAGTAGCTTTGATGATTATGGGGATAAGTTTTACTCTCACAATTTCTTTTCAAACTTTCAAAGTCTTCTACAATGGATTTTACCACCAGGAGCTTTTTGAAGACTTGGAAATACAAGTGACAAATTGTAAGACTCAAGTCATCTGGTGTATGTCAAAACAAACTGTGCAAGACACTGACGGGCTGTGACTGTGCAATTCAAACCTTCTTGACTGGGTACCAGCTGTAGAGCTGAGCACAGCCCACACTCGCTGTCTGCCTGCAGCACTCAAGAGCACTGTTCTGCACTGTTCTGCACTGTTCTGCACTGTTCTGCACTGTTCAAAATCCCTGCTGGAACCCCAGGACTTCACGCTGGAGCCCCACATGGGGAAGAGGTGCAGGCTGGCATCCTATTTAACCTGTCTTGCAGCCATGCTAAATAGCCTGGCTCTTCTCTAGCAGTGCTTAAGGGTAGTAAAAAAGTGGACAGTCCTGCTGGAGGTAGGGCCAGAATTGCAATGGGAAGAGCACTCCTGAAGGCCCGCAGCTGTGGGAAGAGGCCAGTGAGGAGCAGGCAGGCTTAATGCCAGTGAGCAGAAAGTCTCCAGGGAGGCCATCTGCATCCCTGCCCAACTAAGATGGCTTGTGGGCTCCATGGCCCCCACTCCCACTCTTCAGCCTGAGGAGGACTCGGGTTACCTGGAATGGGTTGTGCTGGGGCTCCAGCTTTCCTCCCAGCTCCAGCTGGGGACTCCTGGCAAGGAATGGGCAGAGAGCTTGGAAGAGAACGGACATTGCCTAAAGCAGCTTTGAAAGCAGCTTGGCAAACACAAACCTGCCTTTGGGGCCTGCAAAGCTCTTTGGGGTGCTCTGCGGAGGAGCAAAAGCTCTGGTGCCTGCAGAGGAGGGAGGGAAACCCCCCGACACGAGCCAGCCTTTCCTTACCACACCGCACGGTGTTGCGCTCGCACGCCCACTGGTAGCGCTGCACCTTGGGGTTGCAGCCTTCCTTCTCTGCCGTGTCGTAGCAGCAGTCATGCCTGTGGCAGCACCTGGGAGACATAAAAGGATAGAGTTTGGGTGTCCTCTTGCATTCCACTGTTGGCACAGACTCCAGGGGTGCTTTGCTCATACGCAGCTCATGACAGCAGTGTTCACCCCGGCCTGTCAGTAAATCACTGTTGATAAACCAAGCATCCCGGCATCTCTGGGAAAGCTCGCGTGTCTCAGGAGCTCATTAATGCCATATTTGCTCCCATGACCACTGTGCTTCTTCCTCTGAGCTTTTGCCCTCATGGAAGCGTGTGTGGTCAAGACATGGTGATCTGGCTGAAAGGGAGCTGAAGTGTTCCTGTAAGTTTTGCTACTGTGGCTCACTGGCTTAGACTAAGACCCATCCCAAAACTTGGAATTGGGATGTTTCTTGCCTTCCTCAGTATCAACAAGAAGCTTCATCTCTTCAGTTCGCCTGGACCTGCCACATGCTCCTTCGCCCATACAGGTTCTGAGGGCTAGCTACAAATTAATCAGTCTCAGTGGTGAAATTCGTATCGGTTACCTTAACAATATCTACATCTAAAGCATTCACCTATCTTCCCTCTATGCACATCTGCACCATAGTTCACATTTTCATGCTGTGGAGATCTAACATAGAGTGACATAACATAAACTCTGTAGGACCACAGGATCTGGGGCGCAATTCTGCTCCCCTTACAGCAGTTCCTCCTGATGATACCCGCAGCTGCAGTAAGGTGACAGATAGCTTACAGCAACACAAAGTGAGAAGATTTTTGGCTCCTATTTTACAAACATCTGAAAGAACTGCCAGGGAACGAAGACTAAGGAATCCTATTGTTGTCCTTTGCCACCTTCAGATGGTCTCCTCCTGTCTGGAAATGCCTTTTGCTGCACCTGGGTCAGAGTGGTGCTAAGCTTTTAATAACCTGCTAACACTCGGTTACACCAACACAGACAGAGGCAGCTAACACCATGGCAGAGCACTGGTCATCAGCTATGGCAAACAAACACAACTGTGTCACCTGGGTAGCAAACAACCTGCTCATCACGGCCCTCATGGCTACAGACAGCCCTAATGGCTACAGACAGCTCTGGCTGGTCCGCAGGGATCAGCTGGCCAGACCCCTGCTGTTGAGCAAATGCCAATAAGGTAAGAATTTGTCACGTTGTGTTTGTCACATCAACAGCACCCTCACCGCTGTGTGTCTTTTCCTTTTGCTTTAACTTTGCAACAGAGGGGAAATCTTACTCTTCCCTATGAGTTTGCCGGGATTTAATAGTTGGATGCAATGATCTCAGAGATCTTTTCCAACCTTAATGATTCCGTGACTTAGATGAGTCATAAATGCACTCTGCCTTTCATGGTGTTTTCAGGGAAATGCTGAGCACCCTCAGGTCCTACTTTACAACATAGATGCTGCAGCAATCCAGGGAAACAGAAAGGAGAAGGAGAAACAAATCTATTGCCTCTATGTGGAAGAAATGCCATTATGTCTTGAAGTGATGGAACTGTGAGAGTGGAACAAAAGGGAAAAGGTAATTACTGACAACACCACATCAAAGTCAGTATGTGGAATAAACCTTATAAAAGGATTACCCACTCAATGGCTTTTTTTCTTTTGCACATAAAAGAGAGGTGCTTAGAAGCACTCTAGCCCTGTCTAGACAGATTGACTGAATTACACACAAGAAAATGACTCCTTTTGTAAGGGTCTCAGTAACAAACCTAGACGTGACAGGGGGGTGAGTAATTTCAAACAGTGTTTGTCGCTCACGGACAGTAGTTTTGCCACTCTCTTTTTTAGAATGGCAAATATGGAAAATAATGTGGTCACTTTGATAGGTATGGGGTACTCAACCACACTAATCATTGCAGTAGTTCTTAGATATCAGTATTTCTCTAGCAAACAGAAAATGGAAATTTTTAGGACTAAATCTAGTGTGGCGTTGCTGATTCTTCCTAGCTAAGAACCTAAATAAAACTTTCAAGTTTTTTTACAGCAGCCAAGCATTGCAGCTAAGGAATAATAATGAATGTACTTAGAGGATCAAGCTTCCCTTTTACAAACTATCTGATATTTTGAGGCATTTCCACTTGCAAAGTCTCATTTTCTGCCTTTAGGATAAAATCCATACTCCGTAGAATTTAAACAACAGCAGAAACACTGGCTGATGAACATGTGGTCATATTTTACTCTCTCTTTTTCAAGAGTGCTGACTACTTTCATCTCCCAGGATCACCTAAATTTGGACATCATTCAGCTATGGAAACAGCTTTTAGGTCACTCTGCTCAGCCCTGCAATAAAAGCCGTACTCCAAAATAGTGAAGTCATGTTTTACTTTCAAGGTTTTATTATGAGATTTGTTAAAGGGTAGCAAAAATAATTAAACACCTTACATCCACTGCTGTAGATGGTGATAAGCAGGTCAAGAGATATTACTGCAGTTACTCGTCATTTGTGAGCCCCATATTGACTGTTTCATAGATGAAATGTTTCACAGACAAATAAAGGGACATGATGACAGGGCTTTAGGAGGGAAACATCTCTCTGCATTGATGAAGACAGCTCCATTAGTTTTAAGGGACAACTTCTCTTTCATGCCCTCAGAGGCCTTTAACCTTGACGTCTTTTCTTCCTTTTTCCCCCCTTTTGCTGTCACGCTAATTCAGCAGAATTTGGTTTTGTAGCAATGTGCAATGTCTCCAGCAGCAAGGTATTCTGGAAAGCTCAGTTTCCTTCCCTGTGAGCTGCAGACTGCCTTCACCCCTCCTAAAAGCAGGGCTTGCTTACTAGTAGCACCTGGCCTGCTGATTGTAGGTAAAGATAGACTCGTGTGCTTTGACTCTGATGTTTCAAACCTGGTGAGATTGCAAATAACAGGCTCAGAGCACACAAGAGTCCACCGTGCTCAGCTTTACTCGTGTGCTCCTTGCATGGCGCAGGAAAGAAGCCTTTGATTGCAACACCTCCGACACTCCTTGGGAATAACAAGCCCAACATCTGCTCCACTACCTAAGAAAAGGGAAAATAACACCATGCTCTCCCCTCTTGTTCTACCTTGATTCAGTGTGAACTACCAGGCAATGAAGGCAACAGATTTGATTACTCCTTGCAATTATATGGATTTCTTCGAGACAATAAACAGTGATATTCCCATTGTTTCCATTTTAAGGACCTGGGTGAAATAACTCTCCAAATGCCTTGGATTACTCTCCTTTTGTCAGGCAGGGTTTGATCTGTATGAAAAAAACATTCAGCTATTTCAAGAAATTACATCCTGGTTTCTCCTTTGCCCTCTACCTCACATAGTACAAGGTCCTAAGAGCTTTGGTGTCATCCAGAAGGAGGTTAAGCCCTCATTCAAATCCCAAGTCATACATCGGTCATCACTCACAAATCCCCAGTATGTTCATATGTACTAAGGTCCCTGTCCACAAGGCAGCAAATGGGCCAGTGAAGTCACAGTAGTACAAACAGAGAAGGGTAGGGAGATCTGCACTGCTTCTGGACACATGGTTGAGGTTTTTCTTACCAGTCTGTTTTATCTTTAGGCCAACCTCGTCCTCCCAGTCCACAGTAGCACCCATAGCCGATATATGCCAAGGGAGACCGCCCCGTGCCACACGATATAGCTCCAGCCAGTTCAATGATTCCTCGAGTGTGCAGTGAATGGGATTTTCCCAGAGCACCTTTCCAAACTGCAAAGACAGGACACGTTAAACACAAGGATTAAACATGCCTCCTACTGATTTTCCTACAGTCCATGAAGGGAGCTGGTTTTGATTTTGACTGGTTGGTTGGGTGCAGCCCTGACAATCTAACTAGTCATGATATTCAGCTGGCAAAGGGTACTCACAGGGAGCTTTGCCTGGGATAATCAAAAGGTGAATGCAGAAATACCCAAGCAGGCTCTTTCTTCCAAGGGAGCTCAATTCAAGCAGGACTTACTAGTTCTGGTGCACCGGTGTGTGATTGCAGCTGTATTGCACCAGGGAGCAGTGTGCCTGGTCCTGCACATCGCAGAGCCCAAGCTGTAAAGCTCTGCAGGGTCTGTGCCGGCACCGTGCAGGGCCAGCTGGGCTTCATTGCACCCCAGAGCTCCCAAACCTGGGAAAGTTTTCCAGCTCTGCTATGGTCCCAACTGGGACATGAAGCAGCAGAGTACAACCAGGCAACCAGACCTAACCTGTGAGGTTAGGTTATCCAAGTTTCCCCTACTCTTCAGGGTCCTTTAACCCATTCTCCAGGTGGCAAAAAGTACTGAGAGTGCTATTAATCTGCATAGGGGGACAGCTACGAGTCCCTGAGCCTGAAGAGTACATACTTTGTCAAGGACAAAGTGCCTCCCTTAGCCAAGATGGATGTATATCCTCTTTCTCTTGAGACTCTGGAAGTGCTGGCAACGCTTGCATCCGCTTCCGTTATTATGTTCCACCCAAGTCATAAGAGGTGGGCTGCATTAATTTAAAGAAAAAAGAAGAAAGGAGCTTTGTCAGCTGGAGTGTATGGATGGCCACCCAAACCAGTCTGGAGATTTGTGAGTTACAAGTCTTTCAAACAGTCTCATGATTTCGCATGTTAATTTGCAACTTTTTTAGAGACCACAGACTCAGTCTTGCAGTAACTGTTACGAAAACCAAGAGTACCCTGCCCCTAATACTCAAACCACTGTGACACTCAGTTGCAAACATTGCTGCTTACCACGCTGTAGTGACAAATAGGAGCATTTCATGCCTGGATTTACTGTGAAGGACCAAATGCACTTTGCACCGCTCTCTTGGTAGGATCAAAATCCTCAGCCTGACAGCCTAACCCATCTGCTCATCCCACCCATGCACAGCCACTCCAAAAACAAACAGGGGGACTTTCCGACACACTTGGATGGAGAGGGAGGTGATGCCTGGGAGCTGGGAACTCGCCACTGAGGTTGCTTTTCCACCTGCCCCTGGCTATTGCAGCACGCTTGACCTCTTCAAAGTGTTGTGCAAACACGGGCTAATTAATCCCCTAAACCACCCAAGGACTCAATACTATTATTAAAACAGTTGCTTTCCTTTTAAAACCTAGCCTCTAATCCCCTTGCTTGGGCCTCTTCCTGCATCTCCTGGGCCAGCTCACCCTCCAAGCCCAATCCAAATGCCAGTGAAGACAAGGAGGGTCTCTCCTCAGGAAGGACAAGGCAGGGCTTTGCACCCTCTCCCAGCGTGACCCCCCAGCAGGAGCGGGTGCCACCATTTTCACCTCAGGGATTGACACCTCAGGCTGTCCCAGCACAGCCTCCGTCTGCTTCCTGCGGCGTTCCTCGGGGATTAAATGCACGTTCCTGAAAAAGTAAGCAGCTGCTCACCTAAACACTACTTGAGTGTTCAGGTTTCGTGTTAAAAACACATTAGATGGGTTTTATTGAGAACTAAAGAGACCACTTATTTTCCTTGTCTAAACAGCAAGGCTCCAGAGTTAGAAGGGGGCTCAGCTCTCAGGGGAAATCACAAGCAGTGAGCTGCTTTGGATTTGGGGGTATAAATCATGCTTTTTCAACCTGTTGCAGTTTGCAGACCCTGAAAATGTTCCAATGGAGACAAAAACTTCTTTGTAGGCATTCCGGCCTTCTGACAAGCAGCTTGATTTTTTTTAGCTGTCTTTCACTGGCCTCTTAAGCCAGGAGTGCTGGGCTTAGTCTGTTGGCCATTGGCTGAAAATGGCTGAGGCTGGTGTAAGGTAACTGTAACTCACCCAGAAGAAGAAAGGCCATTCTTCTTTTGGGGATATCTCTGAGGATCAAGGAACTGTAATTACAGTGCAGAGCTGCTCATGAAAGTGGAGAGAAAGCCCCAAAGGAAATTGAGTCCAAAAGACTCAATTAGTGTGCTTAGGGCTGCATGTTCTGCAAGAGGCATCCAGGCAGCCTCTGATGTTCCTGTTCTTTGAAAGCTGTCTGGGTTCTGAGCCAGCGGCGTGTTGCTGCAGCTGAGAGGTCAGCCCCAGCAAGTACATTTTAATATTCAGGTGCACAGCTAATAACTTGACCAAGAACTGAAATTGCTTTCTCTACACTAGGCAGCCAAGCCAACACAGCCGGAAAGCCTTGAAAAGGTCTGAGTCTCCACAGCAGCCTGCTTCTAGCCAAATGTCCCGTTAGCAGCATGTCCAATCATTAGTTAAGTACTAATGGAGCACCTTAGAGAAGAACATACCTGCAGAGAGGTGAGCAGAGGTGAATCTGACAACTTAGCACTATTTCCTGCTTAAACTGGCAGCCTTTGCTGTAAATGAAGGCAGAGGGTTGTTTTTTCTTTTAAAACTCTACTGCAGGTATAACCTCAGGTATGCCAGTTTAGTGTTCTGTTGCCTCCGTGTGTAGGGGCTTTATGTTAGCAGTCGTTTATGGCTTTTATAAACAGAATTTTAAAAAATTATTTTAAATTCAGATGCATTGAAAACTGCTTACTCCATGGCCACTGGTATAAAAAGAAGGTATTTCTATGAAACACGGACACTAACAACTCTGTAGCAGAAAACTACTAAAAAAGAAAAAGACCTGTGTTTATACAGTTTATGCAAACCATAGCTGGGGCTGGGAAGTGAGGCAGGCAGGCAGCTCACTTACACAGTCCCTCACTGTAAGGCTGAGGATTGTCTAGTGACACTTTTTTTCCTCACTTGGCCAAATCACACGGAGGTCCTGCCGTGAAGCACGCAAAGCCGATGGCAAGGGGAGAGGCTGTCCCTGGACAGGGGGAGGCACGGCAGGGCAGAGGGACCGAGGGGTGGTACTCACCTGCCTGAAGCAGCATCAGTGTCAGCAGCAGGCGGGGGCCCATGGGCAGATCGCTCCCGCACTCGCGCACTTCGGGGTTCGGCTGCCGGCACTCCGGCAGCGCCTCGCCGTGCTGCCGAGTGAGCCGAGGTGTGGTTGTGCTAAACAATCCTCCCGGGCTGCTGCTCCGGGCTTTATATACACATGGCTCTGCGCCCGTCCGAAGTGAAACACCCTCTCCTGCGATGCCCCTGAGCCCCAGCGCGGGTCCGGGTCGTCCCCGCAGAGGGCTCCTTGCTGCGTGAGGAGAGGGCGAGGGCTGGCTCTGTTTGCCCAGCATCGCCTTTGGGAGGGAGGGGCTGCTGGAAGGGCATTAGGCTGGTAGTCTCTGGGACAGCCCAAGACACAGGCACTAAGCCGGGCTCCTTCTTTAAGCTGTTTGCTTACAGACCCTGGTTAACCTCTGAGAAGCTGTGGCAAAGTGAAGCCTTCAACCGGGCTTTCTGTGGCTTGGGCTCGCTGCTGTGGCATTCCCTCGGCAAGGATTTTCTCCTTTTATAGATCACTTCCCAGGGTATTTGTTTAAAATTATTTTATTTTAAGACTGATTATTTTCATGTTTAAAAAAGAAAAGACAAAACTATAAAAATCCAACAGAAAGAATACTGTTAAGTGCAAGTACCTAATTATAAACTGACCAAAAGAGCTAATTCGGCACCACTCTGAGGGATATTACACCCTCTTGGCCTGTTGCTGCACCTGACCAACACCAATGGATTTCTTGAAGACTCGTCAGTATGTGGGTGCCAGCCACGGTAGAAGACCAGCATTGGTTCCAGCCCCCTGGGGCTCTGGTCACAGCAGGCAGCCAGATCCAGAGGTGGCCTCCTCCTCGCATAACCTCTGCTTGTGTGGGGTCACAGGCAATGTGGGCAGGAGGAATAGCCACAGTTATTTTGTCTTTGGACTTGAAACAGCTTTAAAACTCCTGCCTTCCTTGGTACAGCTGCCCAACTTGTTGGAGTCTGAGCATCTGCCCCTTCCCTGGTGTGGGCATGATGGGCAGGGTGGGCTGCTCTGCTGGAGTGGAAGAGGAGGGGAAGAAGGCTGTTTGCCCCTTCCTGGGCACAGCCCAGGACTATCACAGCAGCACCCCTTGCCTGAGTTCCCCATGCTAAAGCTGCACTTCCCTTCTGAATGGCATAGGTTTAAATATTTGCTTGCTACACGTTGGTAGTCAGATCAAAGGTCATCAGCAAGTCATTTACAGGGCTCCCTTCTGCTGAGACCTGCCCCAGTGCAGCTGCTGTCACTCTTTGCCAAGCAAGTTTTCAAGATACAGTATATCCTGGGTGCCTGTGATACAGGGCAAATGAGACAGTGGGACTGAGTAAATCTCATTACAATTACCAGCCTGAAATTTCCTGCCCACCGCCACCCCAGTGATGGGCCATGTGCTGGCAGCAGGAGATGGGGGGGACAACTCAAGCACACCACTCACCCAGCTGCTCCCTACCCTGGCTTCTGCACTTCCTTGGAGGGGCTTGGGAAGAGCTGCAAAGCTTACATTTCTGCCTTGAAAACCCCCTTCATTAATTATTCATTTACCAAAGTCATAATGCCAAATCATACAGAATCATAGAATCATAGAATGGTTTGGGTTGGGAGGGACATTAAAAATCATCTCGTTCAAAACCCCCTGCCATGGGCAGGGACATCTTCCACTCAAACACATTGCTTCAAGTGCCATCCAGTCTCACCTTGAATGCTTCCATGGATGGGGCATCCACATCATCTCTGGGCAAACCTGTCCCAGTGTCTCAGCGCCCTCACAGTAAAGGATTTCTTCCTAATATTTAATCCAAACCTACCCTTTTTCATTTAAAAGCCATTCACTCTTGTCCAGTCACTATAAGCCTTTGTAAAAAGTCCCTTTCCAGTTCTCTTTTAGCCCCCTTTAGGTACTGGAAAGCTGCTATAAGATCTCACTGGAGCCTTTTTTTCTCCATGATGAACAGCCCCAACACCCTGTCTTCAGAGGAGGGGTGCTCCCACCCTCATATCATCTTCAAGGCCCTCCCCTGGACTGGATCCAGCAGGTTCACATCATTCTTATGCCGAGGCCCCTGACCTGGATGCAGTACCTCATATGGGGTCTCACCAGAGTGGAGCAGAGGGGAAGAATCACCTCCCTCAACCTGTTGGCCACGCTGCTTTGGGTGCAGCCCAGGATGCAGTTGGCTTTTGGGGCTGTGAGTGCACATTGCCGGATCATCAAACTTAGACTCAGACTACTGTCTGTCCAAAACTGCAGGCATGAGAAATTTACTCTGAGCCTCAGGTCACATGTGTGGGGCAGTCGATCCGTACTGCTGGGGGGCTGTTTCTTCAGATGAACTGGCTCTGTTGGAAACAGTTCCCTTGGCGGGTACTACCAAACCAGCTGGCCCTCAGGAATGATAGTACTTTGTACTCTTGGGCTTGGTGTTGAAAAACGGTATTTGGAAAAAGTCTTCAGTTGAAGGGGAGAAGAAATTTGTAAGGACTCCTCAGTTTTTAACAAGGCTTACCCAATGAAGTTTGAGATGTCAGATCTTCTTGTAGAAGGTGGGCTGTCTTTCATCTCCTAGAGGCTGTGCTTCCTCAGATGAAGTACCCCGCTGCCACTATGGATGTCACCACCAACCTCGGGAAGAGATGTCTGTTCAGCACCAGCAGAATCAATGGTGCTTTTGCTGTCCAGGACAAGGGGTTTTCCTCTGAGGGGCAGAGGAAGCTTTGTTGCAATACCGTGAGGATTAGAGATTTCCTAAAGGATCTGCCCCACTAAAGATAAGGACTAAAGAGACTGAAGGATACAGAATGACTTTTTGGGTACTCAGAAGTCGAAGAGAAAATAAGTTCTAAAGAGAAGCAAACTCCACATTACCTGTCTGGAGGTAGAAAAGTAAATCTAAGACTGCCACATGATTTCTGGTGACATAACCAGTTACAGAGTTAACACTGTAATATAGTAAGTAAACAATCTTGCTTAATATTGTCTTGCATGGAAGGTCTGCACATATTTTAGTGTTGATAAAACCCAGTCAGTCTTTAATGAGGAAAGACAACATCATCATCATTATTACTATTATTATTATTATTATTATTATTATTATTGTTATTACTATTTCCAGTTTCTAAGTCAGCCCTGAAAGGGGTTCTAAGAGTGGCTCCTGGTTTGAGGGTGTCTAGTATGTATCTCCATGAGTTTCACTGCTGCTGTGTGCTGGTCTCATCTTGACTGTGGCATTTCTGAATAGTGAAGCTGGATGGCTCCACCCTGCAGCACCCTCTCAAAGTCAGTGCCTGCTTTTGTCTAGTCAGTCACACACCCCCCTTCAGGTGATAAAGGCAAAAGGCCACCTCTCTCAGGCTTTCACTGTCACAGTTTTCTCCCAGCAGTCTCAGAAGGTGCTGTCTCCTGAGCTGACTGTGGGGGACCTTCCCCTCTGAAGTAATTTCTACTTATGTCATTCCCTTTCTGCACACTTTCTTGCACTGCTCCCAAGAAGGAGTGGACCTCATGGTCTGCATGTATAACGCTGCTGGAGGGAAGGCAGGCAGAGCTGACAAGAGTCAGGACATGATGGGGAATGAAGCAGGGGAATAATATGATATGCTGAGGGAGCAAGCTTCTTCCTTGTCAGCATTGCTGAATGTGGGGTAAACACTGTGTGCCATGTGCTAGAGAAGAGCTACACTACCCCAACAGGCTGCCTTGCCACTCTCACAGCTGCCTCCATCCAGCCCTCGTGAGGATCTGTAACCATGCAAGCTCCGTTCATCTCACACAAAACCCAGAGCTGCATCCCTTCACACATTCCTTCCACGAGCCATGGAGAGAGGAGATGCAATCCACAGAAGAGAGATGGAGTTCAGATGTCCCATTGTTGTGCAGTCACTGCAGGTGGTGACAGGCCCTAGTTGCCTTCTTCTCTTGTCACTGGGAACGTCAAGGCTTTCTGACTTTAACAACCTTCTTTTTCTGAGTGTTAGTGACATTCTCTCTTATGCTGAGGCTTCCAGAAGCGCCCATTTCCTTGTTTGTTCTGCCCTTTTGCTGTAGAGCGAGCAGCCGTCCTGCCACCTGAGAGACAAGCTCACTCAGGAACAGAGAGGTTCTTGTGTCCTCCAGAAACTGTTGGGCTTCGGTGGAACTCACATAACTACTGCATCTGTCAGGGCAAGGGCGCCATGACTCCAGAAAGGTTTTTAAGACTGCAGTCAATGTCCCTTGGCCATAGATAGTCAGGAATGAGAAACACAGCATGCCCTGGCAGTGCAGAACCCACTGCCATCACCACCTGGGGACATTGCTGTCAATACAAACCAGGGACAAGTGCATCTGCTTGGAACCACACTGAGCATTGCCTGTAGTGAAAACCAGGCCTACATGATCAGCTGAGCACCCTGAGACAGCTGGCTTTCATTTTAGAGCCCTGGTGACATTTCCCACTTAAAAGATAAAGTAAATGGGTATGGGTTGAATAAAGGTGTCTTCTTTCAATACTGACACCCCCTCAAGCTGCTTTAGCCTGTGAGATCCACCAAGGGGTTTGGGTGCTTCATCCAGCAGGAGACCAGGGAACACCCACACACATGGAGATGAAGATACAGTTTGGTATCCAAGACAAGTTGGTATCCAAGACACACTTTCTTCCTGGAATGCCTCTGAGTTCCCCGAGAAAGAAGAACTAACATAAATGTTTGTGCTCATTTAACAGGAAGCCCTGTTAGAGACAAAGCTGAAAGACCCATGACACAATTTCATAGCAATGACACCAAGATTCATGATACTAATCCAGACTCAGAAGCCCACTAAAATACTTGGTTTGATGTGTCAGTGTTTTGAAGTCTGTTGTTTAAATTCATGGGCAATTCTCAACAGAGCAAAACTGTGCTTTTTTTTTTTCTTTTCTGATTGTAAAGTTAATGTAAACAGAGGTGTGTTCATAGATCCTCCTGGGAAACAGAGGAAGGGATGGCCTGGGTGGGGAAGGCATAATACAGATCAGCACATAAAATTCTTATTCCACCTTTGAAAGTACATTTCAACTCTGACAACTCTAGAGCACTATCCTCACTCAGCTCTGCCGGTATATTCCAGTGCTGCCTATCCACGTAGTCTGCTGTGCACTGTCTGCTTCAGTTTCTCATTTCCCCACTATTCAGGCTTCATTTTCTTTTTTTTCAATCTCTAAAAGTTTTTCTGCCCCTCACTTGCCATCTCATACCTCTCTCCTTCCACCTTTTGTCCCAACCTACCACTTTCACCTACAACGTCATAAATAGCTTGGAGACTCACACTGGTAACTGCCTCTAGCCTCATGTAGCAACAGACACAGGAAAGTGCTTTTTCATTGAAGGCTTCCATTCATAACAGCAGTTGGTCCTGTTTACATCAGGGAGCGCTTGGGAGTTCTGAATCTTCCACTTTTATGAGGCAGGGCAATCAGAGACTTCCTGAAGAAAAGAGAATGTATGTTGCACTACCTCGACTCTATTATTCAGATTGCTAAATTAGGATGCATCTAGTGTACAGGCTAATGTCTCCCATGTTTGACATCTGAGGATATAAAGAGAAAGCCAATAAATGGGCTAAATTTTAGGTGGTGTTGCTACTCCTACAGGAAATGTGAAATCATCCCCTGAAGATACTACTATGATGATTGACATTCAGGTTTCCTGTAGCCCTCCTGAAGGCTGGCCGTGAGCTCAGGGTTACTGCTACAGACGTAATAGAAGAAACATTGGAGAGCAAAGGTTTAGCTGCTCTCTTTTCTTGACATCAACCAGTGCTGCATATGGCAAGTGGAACCATGACAGTAAGCTTTTAAGCATTCCTGGAATCCCTCTGCTGCTCATCCAACCAGGGTTTTGTTAACCCACGCAGAGACACACAATTAAGCTTGTATTCATTAAAGTACCCTAGAAATTCCTCTTTGCTATTTCCATAATCAGTTCTGAATTATCAAGCCCAAGTTAAAATACTGTACCTTACACAGTTGATATCCTTCCACAGGCCCTTCAAAACCTCTCTCTTTCTGTAGATACATACACATCTGCACCAACACTCATATTCACTACTGCTACCTTGTTTTGTCACGTGACTCACCACCTCTGCTGCTGTGGAAATTGTTGTTTTCTGAATGCTGCACTGAGTATACTAAAAGCTTTAGAGAAAAAAAAAGACAAGGAAAAAACAGGACAGAGAAAACAGCTCCACCCTTCACGAAGAAGAGAGGAGACAGATCTGCGATTTGTTCTGCTGGTGCACAATGCTCTGGGCTGGCCACTGTGGTCACCTAGTAGGTTTGTGTTTTTTTCCTGTCTGGCCAGCCCCTAGCTGAGGGCATGCTGCCTGTATTACATCTGCTCTTCAGGCTCTGTGCTTGTAGCAGGTAAACAACCACATTCACAGTTCCAGTGCCAGTCCTCTCCTCCCTTACATGGCAAGGGTTTATCGGATCCAAGCCCGTACTGTTGTGCCCAAGGACAGGTTTGGTGAGGGCCGCTGTGCTCTGAATGCTGAAGAACTTAGTGCCTTGTGCCTTGAGACACAGCAAGGAACTGCCAACACAGGAAGGCCCCAGCCTCATGGAGATCGCCTCAATTTTCAGTAAAACTGCCTCTTTTATATTCAGCAAATAATCCAGGTGAAGCACTTTGATTATGACTTCATGTAGTCTTTTGCTTACAAGTACAGGAAATTTTCATCCTTTACCTTGCTCTCTTGCCTGTTTCTCATACCAGACATAGTACTCACAGAAAATTTAAGACTTTACTGAAGGACACAGTGTATTTATAATTTTAAGTGCTAATGTATGATGAGAATGCTGTTGGTTGTGAGGTGGTGGAATGAGATAACAGGCTGTGCCCGATGAAATGTCTTATCACTTCATGGATGCCAGTCATCACTTAGGAGTTCAGGAGTTCACCCAGTTCCCAGCACACCAAGAAACTGCCTGCAATAAGAATGTTTGAATAGTTAGCAGAAAAAAGATCTGCAATGATAAAGTGGATAAATTAATGTTGGGTGTCTGGCCTCCTAGGCTGGGCAGCAGAGTAGGTTAACTCTGGATAGCCCTAGTTAAAATGGCTATGTTCTACTTCAGTGCATTTTCTCAGTCAAGACACCCTTCCCACTTTGCTCCATCGCATGTTTGGAACTTGTGCATTTTGTCTCTTTTTGCATCTTGTTCCTATCCATATATATCCCACTGGACATCAAGTCCCTGATCTCTATCACTGTCATATTTGCACAGCAAGCAGCATCCATCTCTGCCTGAAGGCATTCTTGTCATTCTGAACAGCTCTGATATGTGTTGCAATCAGCTCCTGAACTTTCTGACACAAGACTTATTGAAGGTTTCAGGATCTTCATAAGCGAAGCTATATTGGACACTCAATCCATAGTGATAGTTTGGGACACATGAGAAGATGAGGCTTCTCTTTCTCCAGGCAGAAGAATGAGTGTGAACACTAGTAAAGCTTGTGCCACGTCTTTGCCTACTCACAGTTTCTCTCTGGCTTCTGCCTGGAAATTAGCTCAGAGGCAACTCCATTCATATTTATTCCTACTTCTGTTGGATTGAGGATACAGATATTTTTTGGTTCTCAAATTCCTCTGCTGGGCAGCCAGCATATTACAGTATGACAAGAGCTCCAGACATGGGCATTTTTGTGGGGACTTTCTGCCCATCTCTCCAACCTGTTGAGGTCTGCACAGCCCTCTGGGGTATTGGCTTTGACCAGCTTTGTGTCATCAGTGAACTTGCTGAGAAGGCCTCTGCCTCTTCACCCAAGTCATTGATGGAGGAGTTAAACAATACTAGGCCCAGTACTGAACCTTGGGGGACACCACTAGTGACCTCCAATTAGACCCTGTGCCACTGATTACAACCTTCTGGGATCTGCTGTTCAGCCAGTTCTCAATCCACCTCACTGTGCCCTCATCCAGTTTACACTTCCTGAGTTTGTCTGTGAGGATCTTGTGAGAGACAGTGTCAAATGCCTTGCTGAAGTCGAGGTGGACAATATCCACTGCTCCCCTCTCATCAACCCAGGTAACTGTTCGTTGTAGAACACAATCAGGTTGGTGAAGCATGGTTTACTTTCAGTGAATTCACGCTGACTACTCCTGATCTTCTTCTCATCTATGTTAATACAGATGTCTCCAGAGTGAGGCGCTCCATTACCTTGCCAGGAATTGAGGCAAGGCTGACTGGTCAGTTGGTTACTCGGCTTTATGTACTTCAGTACAAGGATTCTGTCTATTTGCCAGTTTCTTCTATTACTTTAGAAATACAGCTTATTGTTGAGTTTTTTCTTCAAACAGAATTCTATCAAGCTCTGCTGGACTGAGTGACACAAGCAGTCTAATTCTTGGAGTAACTTATCCAGGAAATGTTACTTGTTTTGTTTCCAAAACATTAAATTTTTCTGCAGTGTTGCTAGAGAAAAGCCAAAATCCCATGCATGCTCTTCCACTAGCAATTGTTTTGTCTGTAGATCTACTGAAGGCATCACTTGCCACTTGTTCAGCAAGTTTAACTGTAAATAAATACATCCATCAATCAAAACATATTTCTCTGTAATCACTATATTCCCTGATATTTTAACCTTTATATTTTCCTTGGCATTGCAGCTTGGCTTTCCCTGGCAGAGCGATAGTTAGGCCACTGTTTCGTTTACATTTGGCTTGGCAAGTTTGCTATCCTCTCTTGCACAGTGCTGAGCACGTCTTCACACATTCCAACCACTGCCAAATTATGTGTTTGGTGCTTTGTTTACTGTTCATACAGAGAGTATTTTTTCTGAGACTACTGCTGAATTAATTTTTGCTTATCATCTTATGTTAATGCCAGATATGACCAAAATATTGTTTTCTGAGTCACATCTTATTTTCTTCGAAAGAAAATATTTCTTTCATTTTCTTCTCTGCAGACCTTTTCTGGCTACAATTACTGTACTTGGCTAGTGAAAGATACCTGAATTTGCATTTCTTACTACCTACATGTGGTGAGAAGTGCCAAGACTGATATTCTGCCCATGGCTGTAATTGTGTACTTGAGTGTTTACTTTAACTTGTATATTCAGGGCTCAGTTGTGCTATTTGCCCACTTGTCTCTGTACCATCATACCGAGCTTTAACTGGAAGCCTGATATTAACAGGCTTTGTGAAAAAGTAGGGATTGGAAATGTACAACTGGCTGACACTTTCCTTCACTTAATATTTTTGTAAGTCTTCATAGGATAATTCCTCAGATAAGGTAAATTTGTCAACCTTGAAGCAGTCTGACAATCTACGAAACAACATAATCCTAGAGATTAAATGGGTTGATGCAGTGATCTCTGAGGAGACAGTTCTCTTACTAAGATTTTCTTTGTCTCAAAAACAAAGAAAACCTCAAAGCAAAGCAAACCCCATGGGCTGAAAACCACAACGTAGTTTCAAAACAAATTCCTTATACCACAGAGTCTAGGCAAGCAACGAAGGCCCAAAGTTTCTCCTTATTTTTTCTGTAAGATGTAGGGCAATATGTTGAAACAAAATTATCATCTAACACTAAAATCTTAAAATTTTATTTAAAACCCTTAAGTGTGTGATCCTACTACATCATGTGTCATAGACCCGAAGTGCCCAATACTTTGTGGCATTGAGATGCTAGAAACTCTCATCAAATTTCATTATTTGCAGTTGCACCAGCTCTTCTCTCCATGGGCTTACCTGCTCATGATTTTAATGTTCTCCTCTTGTTTGTTAAATTTTGTCACTATGAGAAGATTTGAGCATTTTTCGATAACAGAGCTGGAAATAGTTCAAAGGACTCATCTGAGAGAAGTCAGTCACACATTAGAAAGAGTTTTCATTAAAAAGTAAAGACACAGAGATCAAAGGGGAGCTCAAGAAAGAAGCACACACTGACTTCAGATAGGGCAGAATCTTATTGTTAGAACAGTATAATGAGAAACAAGTTATTTCCCATTTGAAAGAAAATTCTGTCTTAGAAATTTATGACAAGGAAGAGAAATCTGTAAAAAAGACATCTTGCTTAACAAACATAATTTTCAGAGGTAAATTCCAAAGAAGTTTGTGAGGAAACTGCTGATGAGTACTTCTGTGTGAACAATCTGAAGAAGAATACTATCTCAGAACACATATGACTGTATCACTAATATGAAGCTGTTTGCTTTCCTGCAAGGCCAGAAGGAATATCAGCTTTATTATTTACAGTTCAGACTTATTTTCCAAATTTTGCTTTTGCCTAGTTCTCTGTCACCTCTAATTTCTGATGCTTTCCTTTAATCACTTTCATTTCAGCCTGACTCAGCATAACAAACATCAAAAAGACATCTCACTGCATATCAAACATCTGCTCTTATTCTGCTATTTATGACAAATTTTTAATGTAACTCCCTATGAACTACTCCAGCAATGCCTAAAAAACAGCAGTTCTGGGCTACAAATAATATGTGTGGTCTCACTTCAGCCCTACAGGAAATGCCATAAATGGGACAAGAATATGGTGAGATGTATCATGTAGAGTCAAACAGAACCCCTTCGTTACACCAAGTGACAGATGTTCTTACAATGCTGCACCAAGGTTCCAAACAGTTATGTATCAGTTACTGGGAATTTTACAGACCAGATCTGCATGGCATCACTCAAATGTCTGCAGGAGTTCAAGGCTAGTCTTTTTTTTGTTCTAAATCCAGGAGAGCAAACCCCAGTGCATTTCTTTCACGTTTTGCAAAATCGCCTAAAAAAGTCTGGATACCTAATACCTCTCATTCATCGTTTAACAGTGACATCAGTGATTAAAAAAGATGGGTAAGATAACCATGAACTGTCATCTAGACAAAGGATTATTCTGCTTAGAACACCTTAGTAAGCACTCAGATGGCAATGGCACCTTCAGGAGAGGCACTAAGAGTGTCCCTGTCCTCCACGAGGTTCCTTTACAAGAAACAGAACCAATATTTCAGCATCTCTGGCTTGAACCGGCCAATAAATTCTAAACAGGAAGGAAGGACAACAATCATAAATCCTTAGACATCATAGTTTCCTCAGGTTTGTCTCACTGAGAAACTAGATTAAATAAGCCCCAAACTAAACACATCTCAAACAAACACAACAAACTAAAATTTTAGGAAACACCTATATAAGTGACTTTTTGGAACGCACCTTGAGCCACTGTCTCAGGTAAAATAAGTAATTGGATCTTCACCAAATTTCACAACACTCATTCAAGGGTCCACGTTCATTTGTATTTCACAAATAATTCTGTGACAGAATAAAGAAAGTCCTTCAGAAATGGTGTCCTTCTCTCTAACACTCAGTAGATGAGCTCTTGGGTAGGCGACGCATTTTCCTGAAGATGGCTTGGATGAGGAACAATGTAGGGCTGAAAGGACAAATAATCAGCCAGCCAGAACCGAGCACACCGAGACTGAGATGTTTTTTTCTGTCCATCAGTTTAGTTCTCCTTTACTACAGACTAAGCTGGTTACGTCCTGTCCTCTCACCAGTGGATGTGGACAACTACCAGCAATTGTCTGTATCAATTTCCTTTGTAAAAAACATCACCTGGCCTACCCAAAGAGTCCTTCCTTCTACATAATGGCTCTGTTGCTCCCTATCTTGTAGGTTATGGTTTCTAAAAGTTCTAGAGGTGATGTTCACTCCTCTTGGGATACCCCCAGCTACTTACAGCTTCAACACACAACACCAGCTAAGGTTGAATATGGTCAAGTGAAGAACAATTATTTCCTGCATCTTTTATGCATATCCCAATTTACTATGTCCCAGAATAGGAAACCTACAGAAAACATTATTTTTGTCTGAAATTCAACTTTCTGAATCCTCATTTTCAGTGACTTTTTGTCCACTTACTTCTCACTGCTTCAGCTAACCCTCATAATTTTTCATTAAGTTGGGGAGCTTGAAATCTGTGACATCTTTGTTGAAAATATTCCTTTCCAGTAAGAAGACAAAGGTGACTCCCATAATTTCTAGAAACTCTACCAGTTAATCTAAAAATGATTTGCAACAGAGGAAAAACCCAAGCTAAACATATGATACCGCCTCTGAAAAATGGGGAAAAAATTTCCCCATCTACTGCCTTTATCTGTAGACCAGAATCTTTGTATTGTGGCAGTTTTCTCTAGTGCTCCATCAGTTGATCTCTGTTTCCTTGACAGCCTGTTGAACACCAACAATGTCCGTGGATCAAGAAGATATCGGCTCCCTACTGGCATCTCCTGGGGTGAAGATGACCCAGGGCAGGGAGTGTAACAGAAGCAGAGAGCCCAGACTGTACAATGCAAATCTTTTACTGCAAATTAAGCTCTTATTTCTCATTGTGTAAACACTGGATGCAGAGAGTTTAAACTGTAAACTGAGCACCTGGCAGAGCAGAGCCAACAGCATCCAGGCCATGTTAAACTGAGTGCCAGTGGCTGTAGTTGCATGCCCCAACATGTCCCTCTGCCTTGCATTTCCAATTAGCTGGTTTTAGGCTTCCAGACGCACCCAGCTGGGCGTGGAATGAGATGTGGACAGATTTAAGGTCCTCCAAGGATGTCCCAAAGTGCCTCTGAAGTGAGTAACTAGTTCATTTATTGTGGTGAAAGAGAGAGAACAGAGAGGGGAGAATCAGCAAGGGGAGATTCAGGAGCTGGGAGAAGGAAGCAAGGAGACACAGAAGGGAAGTAACAGGTTTGCCACCTGGATGATGCCACTCCTGTCAGCTCACAAAGGCGGCTGAAGGTAAAGCACACTTATCTGCTGCAGAACAGGTTTGGCTTCCTCTGCCCATAATACTGCACACTTCCTTGTGCTCCCGGCAGAGGACAGCCCTGGCTGCTGCAGCCTCCCCTTCAACCCCCAGTGAGCAGGGGAAATCCCAGTGTGTTCACGCTGTCCCTCACACCACTGATACAGCTGTCCCAGTGCTGTTCCCCGGGCAGGTCTGTGGTGGCTCAAGCAGAATGGTGAAGCTGCTCCAGAACCTGGGATGCGGTCCCCAGGGCTGCTCATTTCCCACCGCAGCCTGAGCCAGCTCAGCAGCTTCTCCTGCCTCGCCTCCCAGTTCTGCACTGGGACACTGGGGTGCCTCTGCCAGCAGCATCCTGCTACTGACACTGCTCGTGACATCCTCATCGTTTGTGGTTCTCCCAGAACTCGAAGACCTTTAGTGAACCCGATTAGTCCCAGCACTGGGCAGAAACCGTGGTTTTACACCACTGCTGCTGTTGTTTTGTGTGGAAGTAAACATCAAAATGCAAATCAAATCTAGCTGGTTGAATGGGTCACTTCAGCACCAGACAAAAGGGATCTGTTTGGAAAAGGAACTGCTGCTACAGCCCCAGAAAGCATTCAGAAAGCAGAAGTGATTTGTGGGGAAGAACTCCACCCCTTTCTTAACCAAAGCAATTTTATGAGGGCTGGAGAAATGACTTAAGTCACTGGGACCACAGAATCACCCACAAAAGCAGTTTGTTTAAATTAGGGAACCAGCAATGGGGTAAGGGAGCACCGTCCAGTGCAGGGCTGAGACCCAGGAAGGATTTGGAAAGGCTGTGGAACCAGTTCTCCAGCATCTGCTGTCTAAAACACCAGCGTGCAGGAAGGCTCTGGCAGAGCTGAGGCACCACAGAAAATTAGCACCCACTCTGCACTGCCACTCCAGCACACTCCTGCTCTCATCCAGCCAGTGCTCCAAAATGCACCAACTTGGTTTTCAACTGGTGGATTCAATCAACAATGAAATCAACACTAGTGTAAACACTTCAAGTGGCCACCTTTGGTGCTCTCATACATGTTTGTCACAGGCAAATTCTCTGAAAATGAGAAAGGTTCTCAAGGAATTCCCATGGAAACCATTTAATGTACAAAGGTATTGTCATGGTCGCTTAGCCAATAGTGTCAGCTACCTGGCTCTGTAGAGAAATCTCCCAAAAAATCAAATCACCTAAAGGCACAAGCTGTACCTGGCCTCAGAGGATGAAAAAAGCCCGTAATTCACTGGAGTGCTGACTCTGTAGCTCAGCCCAAGAGTACAAATACTGATGGCACATAGTGGTTGGGCACTGGGAAAGGCTCTCATCACACTTGCCTGACATGGAGCAAAGGACACTCAATACTAACACAGCCAACGTAACTCCTTATGTCTGAGTGTCCACAGGCAGGAAAATATAAAAAATATAATATTCTAAAACATTTTAATGTAAGAGACACTTTAAAAGAGGCACATGAAAGACGTGAGAAAAAAAAAGACTATTAAAAAAAACCCTAACTTTTTTTAAAGAGGACTCTGATTAAGTAATAATTCTCATTAAACAAAAGGTTCTAGCTTTCTTGAAGATTTCCAATCTTCACCTCAGGAAACCCAAAGCTAGAGAGATGCTTGGATCCCCTACAAAAATCAGCCATCATCTTTACCTTTGTCTGTACACAGAAAGCATGGAGCAGAGACATCTGACACTCATGGCTCTAACCCGAGGAATAAATAAAACACTGTCCCTTATGACTATTTTTAAAAGGGGTAAATTTAGAAGGAAGGAGGAGACAAGGGGGTGGAATACATTATTAGTTTCAGGTTTTTTTCAGTGCTCATTGGTTTGTATAAAGGCTTGGCATGTATCAGTAGGCAGAAAAGTGCTTGTTAATTTTGCATATGGCTGTTATTGCCATATCCAGACACCTATGCAATCTTCCAGTTATGGAGTATCCACTCTTCCACTGCCATGTATCTGAACCATGACTTGAACAAAGGCTTCATTTGGCACTCTGTAGTCCTGAAAGCCATGGTTTAAAAACACAGGGCAATATTCTACAGCAATAGAAAAGTTATCAGCAAACATGCAAACTTTTGATCCTTTCCTATTCGAAACCAGTTTATAAAGTTCTATAGCACAAACTCTAGCTATTCCTGAGGAAACGACAAAAAAAAGCAGCTTCAAGATGTTATCCTCTCTGTTGAGACATACAATCCACTCAGGCAGGAAATATACACAAATAGAGGTGGATAGTCAGTCTGAGATGTAATGATAACAACCTGCTGACATTTCAGAATCTTCCTTCAAATAACAGGTGCTGGCTGAGTACACACAATGCTAGAGAGTGGGAAAGAGCTTTTCAGAAGTCATTGCCTTGAATCACAGAACAACACTGCAGGAGACTGACTACAAGCTGATACATAACTTGGGGCCAGCCCTAAGTGGCAAAAATCAGAACAAACCACAAAAAACCCAGCCCAAAATCTAAACACCTCTCTCAAAAAGATACTTCAGAGCGTTTTAGACGAGGAGAGAGGAGGCACTCATTATCACTACAGCCAAAAGACTGCAACAGACCTTCTTTGAGGAAAGGATCACCTGGCCAGCATGATCCAGGGAAACCAAATCAAGACACATAGTTTCTGGCCTGACAAGATTTAGAAGAGCCTCTTGGGTCATCCAGGACTCTCCCACCACTTGCACCCAAAATACATCTTTACTTCTCTAAGTGGCAAATTGTCCCCTTTACACAACAAACCAATATTTTGTGTCTGTTCTATACTGCTTTTTATTTCCTTACTTTTTTATTAAAGTAATGAATATTCTATTTTCAGCCATCTCCAATACCAGCAGGAGCTGTCCTTACAGACATAATAATAAACCCCCTCTTCGTAGCTTCACTGATCAGTCCCTTCTCAGAACTGCTGGAGCATGGGGAAAGAATGGGGAAAATAGCCTCTTATTTTTTTTCTTGCAATGGATGCTATCTAGACTAAAAACTTTATTGATCTGTGAAGCTTTCTGCTAGCCCTCCTTTCCCAGAGGTTTCACAGAGTCGGCAGGAAAACAAACCCAAACCTGCGAGGAAGAAACAGTGTCATAAGCAGGATGTTTGAAATGCAGCTTGCTGACTCAGATTCGGGGGACAGAACCTTTAGGAGCTTCTCACAAGAGGACAGTCCACCCACTTATGCCACCACTGTGATGGAGCTGTGAGTGGTGCAGAAGCAGCAGCTGGCCTTCGCTATCCTGGCTGTGAAATAGCACGTGGGGAGTTCATGCTGGAGTTCTGGGAGCTTGCTCCCATGTAGTGCCAAGAGTCCTCAGTTCTCACGCTCAGTCCAGATTCCTCCTCTTGTTTCTCCTTTTCCTTTGATATCCCTTCTCTTCACTTGCAGCAGCACATACAAGTGTTAGAGATGCGTGCCACTTTCCCTGTGCACGCAGACACACAACACCCCCTTTTTTCACCTACTTTCATCTGACTGTATCTGCCTCCTCCCTACCTTCAGCACCGAACCAGTATCAGCAAACATATTCCATGGTCAGACCACAAAATACTGAGGAATACAAATACAGCTCTTTATCTTCCCGAGTTAAAGCACTCTTTGCTTTTTTGAGCAAGGGCGTCTGCATTTGCACACGTGTATGTGACTACTAACACACACACACACGCCTCAAGTTCCTCTTGAATGAAGCCTCTGAACAAGGCATGAGGCTCTGTCAGTGTGAAGACTGTCACACACTCTGGGTCTCTCATTATTTGTTAGTTAGCGTGCTTAATCACCTCTTTTACAGAACTACTCTGTCCTCAGTATCTCATCTTGTTCTGTCCTCCAATGGCATTTATTGGACCCAAGGCAGCAGTCCCAGAACTCTTCTTGCTCCCTTTTGCTCACCTTGAGCGAAACACACATTTACAAAGCAGGATACTGATACACAGATCCACCACCCCAAACACAGAGGGCCAGCCCTCCTCCTGGGTGAGATTTGCCTCTCACCAAGACCCACTCTGATGAAGAAATCTTCACACAAGGGCAAAACAGAAAAAAACCCCCATCAAATCTGAAAGGCGACCCTCATTTTAGTTAAAATGGTCCAAATCAAGACTCAATTAAAGCCTCTTTTCTTCATTTCTGGGCAGGGAAAACCAGAAACATTTGTCTCAGGCACAGACACAAGCAGGCAATCTTGGTTTTGCTGGTATTTAAAATGATGAAGAAAGGACTGACAGCACCTCTAAGATCCCCTATTCTCCCTATAACATTTCTTCTTTTGGAAGCAAGAAAGTCAACATTTGAAAACTGAGATTGACACCTCAGAAAAGTAAGTGTCCCATACAAGAGGAGAGAGTGAGGGCACGGGATTTCCACTGCTCAGATTAAAATCACACAATACAATTATTCTGCCAGCTCCTGAAAAAAAAAAGAAAAAACCCCATAAACTGTACTAGATAAAATCAGCAGCAGTGTTTCCTCTCAAACTGCAGAATAGCACCTTCAGTCCTTTTGACCCAAGCTGAGGCTTGCATGCCCTAGTAATTCTAGCAAATGAGGAACGTGACAAGCTGAGCAGTTAGGCCTTATCTATCTAAGTCAGGATAATTACTCTGAAAAAGCACCTTATCGTACAGATCAGGCAGCATGGATTTTCATTTACTCTCAGATACTGCACGAAAGTACCACATCCCCTCTCACGAGGTTACAAACGGCCCAGACACTGTAGGGAGAGAAAGGGGCTGTATAAGGAGGAAAAGGAAAAAAATACTCAACAGCAGGAGAAAGAGGATTATCTTGAATGGCCTGCCACTGCTTTTTCAGGGATTCTGGTTTTCATCATCCTCTTTGTTTTACTTCGTAAAGATTCCAACAATGATAATAAAAGAAGTCTATCACACACTTGAGAAAAAAAAGAAAAAAAATTACACAAGCAGTTATATCTGATCTTCGGGGAAATCATGACTAGGGTTGTTTGCTGACCCAGCAAACATAGCTTGGGTGGAAACACCTACTAAGTAAAAAAAAGCACAAAGGCACAAAACACAATAGAAAAACAGCCATGAGATAAAAATGCCTATTTCTGTGTCATTCTCATCACCAGAGTCCCACAGAATCCTTGCCATCACTTGTTTTGTCAGGAATTATTTCTCCTAAGGCATACTTCTTTTATTAAGTGTGGAGTAAGGAAACAAGATGAGTTAAGGTCTCAGAATTAAACAGTTTAGTCTTGGAAACTTGTTTTCTAGATATGACATGTCACCCAGTCTGGCTAGAGTTGCAGTGATTTAGAATAAATATAACATTTTTGAATTAATTAGAAATTATGGGCTGTTGTGACCCCCAATGATGAGCACGAGAAAATTTAAAGTTAGCAGGAGCCCAAGAATTTAACTTAAAAAATCCAATCTAACGTCATTGTTTCTGGTGATACTTCCATGAAAACAGAGAATGATCTAGACACTGGCTCCTCTTTCCCCCAGTAAAAGCTGCTCTAGATCATTCCCCTACCCTCCCATTAGATTCATGCAATGCTGAAAATTTCTGAGTCTTTATTATTATTATTATTATTATTATTATTAAATTTAAACAAGATGGGGAAAGAGCAGCACCTTTTAAAAAAACCCTGTTGTGTGCTATAAAGGATAAACAGGTGAGGTTTAAAAAAAGTTAAGTTTATATATGTACATATACACACATACACTAAACCAAATTAAAACCAAAAAACTTGTGAGGAAGTCATTTTCAACAAGAGAGAAGAAAGCCTTATTCCACATCAAGCAAAAGCACCACAAATTAAGATTAGAGTGCACAATCACATGTAGTGCAGATACCAAACTAGCCTGGGTCCCGGAAGCAGTGGAGCTACAGCAGGACAGAGCTCCATGAGGGCCATCTCATCCCACTCCTTGGCAGAAGCAAGTGCAGAGTGTGCATTCAGGAGGGAGTGCTGTACAGGCACTGCCACAGCTGCCTGCTCTGCCTCCCGCTGTTTCGGCAGACGCCGCAAAACGCAGCAAACGAGTGACGATAGGAGACCCAGAGCTGAGCTGAGAGATTTCTGAATTCCCCCATTGTCTCTCGGGTGCTCCCTGCCTGCTTCAGTCGCATGGCAGACAGCTCCTCATTATGTATTATTTGTGCACTGAGGTTCCCATTCTTGCGTACCTGCACCTTTTCCTATCTCTCTTCTACCCCACAACACCACTTCTATTCCCTCCAGGCTGACAGGGTAATAAAATTAGGAAGGGGCATGTACACCTAACTAAGGGGAACCGTCAACAACCAAATGTAGCTTAAAAAATAATAACAATTCTTAAAAAAACCCAATTAAAAAACCTGTTAAAGTTCTGCAGACTTCTGGCAGGGTTTGGTCATTTAGCCCAGAGGTCTTTGTCTTCAGGGCCTGCAGGCTAAATTGTCCCGACTGGCAAGAAGCATGCAGTACATGATAAAATTCTGACTAAAAGAAAAAAGTAGTAAAGGCTGGGGGAGAAGAGGCTCTAACAGGGAAACCCCAGACTGCAGTAGCAGCACTTATGCCACACGGTAGGCTTTCAGGAGGGTGAATTCCTTCCTGTTGGTGCGAGCTGCCCAGATAAAAAGAGCAGCTGCCATGAACTGCAAAGGTGCCGACACACAGGCGAGGCAGAAGGACCAGCCGAATTCACCCCTCACATCCTCCGGCAGAGGCAGCTTCCTATGGAGCAGCTCAATCCCAGCTACATAGCAGCCAACGAGGCCCAGCGTACACAGCCCTGGGGAAGGAAGCAGCAAAGCACAGTGAGCTCACCCATGGAGTGCGCCAGGGCGTACTCTGAGCTTCTGCAGGAGGATGGCAGGACACTTACCTGCTAGGAAATGCAGGACTCCAGTGGCAATGGCCGGGTAAAGGCTGCGACAGGCACAAGCACAGAGCCCAATCAGAGCCCCAAAGCACATGAGGCCGATGCTGACAAAGGGCAGGAGAAACTGTAATCGCCAGAGATCTGCATGTGAAAGAAACACACAAGTCAAGTTTGCTGAAGGTGAGCTAGAAACAGATCTTCTCCCACCATCTTATATTCCCTTCTACCCTGCTGTTTCTGCTTCATCAGACATTCTACATTCACAGCCAAAAAGGACCAAAGACTCCACTGAAGCATTAATAACTTGTTAACTCAAAAATTCCTGTACTGCATTCATAGGCAAAACCCTTGCTAACACATCTGTGTCTTCCTTTTAAACTTTGACCTACTGCCTGCACTACTGTAAAAAACAATAAATGGCGAGCAAGACACAGAAGCTTTCCTCGCTGCTGACTGTATTTGAGAAACATTTTTTTTTTAATTCTACTTGTTTATCTGCCAGAACTGAAAGACACTTACAAGTCCGATTCAAATCCGTGCCACTGTTGTGATTTCCAGGCTCTATGTACTTTTCTACAAACTGATCAGAGAGGGAGAAACTGATGCAGTTTGTAGTCATATCGGTTTCTGGGAGGGAAAAAAAGAAAAAGTTACCATTACGTGTCTCTCCCCCTTTCAAATCCTCCTTCCCTGCTTTCAAATCCTTCTTTCCCAGTGGTTTGAGCTAGGAAGCTCCTCTGAGTTCTCTTTGTGAGAAAAAATTACCTCTCCAAACAGATCTGTAGATACTTTCCTATGATAGAGTTGGCATAACGTGTCTGTTAGGAGGCACTACACTAAGGGACAGCATTACAACATGCAGAATCTTCAAGCTTCCCTGGATTATCCACAGAGAACTGTGCCATGTGGGACAGATTGAGAAAGAAATGTGGTGGCATATGATGCTCAACCATGTTGCCACATATTCTTGTGCTCAGGGTCCCTTAACTAAACTGTGCTTATCTCCACATGCAGAATGTAGTCTCGCACTAACAGTTAAATCAAAAACGGGACAGAAAGGCCTATTTAAAGAACATGAAGGATTTGTTTCTTTATAAGTTTCTACCTCAGATTTTACTTTGAGAATACTATTGAGCAGAATTGGTTTAAGTGTCTTCCAAAATAAGTATTTTCATGAGAGGGAAAAAAAAAGTATTTAATGTAATGGTTTTTTTTTCCTACAGAAATGTAGTTGAAAGTACATCTTTAAGAGAGTTCCAAATGAAGGGGTTCACATATACAGAAAGTACCCAAAATCGACTTTGAAGCAATTAAAGTAATTGTTCACCACACATTTCATCCCCCAACGATTTTGAAAACTACTACAAATATTTCACTCCATATCCATTCAAGGAATCCAAGATGTGCTGATGCAATGGTGGGATTTTTGTGACATGAACAAAGTGAATGACTAGCTAAAAGGAATGAGTGCCTCCTTGATAAAGTAGTGTCTTTATTCCATTGCTGGATCTCAGGATCTGTCCTAAAAAGACAGTAACTGGTAGAGCAACTATAAATGTATCCCCAGCTGGACAGCCGAGGCAAAATAAAAATCAAGCTTGTAAGACTAAATTTAGATCAAGTATCATGTGTCAAAACCAGAAACTGCAGCACTGACAGCCACAGACCATTTTGCCCTTTGCTTCTTTAAAAATCTGGGCTGTCTTTATTAAAAAACCAACCAACCAAAACATAAGCTAGAAATAAACCTTCTGGAGGAACAAAGCGGCACGAATCTGTTCTGAGGAAGTTAGCACACAGCACCCCAGGCAAGCTAGGGAAGTGATAATTGCTCTGGAGATACCTGGTGGGCTGTACCAGTGAGAGTTTTTGGGTACAGTGATACACCTCCGCCACAATCCAACCGTGCCGTTGCACCGGAAGAGCGCATCTGTGTAGGTCTTCTCATCTGCATCTTTGCTGACAAACTCCTCCCAGATGCTTCTACCAGCTTCGCTAACATTCTCGGCTGGGGACAGGGTGTGGTATTCGTACCAGAAGTCGGTGCCAATGGACGCTGCCATGTAGATGGTGGAGATGAGGCTGAGCACGCAGGCGATCACCAGCGCGGTAGCAAACCGGTTATCCATCATGGCGCCCTGGGTGGGAACACAGGGGCAAGTGAGCAACGCTTCTGGAAGTACAAAGTTATCCCAGCAGTGCCAAACTCGTGGCATCAGCCCCCTTCTGCAACGTTCCCCTCAGGATATGCATGCCTTCCTTTTCCTACCTGCTAGAATCAAAGGAACACTGAGCAAATCTACAGTGCTGGCCAGCATCCACTGGATCTGTGAGTTCCAAGTAGGGATAATATCCTGGAGAGTGTGCTCTCCCTGAAACAGCAATTGACAGAACAGCACCAACTCATCTCCAAAGCAGACGACACAGCTCACTGCCATTTGTGATCCTGATTGTAGGTAACGTCAGAGACTCCATCCACAACGCCCAGGAAGAAGACTTATCTTTCCTTAAGAGATTACCAAGGGTGGAAGTTATTTTTAGCCTGCCACCCCATACGGCTTTCACAGCTTGTGTTTACAGCAAAGACAAGAACCACAGGCATGCTGAAAAAGCTCTTCCAGGCTGCTCACAAAGGGCAGCCATGCCAAGGTGCTGGAATGCCTCTAGGGAAGAGAGAAATATGTCTAGGCACTAGAGGCAGAACATGAAGGAAGCACTGGAAGACAAATTTGGAAATTATGATAAATGCTGCAATAATGCCACGATACATACCGTGGTACTTTTTAAGACCTAGAACAATGGAGGGGGTGCCCTGTTCCATGAGAACAAGGTGACAAAACTGCAAGGCCTTCATATACTGCCACAATGACTTTGTGTCCCTCTCTTAGGGGTCATTTATGCCCTCCATTGTGGGGTTGTGCTCCCAAATGGCATAGATTCAGGGTCAAAGGAGGCATGGGGAAAATACAAATACCACAACATGCTTATGCTTATGAAAATACCATGACTTTAATGAGCAATTGATTGGTAATACAAGAAATGTTTTGTGGCCACAATACACCAGAGGACTCCTCTCAGATGCCAGTTGTTCTCATGCGCTTTGTGTGCTTGATTAAATTTATGGATTATTATGAATCAGGCTCGAGGCACTTGCCAGAAAAAAAAAAAATTGAAACTAGCTCAGCAGCTAGAGGTAGGCTGGTCGCAGGAGCTACTATCTAATCAGCTCTTGTCTACTGCTTGCTCTACCTCCCTTCTCCCACACACTTTGATCAAAATATTTTGGTGTACTTTCTTTGCAGCTGAATGAACCGCAACAGGAAACAGCAAGTGCCTTAAACCTCAACATTCACAAGGAAAAACACCAGTGCCTCAAGTCAGACTTGTCAGTAAGAAATTCTGACCTAGGAAACAAGCTGCAAACTGAAGAAGGGAATTTCAAAGGCATGAATGTTTGCTGTTAACAATACCATTCTTATTTCTTTTCCCCTCCATCTGCTCCTCTATTTGTCTGAAACTGGCTAACAAGGAGAAATTATGTGTGCCCATACCATTTCCTATGCTTCATTTCCATATTAAATGAGGCACACTCCGCAATATCCATCCTTGAATGGCATCCTTAGCGATGAGGAAGAATAGAACTGATTTTTGGTGAACTGACAAGGAACACCCATTCAAAATACTGCAAAGTTTGCATACCACAACTGTACTTAAATAATAATCTACAAGCTGTAAACTTTTATAAGTTAACAGAAATACTGAGAGGGAGAACACACCTTATCCGGGCTTATTTATGTAGAAAACATAGAATCAAGCCCAGACTTGGAAGCAAATTCTCTGTGCAGTGTTTAATTCCTGGTTATGTAGTTCCACCCTCCTTCAATATCCCAGCATCTTGCTGAAGGTACACAGGATATGGGACGAACAGCATAGGGAGAGCAAGTGCTGTATAGATCTGACCTCACCATTCAGCCCTACTGAGTTAACCGAGAGACCCCCTCCCCTTCATACACTGCCCCCGAAGCAAACAGGACAAGTGGCATCGCCAGGGCCAAAGCTCCTGCCCAGCTGAGCTCAGAGCTGAGCAGATCACTCTCAGAGCAAGCAGCAGAACAGGCTGATGAGCAGGCTGGTCTGGATTTTCCACTATATTGCGATCACATCTACTGCAAGAGGAACCCTCTGCAACAGACTCCTCTCTTTAGAAACGGCTCTCTCTGGGTGGAAGGATCACAAAAACCCACAAGCTCCATCACCAGAGTAGTGTCTGGTGAAAAAGAATGTAACCAGGACATTATCGGGCCATTGATCGGCTGTCACTGCCTTTCAACATAAATGCTGACAATGACAAAGCCCTATCAAATTTATACCTAACATAAAGACAGAAAAGAACTGGCCCAAAAGCCTTACTTTCAGCTACATATCCCTGCTGCCAGGTGCAGAACACTGGTGCTGGCAGTATCCCTACCAGATCACCATTAAAAAACACCCACACGCTTCTGCCAGCCTTCTGTGTGCTGGCATACTGTGAACACGGCAGAGTTGATGTCAGCTGGCAACCAAGAACAGTTCATAAGCAAAATGAAGGCTTAATCACCAAGCAGCAAATTAAAGCACAGCCCAGTGTTCATTATCCACTTGGTAAAAGGGACATGGCAATCTACTGACTTTCAATCCTCGTAATGTAACTGCAGGCAGGGGTAGAGAGCAGCCAAGGGGGCTACAAACCCCAAAATCTAGCGGGTGGCTTTGTGTGGCATTTGTCCCAAAATGACTTTCAGTATGGACAGGACAGTGACAAGGCAAGAGTGGACCCCCAAGTCCTTACAATAAAGGTCCCTTCAATGCTTCTGCCTAACACTTCAACTACTTACAGAAAAGATGAAGAACTCTACAACACTCTAGGCAAAGCTTGAACCAGTTTTTCCTGCCAGTGGAGCAGACTTGACTACCCTGCCCATTCACTGTGCATATCCACTGCATCTTCATTTGCAGGAGACACACTCCCCCTTAAATGAGGTGTCCTTTCAAAAGAGAGAATCATCCTGCCAGCCCCAGGCAGAGCTCAAAGGGAGCAGTGAGCACAGCCAGTAAGAAATAGTTACCAGAGAAGACCATGAAGAAACACACTGCGTGTTTATGGGATTAATGCCACGCTTTGCAAAAGATTCTGTGCAGAACAATGTGTAGGGGGTGCTTTAGAACGAACTTATGAAAAAATAACATTACTACTACCAAAGATGACACTAATTATAAAGACATAAAGATTGATAACAAATAAAAATGCTTTTTCTCCACAGGCTGTCAACAAGAGCCTTTGCTGTTTTAACAGGTTTGTTCACATAGCTCTGACAGCACATTTTTGTCTAACAGGAGAAGCTATTTCAAACAAGTTACAGCTGAAACTAAGCTATGCGACGAATTTAAGACAACATTAGGTGGTTGTAAACAGGCAGAAGTGCTTAACAAGATACTGCAATTATATTCCCATTTTAAAAGAAGTGAGACACATAAAAAATTTTAAATTTTCAAAAAAGAAAATTTTTGAAAAAAGCAAAAAAAGAGACGGCAAAGGCCAAACTGGAAGCAATATTCAACAGAATGACTAGACTGCATGCATTTCAAAGAAGGGAAAAACAAAGGGGGCAAGTCAGTAGAATCGGGAAAGAAAAAACAGAGAACAGAACTAAAGCAAGTATTCTGGCAAAAAATCAACTCTAAGACTGAAGACTGGACAGTCTTTGTAAGAAGTTACTGTACCATGGCAGAAGGGAATAAAAAAACATGCATTTTTATCTTGTTACTGCGGTCACTCCTTTCAGCCAACAGTGGGTCACCACATTTAAGAAACTCCTTTTATGTGACATCACAAAAGAGAAAGGCTGCATTCGCTGGCATTCTCTCAGGAAACACGCTTGCAATCAAAAAGAGATTAGGTAGAAGGCCTACAAGAGGGTGCAAATACGGGGAAAGGGCTACCAACAGCACCAAACAGGAGCATCCATTCGATATTCAGGGCAACAAAATGTTAAGAAAGATTGCTACCAAACACTTTCTTACCTTCAGAGATGTTCAGAGTCCCTCAGGACACACAGCTCCAATGATTCCAGGTCACTTCAGAGGCACAGTGTTGTTTGTGTCCTGTGGCCAGCGGAGAGCATGAAACGCAAACCTCCCTTCTGCCCTGACTGTTCCATTCATTCAGCTTCTTCCACACCACCAGTTCACAACAAGTGATCTACAAACAGAGAGCAAACCGAATGGCTGGATATCATCATTTCACTCCGAAATTACCTGACACACATCTCCCAGTGCTATCATTAACGAAAAAAAAAGATAAGATGGAGAGGGGAAATTACTTGAAAAGCCCTCGGGCCAAGAGAACCTGTCCCTGCAGGACCAGCCCAGCACCGGGCCGGGCCGGCCGGGCATCGCCACAGAGCGCGACCGCCCCTGGGGGCTCGGGCCTTCCAGGCGTCAGCCCCGCGAGGGGGGCGACAGCCGGGGGCCGGCAGCAAACCCGAGGGGAGCACCCCGAGCCCTCAGCGCCGTCTCCGCCCTCATTTGCCCCCTTCAGCGCCGTCCCCCCTCAGCGCCGGCCCGGCCCGGCACCCACCGCCCATCGCTGCTGCCGCCGCCTCGCACCCGGCCCGGCCCCGCTTCCGCCCGCCGCGCCCGCCCGCGCGGGGCACGCTGGGCGATGTAGTTCTGCCGCCCCCTTCCGGAGGCGCCGGGTGCCGGCCCTTGCACGCCCTGGGCAGCCCTTTCCAATGGCTCATCACCCTTCCTGTGGAGAAATTCCTCCTCGTGTCCAGCCTGAACTGCGCCGGCACAGCTTGGGTCTGTGTCCTCTCGTCCTATCGCTGGTAACCTGGGTGAAGAGGCTGATCCCCACTTGGCTACAACCTCCTTTCTAGTTCTTTCTGTTTCTCTTGACTGCTTATGAACAATGGTGACATGATAACCTGGCTGAATGACTTGGGAAAACAAGTAAGGGGAAAAAAATTCAGTAAAAATTCAAAAAATTGGC
This sequence comes from Rhagologus leucostigma, assembly GCA_013397725.1. Classification (NCBI taxonomy): domain Eukaryota; kingdom Metazoa; phylum Chordata; class Aves; order Passeriformes; genus Rhagologus; species Rhagologus leucostigma. The sequence goes on along the minus strand of VZTD01003142.1, from coordinate 823,607 downwards.
AACTCTGTATTCTTGCCCCAAGCTGGACATTTCCCTCCATCCCTCGTACACGAAACCACAGAAATTACAAAAGGACTCTTAAAAGTGGTTAACAATTCCCCTGGCTGAGAGACCAGACCATACAGCCTTGGTTTTACAAACCTCCAAACAAGCAAACAAATACTCAGAAAAATACCCCGGAAGCATCCAAGACTTTCACGCCTCTGAGGGTTTCTGGCGAATTATTCCAACCAACTCCTCTGCCAGAACAGCCAAGAACCGTTTTTGCAGCAAGGTATGAAATTAGGATGTAAAGGTGAAAGCAGTCATAGAAGAAACTTCTTGCATTTGGTGCAACATTGTTTCTTTAATTTAAAAAAGTTATTAGAAATTATATCTAATTTAAGAAATTTCTGTCTATATGCCCCACCTTTCTGGAACGTGGAGCTGTCACCAACACCTCATAATGTAACTATCTACAAAGCCATATTTTGGGGTCTGTCTGGGATTTATCCTGGATCTAAAATACTTGATATCTTTATTGATAGCCTGGAAGAAGGCAGAGTATTGCTGATAAACCTCACAGATGACACGAGGGAAGGGTAAACAATGACATGGAGAGGGCACTGGGACAGGGTGACCTGATCATGTCACAGCCGCCGGGGCAAGCAAACATGCATTTCAATAAGGTCATGGATGAGCTCATTAATTTAAAAGCAAAGACTGGAGGCTATACTTACCTGGCATAAGACTTCATCCTGGGAAACACAAAATGAAAAAGGAAAAATCTTGGTGAAATACCAACTGCCAAGACGTGGCCCCAAAAAAACCCCCAACTTTCCCGTAACCTCAGATGTATAAACTGAGAAATCACAAGGAAAGAAGTTGTATCACATCTAGAATTGCTGCTGGCTCTGAAATAGCATGTCTAGTTTTGATGTGTTGACAAAGTAGAGATAAACCTGAAAAGGGATATGAAAATCACTGAGCAATTAGAAAACTTCTCTCAATGAAATATATCACAGAAGTCAGTCCATTTTATTTATAGAAGACAAGTTTATTTAAGGAGTTAATTTATTGAGCTAAGGACTCGCAAGACTATAAAATACATGTAGTAGCAATAGGGAACAAAAAAAAAATCAGTAACTTCTTTCTGTATACCTGGAAAAGCTATCAAAGGTTGAAGCCAGAAAACATTAAAAGGAAAAAAAGTCTACAAAACCCCTGCGTATTCTGAGCCATGGTAAAAGCAGAATTGGAACTATTTACTGTAAAATGCAGTGAATTACCTAACACTGGCACCTCTACAGTTTTCTCCTAAAAGATCTAATTTTATGAAAATGAAAATCAATTCTGAAAAATTTTGCAGCCATTGCTACTTCCATTATTAAATTAGGCTACAGTGGCCTCTTCTTTTTCATAATCTGCCCTGATCAATATGAAGTGTGCAGCTGCTCAAAAGCATCCAGAGGGAAGAGATGCATTTTCATTTTGTTTACTTAAAATCAAATACTCTCTACAGATTTCACCTGGATTTTTTTTTTTTGTTTTGCTGGAAAAATACCCTTCCTTATAGTAAGAGTAACCCAATGAAATTACATTACATCATTACAGATGAACGCATGGGGTCATTCCTTGCCAACAACTTTTTTCTTTTTTCTCTTCTTTTCACACCTCCTCAATGTGCCTCAGCAGAACCGCTGGTTGATCAGTTTAGTTACAGAACAGGATGAGTTGGGAAGGTTTTAAAAGTAAGAGTTTGCTTTACTGTGCACAGGAAAGCACAAAGGGAATAATGCTAAGGGAATAATCCTGAGGGCTATAGCTTCAATGCTGTTCCTGCTTTTTGCAAAAGTGAAGTTTCTTTGATAGCAGACCTGGAGCACGAGCGTTACTAAGTTCTCAGGCGCTGACAGAGAGTTTAACATCAGAGTGCTGCAAACAAAACAAACAAAAACAAAACCCCAATATATTTAAAAAAAAAATTAAATTGTTTAGTACAAAATGTGTGTCATTTTAGTTCTCACAGTGTAAGGAAATAAGTAAACATTTGTAGGAGGTGGCACCATCTGTATTAAATGAAGCTGATACGGGACGAAAAAAGAAAAAAACCTTCTTCATGTATCACATTCACTTCAGGAATTACTGATTCAGACCTGAAAAAGGTGTTCAAAAGTCTGCCTGTTTTTTCCAAAACTACTAGTTAATTTACAAGATATCACCTCCCCCCCACAAATATTCTCTTTGCAATAATAAAAAGTTTTAGTTTTAAATAAAATAAAAAGGTTTTCAGTTTTAGTTTTAGGCACCATCTTTGAGCATTTTGCACAGCCTGAGTGAGCAGAAAATCCTTTCAGTTCCCCTCAGACCTCTTTATACAGTTTGCCTGGTTTAATTTCTGCCTTCTTTATTTTTCTTTAATTTTTTTGTGGCACAGGACACAGTAGTATAATTTTCACAGAGAGAAAACCTTCTAGATGTGCTTCTCCCAAATAACATGAACAACATTGGGGCATTATAATGGTGCTCATCCTTTATGTCAGTGGTCTCCAAACCTTTTTATCATGCATCTTTTCAGTAAAAACATTTAGAGCAGGCACCCCTATTAAATGAAAATATTTTTTTAGAATTATACACGTGTACTACCGTACCAATATATAATGTACATTATAAAACATACACAAAAATAGAAATTAAAAAAGGATGAGATAAACAGCAATAAACAATAATCAATATTTAAAAATTATGTGTACAAAAATATTTTCTTCCTGCACTGCATTTTGTGGACCACTGCTCTCAGCATGAACTTATTTCAGTCTACCCTGAGGCATGGTATCAGTGCCCACAATTTTACCTAAAGAGGTTCCACCTTTTCCTCTTTGTTGAGGGATGAAACTTCCATTGGTTAGCATTCATGTGGTTACCTCTGAGCCTGCCTTCAACTAACCTTGGCATAGTAGGGCAGTTTCAGCTAATTGAGTGTGGGTTTTTTATTTTTTTCTTTTCTAATTAGGTCTGCAAATCTGCTTCTTGCATGTTTTTTAAGTAAAATCTTTCAGAAACTGCTACACTTTATTTTACAGCCAAATGAACCTCTGTCCTCAGCATTTATCACTATTAATAATTTACAGATACGCAGCTTATTTTATCTAGATGCCTGTACTTATATGAAAGTGCCTGTACAAGCTGGAACAAAACGACATTTAAACTATCAGTAAAACAGAGGATGTAACACAAAAAAAATCCCCAAAATATAAACAACATAAAAAAGCAAACCCACACCTTGGTACCTGAAATTGCAGAAATTTGTAAGGGGGAGATGGTGTGTGTAAAAAACAAAATCAGCAACACTGCCTACTTCCTGTGCAGATCTTTTTCCCACAAATTACGTGACTACCTGCATCTATCACAGGCATTACAGAACTGTGAATAAAGACATGAAAGCTTTTCCCTTGCTGCTCTTGGAAACACCTCGGCATTTCCTACAAGGAAGATTTAAGGAATGGTACAAACTCTGACCCGACAGATATCACAGGTGCATTTGAGAGAGGCAGAACCATCAGAGAAACACACAATTTAAAGCTGAACTGGCCAAATGCAGGACCACCATCACAGTACCTACTCTGAGTGTCTGGTTACAAAAGTTAAGTTCATTCTCAGGTTCAAAATTACTCAGCACCCAGAAGCTTCATTTTTTCAGAGCTGCATCGAGGGCTGGACAAGATGGGTATGCCAAATGGAAGAACATACACCTGAGCCAACCAGTAGCCGGTTGCTTCAGCAGAGAATTTTTTCAGGGAAAGGGCTTACGTGTATCTGGTGAAGCTTGGGAGGAGGAAAATGCTGTGGAAATATAGGAGTAGGATGAGGAGAGGATGGAGTCTATCCTCCTGAGCTTTCTGTAGTATCTGCAGGAGAGTTATGAGGGGAATTTCCATGTACTCAGTATTTTTGATAGGTTGGCTCTGTCTCAGGAAAGAGAGCTCTGGGAAGAGTAAGACCCTACATGATGCCCTAAGTGAATCATTATCACACAAAACCACTCCAGACTACTGACAAATACGCCTACTGCTACTCCACTTGGATAATTACAGATCGCTTCATTATTCACGACAATGCTTTGCAAATCTTCTGCCCAGGTGAGGAAGTGTCACCTATGGAATATGGCAACATGCAGCAACATCCTTAAGTCTGTTCAGAGCATTCAAGAAATACAGAGGAAATTTAGAGAGCTGGTCCCTGTTAAACCTGGAAAAGGTTTACTATTTAATTTTTATTTTAGTGAGTAAGGCTACTAATGGGAGATAACATAGTGAGGAACCACAAACACAGGAATACACAGACATAAACTTATCTTTATGATGCCTTTAAGCTTTTCAGAGATACTCACTTTTTTGTTTGCTCTGAGATGGAGAGGGAAGGAGTGAATTTCAAGGAGTATGAAGTAGTGTGAGATGGAGGGAAGAGAAGTTTGTGTCTGATTTCTAAAGCTTGTAACTGCTTGTAAGCTGTTATTTTCTAACTGCAGGGTAAAATAACACGTAGATCTGCCTTTGCAAGAGAGGCGGAACTGTTGTAGAACTGACTGTAGGGTTCAGCTGATCTCCTGCTCTAGTACTGATGGAAAGAGAATGCCTCTGTTTCCCAGTGCTTCTTGGAAGAAAAAACCTGAAAACACATTCCTTGAAGCAGCAATAAGCAAACACAAAACTCATGTCTGCACTGAATTCATCAAACATCTTGTTTTGTAAACTGTAAGCTACTTGGGCTCTTTCACACAAGTCTTTGCTGAAAACTCAGTATATTCTTTGTACTCTTCAGATGGTGAGAGGATGGTTTTTAGCCTGTGTTTTCTTGCAGGTTTATGCTTGATGTCTCTTGCATGCAAATTGCAATATCCTCAGTGCAACCTGATTCTAAGAGTTTTAGGAGTTTGGTTCTGTGCTTCCTTCTCCCAACTTTGTTAGAGGAGAAATAGGCTGGCACACAAATCCATATGTAACTGACCGGTGACAAGTCTCTCATAAACAAAAAGACTTGCAGCAACGGTTCCTATTCACTTTAATCACCACAGACGAGACTTTTACATTTCGTTGCAAATAAGAATTGTCTTTTAGGCAATCAGGTGCAGGAGATTACTCCTAGAATAAGAACAAGGCATTTTAGAAATCTATGGAAAGTTTTTTTACTCTGATTCATGAGTGAACTAACTAAACAGAGTCACTGCCTCCTACTTAGAAGAGGACGCAGTGATTTCTAGGGTGAACACTTACACCCACTTTGAGATGGCAGGAAGATGATTTTTAGCCTGTTATTCCTTACAAGTTCACATTTACATCTGTGGCGTACAAATCAATGATCTTAGCCAGGGTGTTTTTATACACCTTGATCCTTTTTCAGAGTTTGTGATGGCTGAATTACACTCACTAGGTAAATGCTTACACATTCCATAAAAATAGTCAGCTAGAGCCCACTAGTGCCCCACAGGTAAGAAGGCAGTTGTGTATCACTGGGTACTTATCAGATATCAGCATATCTACAGCTGAGGCAGTGCCCACCTAAATACCCTTCCATCCAGCAGCCAGTTGTTCCACAGCAGCTGGCTGCTTTTCCAGGTGCCTGGAAGCCTACCAGGCACCTGCTGCACAGGAGCACATAACCTGAGCACTGGGAGAGTGAATCTGAGTGCATCCAGAGTGCACTGGAGGGGCTAACTTGCTGTGCATGCAATTTGGAGTTGCTCTTTGCATGCAGAGACACATACAGGTGCAATCTGTCTGCCCGGGCATGGAGCACACACCAGGAGGCGATTTCCTCAAAGCTTTGAGAATCCTGGAGGCGCGTCTGGTCTATGAACATGCTGGTGGGAGGGAGAGGAAGGAGAAAATGAATTTATTTTTAGAAGAGAGGAAGCGTGATGAAGACCAATAGTACAAGTTTCAAATTAGTATGCACTGACAAAGCTGTAATGAATTCAGTCGTTTTAAAAATGAGAATTTCCATTTGCTTTATGCAACACTGAAAGGGCTGTCTGCAAGGTAAGTCACAGCTGGAGCAATACTGATATTGCGAATGAAAGATGAAAGAAATCAGAGCTCGGTAAAAGAAGTGAGTGCTGTATATAAGAACAGCTCAAGAGGCATGCAGGCTGTGCAGCCAGAAGGAGAAGGAACAAACCACTGCTCTGGAGTCCAGGACTGTGGCTGATAAGGAAGCCTATGTAGGGGATAGGGGCATCAAGTCAAGTTTCAAGTTGCAGAAGAATATACGACACACTGGAAAACTGTTCTTGAAGTTTCTAATACATTCCTAAAGTTGGGTGTGGGCAGCCCAGGTCTAGGGGAACTGGCGGGGCTGCAGGGCAGGAGAGGGGCACTGACAGGGCAGCCAAGAACCTGGGACAGGTAAAGAACAACCAACTACAGGGCAGAATGGATATAGTAGTTTTAAATGTTTCTCCCTGTATATATTCATATGAGAGAATTACTTTCAAATGGAAAACAACAATCGTAAACAGACAAGTAAAGTAAAAACCTCCAAGCCTCAGAAAAGTCAAACTTGCCCCAACAAGCAATTTATACAAAATATTTTGAATATATGTAAAGGTTAGGGCACCTGAATTCACTGTTCTTGGGCTTCTTATGAGCTGGTACAATCTCAAATTTCCTCAAACTACAAATATACTTGCCTTAAAAAAAATAAGTTCAGAATCTTGAAAACTACCTTCCCTCCACCTGAAAGAAAACCAAAACCTGAAGCTGGAAAATGCAAAATGGAGATATAATCAGTAAAACTAAACTTGATTTTTAAAAACCCACAAGCATTTATTCTGACAGCAAGGTTTGGACTAATCAGATACTCTTGTTGCTTGTTCGTTGCCTATGCAGTTGGTTAAAAGCGTAAAAATTACCTCCCCACAAAACCACTTTCCTCCTCCTCCCCCCTCTCCCCCTCCTCCCCCCTCACTGATGAAATGTTTTTAAAGAAGACCTGGAAGGGGAAGGCTCAGAGCCTCCCTCAGAGAGAGAATGAAGACAGCTGGGCCAGAAATGGAACTCCCCCAGCTGTCATCCATGGCTACAGTCACCTTCAGCTACGACTACTACTACGATGACCAGTGCCAGTACCAGCACCAGCACCTGCAACATATGTCTACTTTCCTCCCTATCCTTTACAGTGCTGTGTTCCTGGTGGGCATTGTTGGCAACGCAATCCTGATAGCGGCCTTGGTCTTCAAGCGACGGATCCAGAGGCTGATTGACATCTTTATCATCAACCTCGCTGCATCTGACTTCATCTTTCTCATCACGCTGCCATTCTGGGTGGACATGGAGGTGTCGGATGAGAGCTGGAGGGTAGGATCTTTCCTCTGTAAAGCCAGCTCCTATGTCATCTCAGTCAACATGTACTGCAGCATCCTGCTCCTCACCTGCATGAGTGCTGACCGGTACCTCGCTATCATGCACCCCTCTGTCGCCAGACGGATCAGAACAAGATCCTATTCCAGAGGACTCTGCATCTGTGTCTGGTTATTATCCTGCTGCTTAGGGATGCCAACCCTTTTGTCCAGAGAACTGAAGAAGCAATATGGAAAGACTTACTGCACAGACAAAGCCGTGACAGAAGCCAAACAGATCATGTCACTGATGCTTTTAATCCTGGCCTTCTTCTTCCCACTGTTGAGTATCTTAACCTTTTACTGCTCCATCACCAAGAGACTCTGTGTGCACTATCAGAAGGCTGGAAAACATGATAAGAAACTGAGAAAATCCATCAAGATCGTCTTCATTGTAGTGGCAGCTTTTGTTGTCTCCTGGGTTCCTTACAATCTTTTCAAGCTTATGGCCATCCTTTTGCGACTCCTAAAGCAGCCTGACTGCTTTTCTGGCACGGTTGCCCAGCTGGGCATGAAGGTGAGCAGCCCTTTTGCTTTTGCCAATAGCTGTGCCAACCCTTTCATTTACTTTTGCTTTGACAACTACATCCGCAGAGCCATGCTCCAGTGCCTGTGCCCGCGGGTGAAAATCAGCAGCAACAACTCTGACACCCTGGACACCCACCTGAGCCATTCCTTATCCAATTTTGTGGCAGGGGATTATGCCGCCAGGAAGAGGAAGCGCTCTGCGTCCCTCTGACTGGGAGCTGGGGCTGCAGAGGAAGGAACTTCTCCCCCCAAAGATGGCAGGAGAAGAAAAAGAGAAACGAGCAACGGAGACAGGTGCAAGTGTAATGCAGCCAGCGCTTCAGGTGGGAGGGATGCTGCTTCCTTTTAAATGCAGATAGATGGAATAGGAAACCTTAACCACAGAATTACTTCACAATGATCGCTGTGACAATGCCTGGTGTAAATGTGAAACCATCATACCAAGAAATATCTACAAATGCTTATGCTGGAACCCCAGTACAAGTGCTACAAACTACAGAAAAGAACCATGTGATTCAGTCAAGGCCTCTCCGAGGCAAGCGCTGAACTTGTGTGTATATAGGTTTTTATTTTGTGCAAGAAAAACAGCACGAGTGTTTCTTTTTGGTTCCTAGCTTGCCTACAAATAATTCACAGTGTCCTCGAACCAACCTGATCAATTGTGGGTTTTTGGAGGTTTTCTGAACTTAGAAATCCAATATTTTAATGAATTTGTGTGTTACCAGTCCTCATAACTTGAGTCTTGTGCATTTTAAGTCTCAGCTTCTTATTACAGCATTAAATCTTCAGCTTTAATGGTAATAATTGAAGTGTTTAGCCTCTCGGATTTCAGAAAAAAGAGAACTTGAAGGCAGAGAGACCAGGCGACAAGCAAAACGTTGCATTTAACCTTTGTCTTAAAGAAAAGAAGACCAACAAAAGCACACTTGTGCTTTTCAAGACTTTTTTTGAGGACCTGACACAATTTCTGGCTGCTTGGGTCAGAACTAAAGAGTCACTGCCTTCTACTAAGGGAAAGGACATGGTGAGTTCTAGAGTGAACGGTTACACACATGCAGACCTGCTAAAAGGCTTCAAAGGGAAGACAGCTGTATCAGCTAACTTAGCTCATGAAAAACAGAAATGAGCAAAGCCTGAAGTCCTGACTACTGACTGGACAGCAGAGAAAAAACCCCTGGAGACTGGATGATGAAAGTGGTATTCCTCCGATGTAACTGCAGCACGTGTACATTCACTATGGCTTTTCTTTTCACACCTCTGTGTTTTCTAAACATCTGTAAATGGGAATAACTCTTTGGGGTGTTACAAATAAATCCTGGTATTTGCATTTTGTATCGAACCTTGTTGAACAGTTGAGCTGTTTAATGCCCGCAGAGAAACAAAAGCAGATCTCACACAAGGGCAGCGCAAACCTAGAAGCCAAGGCGTGCACGTCTTGCCCGGCTCCCCAGCCAGTTCCACACTGGACCTGCTGGCTACCAGAGCAGGTGGAGAGCTGGCTCTACAAGCTCAGGGCAGGCAGAAGTTTGGTCAGCAAATTGCTGGTGGCAGAGTGCTCTCTGGCACACAGTAAGGTACTGGGATACACGCCTGGGCTACGAGGGGGGTATCACAGAGACACACACAAGGTTTTTGCTCTCCCCTCTCTCCACTGCGTGTGTTTGTTTCCTCCCTCACTATTTCTTCTAAAAGATTTTGTTTTTCTTCCTCCACATGACAGACTTTCCCTCCCACCCCCACCTAACTGCCAAACTCCTTTTTCAGGCTTACAACTGCATGAAGAGCATCAACTGTTCCCAGACCTGCCGGTGTTTGAGAATGAGACCAGTCTCAGTTCAAATTTTAAAGTTGTAAAGTTTTAAATTTATTTGCAGTGACCCTCAAAAACTGCTGTCTCTTCTCAATCTCTTATCTTCTTTCTACCTTTAAAAGTGCATAACGAGGCCTTTTCTTTTTAGAAAAATAAGCGTAAGATTTGCATTTCAACTAAGAAACAATTTTTATTACAAAAAAAAATCACTAAGTCAGACTTATTCATTATTTCCTCAATCCCTGCCCAAAGCACTACAGTGCTTTGGAATAGACCCAATCTACAAGACTTTAAATAGTTCTAGTTAGGGCTCCTGGTTTCTTTCTTTCTTTTTTACAAAGACTTCAAAATACCAGATTAAATTGGAAAAATTCCTAAGGAAATCCACCAAGATCTCATGCTTAAAGCTTTAGTTTCTGGGAAATAACAAATAAACTTGATAAATATTGCCAGGCTTGAGGAGAGTTACATATAAATGCCACAGCGAATGCTCCACATCAGCAAAGAAATAAAATATACAAGAGGCAACTAATTCAGCAAAGGAAAACTCACCAGATTCTTTCAGACTTTCATCCAGAATAGTGTACCTTATTTTCTTGTGAACTGCAGGTCATCTGACATTTTCATGACATGGTAGACATTATTTTCAATTTTTTTTTTTCCAGGAAAAGACAACGTATGCTTGAACAGCTTTACTTCAGGAACTTTTACTATTCCATGTTAACATTTATTATTTGTTTGTTGGCACTAACATATCTTAAGATGATACCAGAATTACTGTGATTAAAAGTATTTAACGTGGTAGACTTGAGTAATGTAACAGGATGCCTATTTTGTCTGTGTTAAAAGAATTTAATGACAGTAAATTGGTTTGCTATGTAAAATGGAAGTGGTGCAATTCTGATATGACACCTGCCAAAGACCTTGGCAAGTAATTTGGATTGGGCTTTTTACCCTGCAATTTTTATTATTTTAAAATAAATCCATTATGACTGCAGCTAAGAAATATGGTTTGGCTTTTTGTAATCTGACTTCTGCTTTCATTGTCGTGAAAAAGTAGCAAAGCATTACTGGAAAATCTGTCAGTGAGTCTGGATGGGAACGTTCACCTGCCCTTTTCATTATTTCAGAGATGCTTTTATATTGCCTTAGAATTAAATCAAGACCTTTTGAGGTTTTTAATGAAAACAACTACACCACCAGTACCACCCCCAACAATCTAGAGGTTGCTGCACTTCCTTGAGGTGTGCACAGTCAAAGCTGAAGTGCCTCTGCTTCTTGGTATAAATCAGGATCCTCTTAGATGCATCTCTTGGTCTCAATTGTGGCTTGAATGAATCGGCATTTTTCAGAAATAAAGTATTTCATCTCAACACAAAGAAAAATTGTACCCAGACCTGATGCTTGCTTGTATAGGCAAAGAAATTTTGCAACCTTAGTTTCAACAGCAGATGTGCCAACCCTGACAACTGCACCACAGCTATATGGAACTTCTAGTTGCAGAGGACTGAGGAGAAAGTCACACAGGGAATAGCTTTGGACCCAGGATAAGTAGGGCAAACTTGCTGCCCTCAAAACAAGAAAAGTGGTGTAGTCACTGCAGTGGACTGACCCTCCACAAGTACTGCAGTGAAGATTGACTCTTGGAAGCCAAGAGGAAAACTTCCACTGACTTAGATGCATCCAGATTTCCTCTGCAGCCTCTTGTCCTGTCTCCTTCAGACTGGTGGGATGAAAAGCCCCTCGCAGCATGCCTGCGCCTCAAGTTTCAGATAGGGTGAACCAAAAAAAGCGTATTTCCCGACCTTGCAAAGATGTTGCAATGATGCATTTGTTGACTGCTCCACAGGAACAGTAAGGTCGTTGACAAAAGAAGGTTGGGGTTTTTTCTCAGGTGCTTGCAAGCCATACTGTACACAGAGATGTCAGCTCATGGGTGAGGACATTAACACATACTTTTAACAGTTACACTCTTACTACTGGAATACTAATTTGTTATCCCTGTAGGATCACTTACATTCATGAGGTCAGCAGGAACTTGTGAGTAGATTTGCAAGCTGTGAGCACAAATCGTTACGTGTTCCGAAATTTCTAACTGAAACACTTGGGACTCGATGCTCTTAAAGGCCTTTCCCAATCTAAATGATTCTATGATTCTTCTCTTGCTTAAAAGGTTTCACCCAGTTAAGGAGTACATTTCATGGCAAGTGAAAAACAGAAAGCAGTGACCACAATCCTGCAATGGAAAATCCATCCCCTCTGGCTGTTTACCAAATATGTCAGCATTCTGCATATTGTCAGAGAAAGGGAGATCAGTTCATGAATAGGAACAAAGAAAGAGCTACCTAAATCCACAACTAGTGGAAACATGCACTGGACATGCATTAAATGGCCTCAGAAGTAGTTACAGTGCTACCAAATGTCACACACAAAGGTGTCTGGGAACCCCTAGAAAACCAGAAAGGGCCCACGTTATCTCATCTAACATTTTAACATGATACCACAAAGCCTACCATTAGTGCACTCCAGGTCTCAGTAACAACCCGAGCAGCTGCTCAGCTTGCAGATGCAGGTGTTCAGTACCCTGCCGGAGTCTTCCTGCAAGTGACAGGAGGTTTTGGAATACTCCAGTCTCACTAAATGACAGAGGGGGTTTGGCCCCAAACATCTGGGCAGCTAAGACCTGAGTTCATAATGAAGTAAAAGAGTGCAAAATATGGGAGATGAGAAAGCAAGTGGATTGGAAACCAACAGCCTTCAAGAAGAAAAGCAGCCTTCCAGCTCTGAGCTGGTAAAAAAAGTCCTGCCAAAGGCCGGGCTGCTTGTGTTGATACTTTTTTTTAAAGGACTTGAAACCTAGGGGTTTTTTTCCCAATTCATCTCACCTATGCTTCTGTAACAGATTGCAGCAGCTTCGGAAATTGAGGCCACTTGTTATGGTTTGAGAGCACGCAACGTTATCAATATCAATCATCTAAATAATGCATTGTGACCAAAATACATATTTTCGAACTCCAAAATAGTTTGATTATTAGTAAGAGAGCACATTCTTACTCATTATCTCCCACTAAGTCTAGTAAGTAAACATACATCCTCTGCTGTTTACTTCTCACGTTTTCTGGAGTACATGCAATTTTACAAGAGGCATCTCAGCAACAGATCTCAAAAAAGAAGAGGCAAATGTTCCTCTTGAAATTTGGACTTCATTTTGCTGCTTTGGGGACTAGAGTAGGTAACAGGAAGGTAAGGTGAGAATCCTATCTCAAAGAAAATGCTTCCCATACGGTGAATTCAGAGGCTTTCATTTGTATTAGCTTCAGACCCTTTGCAAAGCACTGATATCCAGAAAAAGTGAATACTCACTTTCTAAACAGCAGATCCTTCAAAAGTAAAGTGGATTCAATAACATCAGGACATAACTGGATGCATCCAAAAGTTACTAGTCAATTCTGAAAAAACCCAAACCCTCTGTCTTTTACTGTGCAATGGAGTCCCCAGAATCTGATGCCCTATTTGTTTCTACACTGAAAAACTAGTTAATATGAATATAAAAGAGCAGCTGTTTCTCAAAGGATGCCCTTTCTTTAACCCTCAATTTGAGGCAAAGAAAACCAGACTGTGAAACTGTGTGGCATCTGCTCAGAGAATGAAATTTGGTCAGTGGTTTTTAAATCCATCCAAATTTTCAGTCTAGCTTTAAAACTGTTACACAAAATATCCAAAAAGTCAGACTTTAAATGCAAAAACCAGCTTTTGCACTGAGAAACACCATGTATAAATAAACACAGCACAAATGTTTGCCATATATAGTACCGTGCACCTGACTTGACTACTCGTGACTTCCCTCTCTGCGCTGCCTAAACAACTGCGTAACTACAATCATCATTTCCCAGTCACCCACTCCTCACCTCACCTCCTGTGGGAACCAGAGAAACTTCTACCCGTGCTTCACACAGAGAAAACATGCAAACCATTACAAAAAAGAAGATGAAAAAAAAAAAAGAGAGAAAAGAGACAGGTGCGTATTTGGTTTTGCCTGTCTTTGAACCTGTGGGAGTTACCCACCATGGGTACAATCACGCGAACTAGAAAGAGTTGCAAGTAAGAATAGAAGCTTGGCAGCTTTCAAGAAACGCATATATGTACGTAAACTTCTGCTCTCCTCGTAACCAGCCAGGACACTATGGATAGAGAGGTGCTGAGAAGCAAAGAGAGGGCAACAAATGCACTGAAAAGTGCGGAGGCATGCCCAAAACCTCAGCCCTAGATAAGGTATCAGATACTATGAAATCTAGTTAAAGAACATGGTACTTCCGACCACCTAGGGACACACTCAAGTAACTAAAAAACTTTTTCAGATATCTCACCAGAAGAGAGAAGGCGGCTTTGGAAAAATCAAGAGAATAAAGACAAAGGAGAGACCTGGAAAGCCTTTTTTTTTTGCCTTTTGTCAAGAATAGAACAAAGAGTATATGGTAGATATGAAATGTGCTCAAACAAGGTGCCCATGAGAAGCTAAGCTAGCACTTGATGAGAGAGCATTTCAGAGAAGAGCTGCTGCATGGAAAAAAGACTTGATCTAGCTAGACAAGAGAATAAACCTCGAACAACCCTTATAATCCCCAGGACTCGCGTTTTGGCAACTGCATTGATGGTGCTGTGACACACACTTTTGCATAGCCACTTAAGAGGCTGCAACCTTCCTGAGGGTATTAAAAATGTCTGAACCCCCTGCTGATTCATAAAGGAGAGGTAATCCTCCTACTCTTCTATTTTTTCAGTACTTGTGAAACTAGACTAATGATGCTTATATGTCCTTATTTCCACTGTCATCCAAATAAATACTAATTAAAGTCAGTATGGAAACTGCTGGTTTTGTTGAAAATCAACTGGAATTTTATATGACTAACTTCAAGAGAGCTGGGGTTTGCCTGACAGAGAAGACTAAAAGCCTAACTCACAGACTACTACTCGGTAGTGAACCCAGCTGGATTAGTGTGTCTCTTAGAATTCATGCTAATGATTCACCTTCAAAAGCTCTGAAGCCCCATGAAACCCCTAATTCTATGGCCTCACATAGAGACAGGAGCCATCCAAATAGGTGCTCCCAGCTGTGCTGCTGGACAGGTTTCCTGATACTGCTGTCTGCACCTTCCTTAAAGTGCCTTTAAGCAGCTTGGATAAAGCGTAGGGCAAGGTCACGGTGATTTAGGCATCTGTGCTCTCTGCTTTGGGCATCTGTGTTCCCTGCTCTTCTCCTGTGGCTGTTAAGGACAGGATAAACAGTAGCAGTGTAAAAGCACAGTGGCTGAAGTGCCTGCTAACAGCTGTAGAGTGTCTCATGTTCATGGAGAGGACAAATAGTGACACACATCTTCTTCCTTTTTATCTGAAAAAAGCAAACCTGCATTCTGACTCATGCTCTAACAAGTGGCATTACCAGCACAGCTGGAGAAGACTGCAGGCAATCATCTAGTTCACTAAGAGCAAACACTTAATAGATTATTTTTCACATATATCTGTCAAAACCTGTGAGGGTAGGTAGCCATCCTTTATCCTCAGAACTCACAAAATTCACAGAAAACCATGAGATGCCATGCAAATCTATTCAGAGGTTCCTTCTACTTGCTTTTGAACTTGAAGGTTTACCCTTTAACCACACGCTTTCTTTGCACACACTGGAAGTGAAACGAAGATTCCTTTAAAAGGAAAGCTGAAGGGTTTTGAGGATAGTTTTGAGGATATAACCACCTATTAGCATCACACAGAGTCAGTCCACTCAGGGAATGGACATGGTCCCGCATACCAATTTAGGTGCTTCAAAACCAGGTTTTTCATTTACTCAGTTATTTAAGTCAGGTCTGTGATTTGCTTCATCAGGGGAGTCAGTCATAAACCCTGGTACCGTGTGGGAGCAAATGCGTGTCAAGAACTGAAGTACTCTCTGCATTCATGCTTCATATTTTGATTTTATGTGTTATGACACGAGTTAGCAATGTCTGCATTACTTGCCAGCCCTCTATGGTGGATAGCTGCCAATGAGCTGCTCAAAAAACTTGTAACAGTGCATACTGTTCTTGTCTTTTGTCTTTTGATACAAGAATTTTTCTCTAGGTTTACAGATGACAATTGCCTGCACCATATTTCTAACCCTGCACATAAGCTGGCAAAAATTACTGACCTATGGTGAGTCAATTCAACAGAGAAATATTTCTTTCCCTCTCTCCTTCACCACCCAGTGAACCCTCCACAATATTATGTGATGGAGCAAAAGGCGCTTACAACTGAAGTGGAAAAATTTTAAACCTAACCAACTATTAAGAAGTCCTCAGAAGACGGATGGAGTTTATATGAACAAAAGACGTTTTTGCAAATACAGTTAATCAGATTAATGACTATTTTGGATGAAGCATTACTTCTCAATAAATAGTAAAGTATTACATGTCATGTGTATGTGCATTGATTTTATATAATAGATCTTTATTTTTCTGGAGTATCAAAGTACTATTTGGAAAAACAGGTAACATGAAATCAAATTATCATTTTCTCCCTCCAGCAAAATCTACCAGTTATTTTTAGAAAGTAGGACTTCTATGAAGTCAACTTTATTACTAGAATACTAAAAGCTCATTTGAAATCTAAAAATCACAAGCTTTTTCCTGACCAAAAAAGACTTAATTAGTTACTTTAATTGCTAAAATAATTGTATGTAGCTCCAACTATTTTTGACACCCGAAAAGAAGAAATAGGAGACTTCCCACTTTCATGCTGAGCAAAGCAGCTCAGAAATATGGGAGACCTAAAAGGCCAAATTAGCCGACAGCCACAGTGGCACTTTAACTGACAAAAGGCAGCATCAAACTAAGGACAAAACAGCCTGTGGCTATTAACAAGGTTTGATTTATGTGGGTTTCCTTCCTTAAAAAAAAACGCAACAAAAAACCAACAAAACTTTGGATTGAATTGACCATAACTGAAAACAGATTAGTCCTGCAGGTCACACAGCCATGCTGGCTGTTTTGCAGTGCTGTGCTCTCCAAGTATCAAAGCCGATCTGAGCATGGCATTTTGAAGCTGCTGCTGAAGGGAAGGTTACCTGGGAGGATCTGTGCTCCACTCCAAAGGGAGCAATCCTTCACTGGCAGGACTTCTAACATCAGGCACCCCGGAGAAATGCAAGAGACGATGAGGCCTTTGGAAAGAAGAGAAAACGTTACAATCAGGAAAAAAAACCAATCTTGAAGTATTTTTTCTAAGCAGGGAACTTAATCCACTTGTTTTCGAACACTGGGTCACTCACACATTTTCCGTCAGGTCTGAAGTTTTTGTCTCTCAAGTGAACTGAGAATAAAACTGCCTCAAACCCAACATCTGAACCCATTTAACAAGGATGCTACTTGTAAACCTGGAGATGGGAAGCTGTGAATATAAACGATCTGTGCTCCTCACTGACATGTATAGCAGCTGTACTTGTAAATATTTATTCTGCTAAGATCTTCAGTAATCAGTGCAACTCGGGGTCCGTAGCAAATGTTCTTTAAACCATTTCCAGATACACTTGCAGCATGGCAGCGAGCAGGTTCACGCATCTCCCACGAGACACAGGTGGTACCTGGTGCTGTGGTGCACATCTGAACGCCATGTTATGGCACTGGGAAACTTTAATAAAGCAGTTTTATCACAGCTACTGTCAAAACAGTTAGCTTGGACTTGTGCTGCAGTTTTCTAGGTTTTTGAATAGCAAACGCAGCAACTCTTCAAGAAACATATCACAAAGAAGCACTTTGAGAGATGACCTAGTTGCATATCACCCCCAAATCTAAAAATAAAGAAATCTGCAATATGGGATCATCTAATTCGGCACACCCTTTTCGCCCCCCCAAAACTGGCTCTGCAAAGCGCAGCATGGTCACTACACACCCAGACGAAAGGAGCCCCCACCCCTCTGGTGAGCACGCAGGTAAGCGAGCAAACACAGGCGAAAAACTCTGTGTATTACGGAAATAACATTCAAACCCTCCCCACCCAACCCCGGCCCAGCTGCAGCCTCTCAACCCCAACCCGGCCCATGCCGAAACACGCTTCCCGTTCCACGGGGTCAGGCGGCCAGCAGGGAGCAATTTACCTGTCCCAGCCGCAACAAAGAGTGGGATTATGGCTGTAAACCTGCGCGTCCCTTCCTCCAGCCACTCCTGCCCGACTCCCGCCTCCCCGAGCATCCCCTGCTGGGCTGAGGACCCCTCGTCCTTGCCAGGCAGCTCTCGCCGCCCGAGCGTGCCTGCGCTCCCTGCGCGGCCGGGAGGATGCGGGGGATGAGGGGACCCGGCGACATCGCGTGCGAAGCGGCGGCGGCGGCGGTGCCGCTCTGAGTCAGCGCTCGCCCTGCGGCCGGGACCGCGGGCGGGGAGCTAAAGGGAGCGGCCGCTGACTGATCCCGGCCGCCCGCCCGGCACGCAAGGCTCCCCGTGTGCCGCCGAGCCCCTCCGGAAGGAGCGCTGCACCGCAGCTGCCCTTTGCATTCCTGTGCCTTTTTTCTTTACTGACTTCACGTAGCCATGCACCCCGTTTGAGATTTTGGGGTTTACTTTTAAAATCTGGAAAAGCCTCTTTGCCTAAAGTCCGTGGGACGGGCAGAACCATCAGAACGATGGCCGTGTCAGCTCTGCGCCTTAGTGCCCGTCCAGCATCTCAGCCCGCTCCCTCCCCTCGCCGTTCCTGCCCGCACAGCTCTCACCAGAGGACCAAAACTGCGGTACTCTGAGGTGGGATGCCTGCGTGTGTGTCGGCGTGAGTACCAGCTATAAGTTTCAAAAATTTTACATCACTTTTTCCAGTCCTTGTCTTCTCAAACATCCTACGCTAGATTTTCTGCCGCTGAAGGACTTGGGCTGTTTTTCGACAAGGGCAGCAACCACTTCTCAGAGCACAGAGCCCGAGGTGTGCGATCCCTTAGCTTTAATTAGTGATTTTTCCAAGTGTTGAAGAGG
Organism: Rhagologus leucostigma; assembly: GCA_013397725.1. Taxonomy (NCBI): domain Eukaryota; kingdom Metazoa; phylum Chordata; class Aves; order Passeriformes; genus Rhagologus; species Rhagologus leucostigma. The sequence continues at coordinate 804,907 of VZTD01003142.1, read as the reverse complement.
CGAGGGCAGCTAGGAAGTGTAAAAGCCGTGAACACTCTGAGCCACTGAAAATGGTGTAAAGTATCCACCATCATAAATACTTTTCAAGAAAGGGTGTTTTTTGCAGAAATCAGGAACACCCGAGGGGTTATCCACTCGTATCTCAGAAACAACAGAAACCTGGCATTTCTTAAGACTTCATTTTAATGGACTCAGTTGAACCAGTTACACCACAAGCTTTTCCAAAACTGTGAAGTGAATGATGATTACTCACAAAGAAAGTTTCTGTGACATGAATCTCACTGAAATGAATGCTTCACTTACGAAGCCTCTCCAAGAATCTTGAAGCACTCAGTGAACTCTGTAACAAACATCACTTGGGAACTGATTTCTATGCGTTTTAAAAAGAAATTACAGATTAACCTGTTTAATCCAACTGAAAACTGAGAGTAGACATGAAATATTTTAACACTGAGATATAAAATACATGGCCCTCTCCTTATGTGTCCTCTGAATTTGCCCCAGGAGTCTTTTTGGGAAAAAAATCGGTTTTTTGCCCTACCCGATCCCAGCCTGAATGGTGTCTCAGCTGCTAGTTTCTGTCTTAAAGGATGCCAATAACATCAGGGGCAGAAGTGGCAGTGGAAAGTTGTCTATTTTGCTCTTCATAGGTTGCCCCACGTTATAGATTGTACAAGAGATTAACTACCTGGAAGGTTTTCTGCTTACGTTTTTCAAGCGTAAAAATGCATAGATAACTAACTACATGATCAGGAGATCGAGTACAAACAAACACAGAGATCTACAGTCTGGTTCTGTTTTGCCCATCTGCTAAAATCAGACATCAAACTGCTAATCAGGATTTGTCTGGCTTGGATTTTCTGGAGGTTACATTGCAAAGAAGCAAAAGGATATAATTAAGTGCACTTAACAAAATGTCAAGTTTGTTAAGTTTTAGCACAGAGTTCATACCAGCTACTGCACTGCTCCAGCTGTGCAGTGATGCAATACAGAAATGCCACTGGGTTGCATTGGTGAAGTCACACTACAGGCTCAAAATGCAGCACGAGGACCCCTACACTTTCCAGACTTTTTCCTGCTCTTTTTGGCCATGCATACAAGTAGATTAACAAGGCTGAAGAACTGATTTCCAGGACACCAAATTCTTAAGAACACATTCAGGCTCTATCATATGATTCATGACTTTCACTCTTTCAGAAAGAAATACTTTTGAAATGCCAGAAGAACAAGCTCTATTCTGAGAAAATTCAGAATGCTGAAATATTCCCTGGGATAAGAGGGGATTTTAGTTGCAGGGCTTCTCCTTTTAAGTGTTATATTTGGGGAAAAAAAGAAAAAAGATTGAACAGACACATGCAAAACAAGCAGGAAGGAAATCATCCCTGTAGCAAAAGAGCTAAAAGTCCTGGCTTTTTCATGTGGTAAATGTTCTTATCAGCCAAAACTTCTTCTTTTCTTAATCTCCTCCTATATACCGGTGTATTTACATAATATATATGCGTGTGTGTTCACTGTGGCTGGAGAAGCACAGACTGTCTAAAGAAAACAAGCAGCAAGGAATAAACCTGCAAAAGAGCTCTGCAGAAGTGGTGAAGCCACCGGAGATGGAAGAACTTTCTGCTCTGCATGGGGACACTGATTTCATTGTGATTGCACACGGTAACAAGGAGCTGCTGGGACAAAGAAAATGGAAAATGAGGGAGAGTTTATTCCAGGCAAGTCATGAAGTGCAAGCTTATAGCTGATCCGACTGATAATTAAAGAAACAAAACAAAACAACAAAATAATGGACTTGCTTTAGCCTCTGCCAGTCTCCCACTGTGATTTCAAAAAAATTGCCTACTTGCTTCTGCTTGCTTAATGAGAAAGTAGATGGATTTCTTTGTCCAGTGTGGGCATCTAAGCTGATGCAGTTACACAGGACTGATGAGGACCTGCCAGGTCTTCATACACAGGTGTTGGGCATAGGTGTCCCTCTCATAAACTGGTCAAGACAGTGAGAAATTTTCCACTCATTTCTCCTTTGGAAAAACTCATTCAGTAGCCTCTCTGGCTGGCCAATGAAACACACTTCCAAAGTCCTGCTCAGGTTGATGGACAGTTCAATTTCCTGGCATTTGTTTTCCCAAAATATCTGAAATCTTCAGACGCGTGATACAGGTGCACCTACTTGCTTCCTACCTAACCAAGAAGCACAATGTGTTGCACAACCAGTTGTGGCTGCCCTGAAAGATGCTCAGGTAGTGCCTCCTCCACCCAAGAAGCATCTCAGCTTAGTTAAAAGTGCCTGACCTCTCAGGGTTTGTTAGCATTGCAAAAACTTCTTGTGAACGACAGCTACGTTCTCAGCAGAATGGGACGCCAAGGTGAGTGGGGTTCTGTAATGGTCAATACAAACAAGAAACTTAAGGAAGTGTAACAACCAACATTTTTTTTTATTAGAGGAGCAGTGGCCAAGCCATTCAGGAGGAATTAATTTTCAAGATTTGGCTACAGAAGAGCTCTACAATCTCTACATTGCCTTCCCCATGCCGAGCCGCTTGATTTTTTTCCGGGGAGGCTTCAGCAGATGCCTTCAGCAGATGCCTTCCATCTTTTGGTCTTTGAAGGTGGGTTCCCTCTAGTGGCATTAAGAGGAGCATCGATTCTGTCTTATTGACTGATCTTGGTCCGTAGGAGGGGCAGGGGGAAAGAGGACACTGCAGGGTGTTACACACTCACATCAGGAAACACTGGCTTGTCTTCATTTGACTAATAGCCTAGGACTCTTGTGTACCACAGGTTCTTTATTTTTTCAATCAGCTGTTCAAACATTATACTGACTTTAGCTGCTTCTTTGGCGAATCTCTGTCTGCAGGAGACAACAGAGTAAGTGGTAAGATACGCAAGTATGTGAGGGCAATCCCCATCTGCTGTAGTTACACACTGCCTGTAGCTGAGAGTGCAGCGCTCCTCGGCAGTCCTAGAGGGGCTTTCCTCAGAAGACAGGAATAGGCAGTATGTGTGTGCCATGAGTTACATCAAACTGTCTCTAGGGTGATCATGCTTTTCTTTTTGTGAGGAAACTCATTCCCCTTCCTTGAGCAAGGCATATGCACAGCTAGAGCCAGTTCTATGGTTTGCATCAAGTGATCCTGGCACACTGAGAACTCAGCCCCTCCGAGCACTGCAGCACCCTTCCGGAGGAGCTGATCCCCCACCAGCCAGCGGCTTCCTCCCTCACTACCCATGGATAAAGAGCAGTACCTGCTATCCCTGTGAACACTGTCATGTAAAACGTGCCTCTCTGGGAAGAGCTTGTGCTTTCACAGGAGACTGTATCATCTCACCCCACCTTCCAGCACCTCACTCCCTTGTTACATCAGGCTTTGGTTGCTGATTAATTTCCCCTTGGATCTCCCCATATAGATACTTGATTAATCTATTCTTTTTCCCACACCTCCCTCTCCCTTTTCACACACGGCTATTCGAGTGTCAGTACAGAGAAGCTTTCCATACCTGGCCGCAACAACTGACGGACTCTGGACAGTATCCAGCAAGAACTGACTGACTTTAGGAGACACCTTGTTCACAGCTTCATAGAAGTAAGATACAATAGCCTCAGGGATGGCCAGCAAGTCACGACGGTCTTTCTCAAAGATGGACTTTGACTGCACTTCTGAGAAAAAAAGGCAAAACCCCATGAGGCTTCTCATGTCACTTGTGTCTCTGGCATCTTCCCCCAGGTGCAGGGGAAGAGATATGAAATTCTGAGATTCAGAACCTCTCCCAGAATTAGCTCTAGCAGCATCCAGCAGCACCCCTTCACCCAGTCGTGGGTATCTAAGTCATAGACCTTCCATGGCAGAGTATTTACACCAAGTATGGGCAGTTTTCATGCCAGGTCTCTACTGATTTGTTCCACCATGTATTCATGGTCTTCAACTGAATTACTGGGCTTCAGTCCTACTTCACCGTACGTGAGGACCTGCAGAGCTGAGCTTTGTCTCAGGTAAACAGCAAAGCTTTTCAGACTTACCAGGGAGAGTGGTGCTAAGGAGCAGGATCAGAGCTATCACCAGTGCCCTGGATTGCAGCATGGTTTGCAGTACCAGTTCTGCTGTCTACACAGAGAGACCTGTGGGAATCAGCATACAGTGTTTGGGTTGTTTTCAGAGAAATAAAAAATGTGTTGGTTAAACACCAGAGTTTTGCAACAAACCTAACCAATAAATGAAGACAAGAACAGAAAGATCATAGTGCATTTCCTTTGAAGATGTGAGGAAAAGGCAGTATAAAAATGAAGATGTAAAGCCTTTCGTATGATCACAAATATCCACAAAAATAACTTGCAGAGCTCAAAGAAATATGGACGGTTAAAGCTAGTTCTTTTATACGAGAGATAAAATGCCTTGATTCAGCACATGAGCAAACCAGTAAAACTGCCAGAAGTTAGAGTAGGTTTCCTCCATGCATAAGTACAATTGAAAAACTTATAATGTGGGATTTTTTTGTTTGATTTGTTTTGGTAAACTGCTCTAAAGAACATTGTGCTAGTGAGTACATCACATATAATGATTGTCCTAGTGACCCAGTGATCAGAGTGCTTTGTCTTGCTTTAGTTAAGCAAAGTCCCAACTAGCTAACTTGGTTCCCTTGTCTTTTTCACTCTGGAATTAATGCAGCAGACAGTAGCCCAAGCAGAACAAGTTCCCAAAAGTGAGTGAGTGCAAAATTTAGCTTCATCTGACTTCCTTTATTTTTGTCTTTTGAAAAAGTCAGAATTGGAGAACTGAAAATTTGCTACTTGGTACACTGAAAATACAACATTACACCTAAACAAGCTTTTTAAACACGCTGCACTTAAAAAGGTGTTTAGAAATTAAAATTGATTTATGCCCCCAATTAGAGGGTTGCATCACTCAGAGCAACATGAAGAAAACATTGAACATAGGAAACGCAATGGCAAAATAGGCTGAAAGTCTATTATATGTGAATGCTTTGCTAAATCCCGTACCAGGTGGTTACAAGTCAGTGTTCCTTCTTATCCCACAGTAAGGAGATTTCCATCCATTTTTATTTCCTTCTGTGCACAGATTACCTCCAAAAGCTATCACCCAGTTCACCAGGCGTTTGCACAGTTGCTCCTTAATCACCCTTCCTTGATTTTTAATCCCAGAGTCAGTTTCTCTCCATGTACACAAAAGGCATAAATTTGCTCCCCAGGAGCATGAACAGATGCTCTTACCCACTTTAGAACCCGTAGGCCCTGTGGGGAAGGCACCTGGGAAAAGGTTACAGATCTCCCAACACTGAAACTGCAATTCCCACCATGGGCTTGACCCTCCTATGAGTGTCTTATGGAGCATCCATCACTCAGCTTCAGACCAGGTCACCCCAGGTACTCCCACCCTCCTCCATTTCAGCACCATTCCTGGCTGTGGAGCGAGAGAAGGGCTCACACTTTGGTTTGCAGTAGGAGATGGGGCAAAACAGAAGACGACCTCCACTCACTTGTCTATGATCTAGATACACCAGTCACAAAGTCCATGCCACCCAGAACAGAGAGTTCAGCTCTTACCTGTCCTGCTTTCTCTCTTTCTCAGGCCAAAGCTGAGGTAGGTGCTCATCTGAGACCCCAGCAATTATGCAGAGCTAATATAGTGGTAGCAAGGGGTCAAAGGTCCTGCTTTGTTTCCCCATTTGCTCTTTTGCAAGCACATCCAGCTCAGTGGGACAAGCAAGAAGCTGTGGAGGACTCTGGACCTGTTATTGAGATTTGGTAATGGAGGGTCAGTCTGACCTGCGCCCAAGAGATGTGGAAGGCAGCCTCTGGGTCACTGAGTCCCCTACTTTTGCAGGCAACCATGTCATAGCAGCCCCTTTCATAAACTGACCAAATTCCACATTAATAGTAGCTAGAGCTGGGCTAAATTTTGCTCCCACTCCTCCCGTGCCCTAACCCCACTGCTCTGACAGTTGGCACTTACCTGCAGCTGTTACACTCACTGGCATTTCCCCCTCCATTTACAGCAAATGCATTAACCAAGCGGTGCACAGAGCTGTGCACCCCTCTCACGCTTCCTTCCCCATGACCAAGTCTTTTTGCACAGGCTGACTAGATGAGAATACACCTGAGACAGCTGTCAAAACTTACCAGGAGGAACATCCAGCTAAGGGATCCCCAGCCCAAGGAACACATAGAGCCGTTAAGAGTGGGTCCAGAGGGGCGAGAAAAATTATCATGGGGCTGGCACACCTCTCCTGTGGAGAGAGGCTGAAAGAACTGGGGCTGAAAGAGAAGGCTCCTGGGAGATCTTACTGCAGCTTTTCAACACTTTAAAGGGTTCTTATAAGAAACACAAAGACTCCACCAAGGCTTGTATTGACAGGAGAAAGGGAAACAGGTTTAAATTGAAATAGGGTAGATTTAGATTGGATGCAAGGAAGAATTCTTTACTGTGAGGGTAGTGAGACACTGGAACAAGTTGTTCAGAGAAGTTGTGGACACTGGAAGTATTCAAGGCCAGGTTGGATGGGGCTTTGAGCAACCTGGTCTAGTGGAAGGTGTCCCTGCCTAAGGCAGGGGCGGGGTGGATGAGATGACCTTGTAAGGTCCTTTCCAACGCAAACCATTCGTAAGATTCTGTGGTACCATCTCCCAAGGCTCTCAAGTCCCAGCTAGAAAGTGGCTGCATTGCTGCTGTAGGGAATGTTTTCCCATTGTTCGGGTTCCAAGTGCCCCTTGGGTCTCCAGTAGGTCCAATCACCTGTGTTTGGCACATGCAGCCAGGGGCAAGAGACAGAAAGGCTGCAACACTGAGCGACAAAGGGCATCAGCTGGGCGAATGGGAGGACAGAAATGAAGCCTACTTCGTGAGACCCAACATACTTCCATTCTTATGTTGACCACTTATTTATTAGGTGACTCTCACATCTGGGAAGTGTGAAAAGCTCAACCAGTACCTTCATTTATCAACCAAACAAAATTTTTAGAAGACTGCTCCTCTCATGGTGCTCCAAGTACTTTAGAACCAAACAGTAGGTGTTCTCAGTTTACAGACATGGCAGCCAAGCTGCAGTGAGTCACGTCATTGAAGAGGGCTGCCAATGGTTTCCAGACATTTTTCCACTGTCTACGTATTTATTCAAATGACCTTTTTTCTTAGAAAAACAAAGAAAAAAAGTCTCCCAAAATAAGAAAAAGAATCCCACATACAAGCAAACCATTTTTCATTTTTGTCCAAAAAATAACAACAGAAGATTCTTACTGACATGTAAAAAGTTTAATTCGAGAAATAAGAACAGAGACTTTTCAGTTCCACTTCTGGTGCAAACACTAAAAAGCAATTTATGGTCTAGGAAGAACACACAAGAGCAACTGGTTGAAAGTTCTCTTATATTTCAATTATACATTTAACAGTCATTGAAGAGAATCTACATATTTATCATCTTCTTTTACAGCTGGAATAACATTCAGAAGACCAGCACAAGGTACATCACAGGTATTAAACTTAGCAGAAACAGGAACAAGCAGTCTTTACTCGTAGGGGTTAATTTAAGATAACATCAAGTGTCATTTCTTCCTTATGCCAGGTCAACAAATGGGAGGCTCTAAGTGGGTGTTTTAAACTGATGTGCTGCAGGAGGTAGTAACAGAAGGGACTTAGCTGCCCTGTGTGATAATTCATACTGCTGAAGAGGTTTGCATTGTGGCTGTCATCACACAAGACAATTTCCCCGGCCCTGAAGTCAGCCTAACTTTAGGCAGTGCTATCATTAATCCAATCCCAGAGATAGCAACCGGGCGTTTCAGCACTTTCTAGTGCCAAACGGGCACTTGCCAAGATCAGATCAATGATTGCACAGAAGCAGCCCTTGCCCCCCCTTCCTGGAATGGCATTCCAGAATGGCAGGGCGCTCCGCAAATAAGCAAGAAAGCCAGATACTGCAAGTACTTTCTTAATCAAAGAAAAATTACATGATTTTTTATCTCTCTTATGCATCTCTGGTCTGAGGTAGAAAGCAGCTGACTGTAGCATGGGTGACCTTATCTGGCCCTATGTGGCATGATCACTTACTCATTACATTATTCTAAATTAGGGTAACGCCAGTGGCTATGAAGGCACTTTATCTGAGACAGAAGATTCATTCTTTGGGGGTAAGGTATATTCCTTGTTCTTCCAGCATGAACGGAAGAACAAAAGTTATAGCAATAACTCCCATATGTGAAATATTCAACTTTTTCCATTGTGAATGGGCTGACATATGAACATCAGCTCTTTGGAATGGCTAAAAAATTAAGCATGAATAAATTGCAATGTAGAAAGAACGAGGCTAGGATATTTCCTACTGTTATTTCTTTCAGTGTGCTGTATTGGAGCTGCTCAGTTCTCTCTCTCTCTTAAAAAGTCAAAGACCCTGTGGTCTTACTGGAAAAGGGTCCACATTGTATTGTGCAATGCTGCTACAATGGGTTTCATTTATAGCCAATTAAAATCAGAAATAAGCATCTATAGCAGAGCCTATTTCCTTCCCACTTTTCTGTCTGCTTGTAGTTGTAAAGCACACAAAGATAGATTTCCTTTGTTGTTATTTCACAACCCACCAACTGGTGCTTTATGAACTGCAGTGGTCTGCAGACCAGCGAGCCTGGTATCATTTCTGCTTCCCTGCTGGGCCACCCAATCTACTTCTGTCACAATTTAAGAAGTTACAGAGTTAACACAGAGATTCAATCAATTTTCCCTGAAGAGTTTTGTTCTATATTTCTATAAACATGAACAAAGTGACTGAAGAGGAAATCAAGTATGATATAGATAAAACCCTTCAGACTTCACAATTTGTGACTTGTGTTCACAAATCTACAATTAGTCACCCTAGCTCAATTATGGGGACTAGAGGAACAAATAAAGATGGAGGGCTCCTTCCTAGGATGTAGCTAAAAAAGCACCACCTCTGCAGTTAGTGTGCTCATTCTCCAGCAGCTCCAACAGCTGCTCCTGTTACAGAGAGAGTCATCTCGGTTTTCTAGCAGTGCAAGTGGCTTCTTGCTCTTGGGAAAACTTGCTGGATACGTGTTGCCTTGTACTCACTTGAATGTGAAGGAAGTGAACTCCTTCCATGCAACTATCTTGGGATCTCACCACATGTCTCAAATAGCCTCTACTCTTCGATGGAGAAAGTGGCAGCCCTTTCCTGAAACCTGGACATTTGGGCTAGGACAGGAAAAAGTTGGCTTGCATGATGTATGAACCTATTGGAAGCACAAGGAGAGAGTCAAATTCCAAGTTACCAATTCAGCTTCCAAGGCTAGAATCTGCAAGGCCCTGGCTATCTGCTAAAAGCCAGCAGAGGGTAAAGCTAATGTCAAAACTGGTTGCTAGATTTGCAAGAAGCAGCCTCATGTAAGTTTCTGTCATTGCAGTCATCATAAACGCCTCTTAACTAATAAAAATATTAGTCCATCATACAAAACTGTGGTTCATAAAATCCTCAGCATGTCATAAAATAAGAAAAAAATGATCCACAGACAGTGGCTGATAAACAGATTCAAGAGTGATACTAACTTTGCAAGTTCTGTGAACACAATTCCCTATGGTTCAATGTGACTCATGGGTCAATACACATTGTTCAGTCTGGGCCTAATGCAGACAACTACTCTGCTAATTACAGCCTTCCTTTCTTGAATTCAAATTTGGAGTTAGTCTTTTAGCTCTTTTAGCTCTTTTTTTTTTATTATTTTTTTGACAGCCATCAACTGTGGGCAAAGAGACCCTCTGTCTTCAAAAAGTAGGCTTCCAGTTCTGAAACAAAGTCAACAAGAGAAGCTTGTTGGTCCTCCTGCTTTATCTCCATAGGCAGGAATTACAAAGAAGCACATTCAGCCAAGAAACTGTAGGAAGATGAGCACTCTGTAGTAGCCCTGGGTTGACCAGCAACTGCACTGGATATCCAACTCGGACCATTTGTTTGAAGGATGATGTTTCCCATCATTGTCCAAAGAAAAGAAAAAAAAGGAGGTGGACAAAGTGAAAGCCTCTCCAAGTCTTCCAGGGAAAAGCGTAAGCACATCAGTAATTAGGACATTAAAGAACAAACAGTCCCATAAGGCACTGGCTGGGAAATAAGCTAGGCAAGACAGTCATTGGTACTGGCCAATCTCCAGTGCCTCTGGGTTACAAAATAACTCACAAGATTCTCCAAAAGCTCCATGTCAACTGTGGAGTCTCTTAAATCCAGGAAGCACCTCTGGCAAGACAGTTTCCCGTGGAAGCAGACAGCATCCAGAGAGCTTCTCTTTCTCCAGCACATTTTAAATTAAAACAGTGGATTAATCACATCAAGGAGAAATGGCATAGAGAAATTCTGTGTTCTAGCTGCAGGGTGAGAACTGAGGAAACCCTACAATCCAGCTCCAGATCAGATGCACCACATGTGCAGGGTTGCTGTAAGTGCCAGGGTAAAGATCAAGGACAGCAGTAAAAATGGTGACTGTAAGACTTCTTCAGAGCCCTTTATCCCACCCCATGTATATGATACATGGCACGGAGAGGAAAGGGAGAATATAAAATGTACGGAAAAGAGTACATGGCTTAGGCAAGATATATTCACCAAAACCATGCTTCCTAGAGTTGAAGGAAATTCTGGTCCATGATGTAAAGGACAGTAGTCATACTTTGCTCAGTCCCTGTAGGGAACGACAAACCTTGGTAAATTTAGCCCTTTAAGTTTACAAATAAATTCAAGTCTGGATGAAAGGCTAGAACAAGTATTTTTTAAGGCACTAAGGTCTAAGCTCAAAGTAGAGCAGGTTGTTTCAGTCAGTAAAGAGCAGATAAGCTGGCAATCTGCAGACTTGCTAGTGAGACCTTATTAAGGCAGTCAACGTTCTTCCAACACCATGATCCTCCTGTTTGGGAGAGAGGCTTAGTGGGGACAAAAGGAAGCAACCGTCCCAACTATGCTGAGCAGCCAGGCAGAAGCAACAAACATTACACATTCTGAAGCACAACAAAGGGCCTTAGAAAGATGTTGTGCCTCCCCCCACAAGGCTCCTAGGGGACTGGATCAGATGACTTCCAAAGGCCTCTTCCAATCAAAATTATTCTACTGTCTCGTGACTTCACAACTCTGTGAACATTGGAACCTTTCTCCAGTAACTGGTGTGCAAAGGACCAGCATTGTACAGACTGGGCTCCTTGCAGTGCCACAGCACTTAATAAAGAGAACTCGTAGCTCTCTTTAAAGACTGGGAACACATTATTTACTGAAAAAATCTGCTGTTTCTACTAGAATGTTTTTAACGAACCTCAGCCCATTAGAACTTAGCCTAGCCTAAGTTTCCAAATCACAGCAATAAAAATAGGTTATGTATGGCTTTCATGGCACTAAACATATATTCTTCAGAGTTGTAAGTCTAAGGGAAAGCTGTTTCATCTGCTTTATTGCTGTTTGTCTGTTCAATCAAAAGCAGCCATCCCAACCTAAATAGTAGAAAAACTAGGAGGAGTCCAGCAGGAATCTTGGTTCTTCCAGTACTGACATTAAATGACTATGCTTCTTCCACTGTGGGAACTTCCTCTGTCCTGCAAGAGAAAATAAAAGATTCAGGAACAAGGAATGATGAATGAAAATCCTATGTCTTCCTACCTGCTCTGAGCACCATAACAAAACCCATCCATACATGTACACATCCCAGCTGGAACTAGAAATGCACTTCCTTCCACAACACAGAAGGGAAAATGGTAATGGGCAACATAGAGCCCCTGAGAATACTGCCACCTGGTAAAATTCTGCATATGTGTGATAAGGGACACATAACATTTCTTGATTTAAAAGAATCTTCATTTTTTCAGGGGGAGTACACTATCTAATTTGGAGATTAGCAATTGGATATGAAGCTTTTCACACTTAGGTTGCTACCTTAAATCTAATCCCAGTGCAAACTGACAAGAAGAGCTGTGAACAGTAGCTGTTCACTGTCCATATAATGTATGTTCAGTTCTCAGGAGTCCCAACAAGCAAGTCATCCTCTTCCACCTGGCCTGGAGAACGACACGTTTTTCATCCATTCCACCCATGACCTTAAAGATTATTTCAGGTAGATTTAGCCATCTTACCTGGATGTTTTCCCATATGAGCCGTCTTAAAAATATCATGCACATTTTAAAAGCAATCAGAAGTAAACCAACACCAGAGAGGCTTACAGAGGGATGCTGCTGCCTAGTCTGGAAGTACTTTCTCCCCAGTCAGTACCAGAACAGCTATTTTAACACCAATATACACACAGAACCCCAAAAGCCTCTGGATGGGGACAGGAATGTAACATGTCACCCTGCAGGAGACTTACTTTATTTCAGAATCACAGCATCATAGTATGGTTTGGGTTGGAAGGGACCTTAAAGATCACCTGGTTCCAACTTCCCTACCCTGGGCAGGGACACCTTCCACTAGACCAAGTTGCTCAGGGCCCCATCCAACCCAGCACTGAACACTTCCAGGGAGGATCTGACTTTTTACTTTCTCCCTGAACACACTACATCCAGGCAATGCATGTCAAAAGGAGGGTACTCAGCAGCCTCTTCATAACCAGCTATGCAGAGCATCCCTTGCTCCTTGGCCTCTGTTTGAAAGACAACAGGCTAGAGAAACTAGCAAACTTTCCCTCTCACTCCCTAAACCCCACCTTTTCCCTTAGACGGGAAAGCACAAAGGCAGCTGACTCACCGACCGGGTCCCTGCGCTGCCTTTGTGTTTCTTGTCCTGGGCTGGGATGATCTCTAACGAGCGGTAACTGGGGGGTTTATCTTCTGGCCACTCCCGGGACCTGCGGTTCCTCCGCCTGCGGTTTGACACCGGGACACGGACTTGCTCTTCTGAGGAGCTCCACGAGCCCCTGCGAGAAGGGGGGGAGTAGCTGTGCCGCCGTTGGTCGGAGTAATTGCTCCTCCCTGCATGGTGCTCGTATTCTCGCCTCCCCCCGGGCTCCTGCCTCCCACCCCGATGGTGGCTGGAGCGCTCCTTGACCTCCTCCGGATAGAAACTGCTGCTGCTGCTCCTGCCCCTCTCAGCCTGGCGCGGGGGTGACACATCCCGCCTGGAGTGCTGGGGCCTGCCATTGTAGCCACCTGTCCTCTGCCTCTGAGGATGATCCTCTCGCTGCCTGCCCCAGGGCTCCTGACTGTAGCTGGAATGAGAATCCCCACTGGAAGGCAAGGGCCACCTCCGGTTTTCCCTTCTGTCCTCTGCTGCAAAGTCCCAGGGCCTGGGGCTGCGGGCAGCTCTTTGCGGCCGTGAGGAGTTGCTGCTTCCGTGGATGGAGGAGACGTGGTCGGCAAGAGGAGCTGGCACGATGTTGGAGCCCAGTGAGGACAGCAAGCTGGGCTGCAGAGCCTGCCGCTGGTGGGAGGGCGGCCGCAGCTGGGCCACGTTCAGGTTTTGGATTTCAGACTCCAGGTAGTCCAAAACACCGTTGTTACGGGAAAGCTGAGCTTGTGGCTGCACCAGTGGAAGACTGTTCTGCAGAGATACATCTAAGGATAAAAGCACAGGAGAACGCAGCAAGTCAAGAGAAAACACTGAAGAGAGGGCTCTCCTGCACTCATAATCCTGGCTGAGTTCCTTCTCTCCTCCTGCTCTACCTCACCGCAAGAGCTGCACAAGTCTTAGGCACCACAACCAGCACATCCAGACCAAACGAGGTATGGTGCAAAGACTAGTAACTAATAAGCTGCAGCATGATCTAACATGGTTTAGGCAGTGCAGAGGTAAGAAGTCCAGCATACTTGGAAATACAGTCTGTGTATTTAGAGGAACTTTTTTTCCCTACAGCACTGATACCATATTTTATTTACAAAAAATCAGAGAAAGATAATAGTGTTTCCTTTTCCTATTTCACTGAACTGGAAGAAATATTGCAAAAGAAAAACAAAATAAAAAAAGAAAATTTTTATACATACGTGTACATATGCATACACGTATGTACAGATTTAAGTAGCAAATGGAGAAGAAAATTCTTCCTGGTTCATTAAAGAGTCCTTCATTTTTTGCTGCACACAGGCTAGATCTGTTGCACAGAAGGCAGTTTGCCCTTAATCATTTGAAGACTAGACATTTGATAAGAACTCAAACAAACTGCACCTCACTTGTCATGTCAGCTTTGGCTATAAGGAGTTGACCATGACCAGCACAGCAGAACAAAGAGACAGTACCCTCCTCCGCCACACAAAGCAAGATAAGCTGGGTATATTTACCCTGCAGTTGCTGGGGTGTAGCACAGATACACCTTAGTTAGTGTTAAAGTGCTTCACCCAGCACCGAGCCAAGAAAGACACTGAAGGCTGATTTTATGCACCCAGACAAGTCTATGGTGCACGGCAGATTTGGCAGAGCTGTCATGCTAGGACATGCAGTCATGCTAGGAACATCTTTCTCTCTTTTCTCGTAGAGAGGCTAAAGCCTCAATGCCCAAAGAAGTTACCTGTTTCTCATCCTGATTTCCCTCTGAAATGATGCCCATGGTCTCACCTTGTTGCAGTAGAGGGTTCAGCTGGTAAGAGGAAAGTTTTGAGTTCCTGTCACCAGCTCCGTAGAACATGTTGGGTGATAACCAAGGTGCAAGTGCCTGAGCTCGCTTCATGAACTGGTGCCGTTCCAGTACTGTAAAAGGAAAAGAAAGCTTACAGCACCTGTCCAGAGGGCACAGCTTGCAGATCACATACCATTTTGCTTCATAGGCTGTAGCCTTTGGATACAGGAAGTTCACAAAATTAAAATCTCTCTCCACCCTATGACAAAGGTAAAACAGAGCACAGGAAATTCCAGTATGAAGCTGTACATCTTCAAAAAAGTACCTAAAACAGAAGAAAAGCTTTACTGCCTAACATTCTGAATCCAGTCCCAGCAACTCGGAACAAATAACACTATGATTAAGTACGCAGCACATAACCAAGTTAAGACTTCTACTTGCCCTGTCATTATGAGTACAGTTGCAGAAATGTGGGAAATAATGTTTCATACAGAAAGACATGCAACAGTTTCTCTCTCTCAAAATTCCTTCAGCTCATCATTGGTCCTTTCCCCTTTTGGCTTTGATTTCCCCCTAAATGAGACCTTTCCTTGCCAGCATTACGTGGGTTGTGTCCAGATCATATTTTCCACTCTATACTTCACCATTTTCTCTCTGTTTCACAAAGGGGGCACTCAGAGGTGCACTGTCCAGCTTTTCCCTTTCTAGTCTTTTGACCACTCTTCTTGTCACTCCGTAATTTACCTCAGAATGACTGCTAAAATTAACACTAAGACGGTGTGGTCAAACTGGTGAACAAACTAAATTTCCTGTTCTCAACAGCAATGTCCAGTGTGCCAAAAGAGCAAACAGTGGAAATTTCTCTCTTTCACAGGGTTTCCACCACTGCTAACTCCAGACCCCTATTCATGGGGTCAGACTCCAATTTCACTTCCCTTTTTTCAGCATTTCTAGCTCTCCTCCTCTACACAGACAAGCTCACTATACTTGCCTTCAAAACCACAGCTCATTGCTGCTTCTTTTGGGGGAATACCTAAAAACATCTTACAGAAATGTACTTCTTCTACCACAAACAACCAAAACTTAGGTTTACAAGCTAGTAAATTCTGCAACTCCCTGACCTTACAAAGCCTGGTTTGTCTTGTCATTCCTGGGTGAAGCTTTTCAGCAACAGCGCCTTTGCAAAATTTCTCTTTTATGGCTTTCCTGGAGTTTCAGACGCGGCAGACTTTCACTGCAGCCTCTTGTCTGGTGAGGCATGAACAGAACATTACCGTTCAAAACCGAGATAGGAACATAATTGCCTTTGAGACTTCTACCCTCTGATAAATCTGGCTGAAGTTGGCTGATGAAATTAAAAGCTATTGGAGGGAAAGAGACAAAGGATAGACAGACAAGTTGACTGCATACGATTTGCTTCTTTAAGAAACCAGGCTACAGCTAAGCTCCAATTAATTCTGTCCCCTGGGTTCACTGCAGCAGGCAGCATTTAGACTGCACGCGCTTTGGGACTGAGCTCTCCACTTTAGGTAGCACTCCAGTTATTAAACATGCCCTCCTTCAGCTGTTTCATTGGATTTATCCAGAGCACCACTTGCAGCAAAAGAGGGACTGACCATGCCTCTCCACACATCCTTCCTTTTCTCCACAGTTCATGCAGCTCCACTTAATTCTCCACTACAAAATCCCTCCCCCTCCCCAGTCTGGCTTCAACCAGAGGGAACTACAAAGCTGGAAATTTCAGGGGTTTTAATCCTAATAATCTGATCTCTTCAAAGCTGTGTGGTCTGAAGTAGCAGCTTCCAAGAACTTTATGTCAAACTTGCTTCTTTTTTCTTTGTCCCAAGGGATTTCCTTCCAGTTTATGTTCAAACTTAGGGGATGAGAGAAAGAATACAAAGAAAAGGGATAAATAGAAGACGAAGGCCTTATCTCTCCCTCTCCCATTCCTCCAGTTATTACCTTGAGAATGTCCTAGAGCCTGCTGAGTGCATGAGGAGTAAGAGATCCAGCATCTGTGGGCATACCTGCTTAGCATTCCCCCTCTTAAGGCAGGAAGGCTGTCACTAGGACCAAAATCATCCTGTCCCTGTCATTTTCTGGTCTACCCCTACAGCTGAACAAATCCAGATTTAGCCCTGGTCTTCCTTCACTACCATCAGCCCTTCTTCCTTCTCCATATACTTTGCCTTCCAGTTTGAATTCATTATATAATCTGATTGCCCATCTGCAAAATGGAAGTTACAGATCTTTTTAAAGTGAACATATTTATCTGAGGAAGGTCAGATTCACCCTAATTCCAAAACTCCTACCTGCTTTGCCAGGATTTTGTGTTGTTCCCTCCATTTACTCTCTGTTGGAAAAATCTGTTCTTCACCTTTGACAGACTTTAACAGCTGCTGAGCTAATTATAAAAATAAAATATTTTCCAACTTAGTGAGACCCAGGTGCAAGTATATCCTATTTTTCCCTGATTCATTATTGGAAGAAGTCCACAGTAGAAAAGGAACTAATAGGACCAGAAGGAGGTCATACATATATTTACCCTGATGGGCTATTTTCAGAGCTTTCTGTGGGGAATGTAATTGGCTTGCTCCCGGGGCATGTCTAATATTTCTGTACATCAATCCTGAATTACTCAAACAACGCACTTCTTTTATTGCTCGGTTCAAACCCATGTTAGTTAATGGCGTGATTCACAGCACCCAGGATTATCCTGCCTCACTGGCACCTCTGACTGTTCAGCAGATCCACGCTGTCCTCTAGTGGCCAACAACGAGGAAGGAAGCACCCATACTCACACTGTGATTGTACAACAGGTGAGGATTTCTGGCTTCTCTTCAGCTGTATGGAATGTTATTCCTCAGCATTGTTTTTAAGATGTCCCCCGAATCTATCTCCTCGTGGTTTTTAAGGCCTCCAGCTCATTTCTTGGAGTGCAAAAAAAGTAAGTCAGAGGCAGGATGAAGTGAAGAGAAGATGTATCAGAGGAGAGAAGCAGGCACATGGGTCCCTTGCAAAGTGGATAAAGAGGGCAGGCAGCTTGGACGGAAATTACAGACACAGAATCCAGCATCCAGTCGAGGAGGCTGGACTTGTCTGTACCTTCTCTCATGAACACGGAGAGGTTTAGAGAATCCTGCAAGAATCCCTCCTCTTTAGCAGGAGGCAGGAAATAGCAGCAGTCTGGAGTCAGCTATAATCCGCAGCACAGAAAAGCAGAAAGGAGCTCACACAAACTCTGAATCTCTTTTTTGCTGAGCACTAGGAATTCTGGAGGTGTGAGTCTCACATCTCCATCACCTCTCTCCCCCTTCACAGAAACTAATTTTTCAGCCAAATTTCCATAGCCTCCTCAACACTACACATTTTACATGACAACTTGTAAAGCCTCCAATGTTTTGTTTTGTTTTCAGCAATAAAAGGGATGTTCTGTTCACTCTTTGCAAGGGCTAAGCAAATTAAGCTTAAATCTAAAACTCTCACAGCTTACTAACACCCAAGGTATACTAAATAGCTGTTTTGAAAGTAAACGTAAACCTGAAACAGAGCTCCTTGTTCATAAATATTCTCCTTGTAGCATCTGGGTAAGAATGTGGTGATTTCAATGACAAATAAACTTATTTGTTGTATTTTGTTGCTGTCAGACTGTGTAAGCTTCAGGAGGACTAGTCTACTTGTTGCTAACGAAGTTTCAGTTACAGGAATGCAGAGGTTATATGAACTCAACAGCCAAAATTCAAACAGTAGCTGTATTAAATGAACAGGGTCTGGCTGCAGAAACTTTATTACTGCTAAAAGCAAACACAACAAAGTTTCTTTTGACCTTCAAAACTTCAGAATGCACTTGCAAGGCCAACCAGCAAGAGACCACCTTTTTCTACTTTCTTCTCACTTCCTTCCCCAAAGAAAACCAAACAAAACCTTTTTCTTGTAGAAGGAACAGCTCTGAAGAAAACATGCAGATAAAAAATTTCCAATTTTTATGTAATTCCTCTCAGAGCAACATACTTGAAAGTAAGGCTAGTTTGGAGAGTAGTACCAAGGCATTTGCTTGCTTTTCTCATATGCACAGGCATATGAACCACAAGACAGGAAAAAAAAGTCCTGAGCTACTAAGACAAGGGAACTGATTGTGCCCTGGATGGTGTGAGAGAAGCTGCTAACAAGGTGTGAGTGAGGAGAAACTTCTGATAGTGGGACACAGAGGAGCAAGATAGATTCCATGTATCCAAGATCCCCTCTTCTAATTTCAGATTAGCTTGTCACGGAGGTCACACTGGTCAAAGTGTCTCAGTTTATATGGATGCTAAGCAGAAGGGAGAAAGTGGAGCTCAGCAAGCTCCCAGCCAAGCTTTTGTCTTGACAGAAGCCATAAATAGATGCACATTTGCTTGAACCTCACCTTTCTGATTACAGCAGCACCGTGTTGGACAGCAGCCACACTGGAGGTGGCAGCAGCAATACTGGGGGCAGCACTGGCACCAGCATATCCCAATTAGCAGAAGGAGGAGGAGGCCACCGAGAATGATGAGGAGTACTGTAAGCCAGTCTGAGGGAAAAAAGGAGAGAGAAGAAGGATTGATCCTGATGTATCTGGCCATGGTAAGTTACTGAGCACCTCTCCACTGCTGGAGATGTCTTGGGGTAGAGAAGAAAAGAGCAGGAGGAGATATCTTGGTAACAAAGCACAGGCACTTACGGAGAACGATCAGCTTAACTTCTTTGTCCGCATCACCTGAGGTGTCTCCTGGTGCTTCCACAGTGCAGTAGTACATGCCATGGTCCCACCACATGACCTCACTGATGACAAGGTCTGCTCCTGTGGGAGAGGGACTGAGAGGTCAGTGGGCTATTTGTGACTGATAGACACTACTTGCAGGCTCCACCTGAAAAGAGCCCTCTGCCTGCAGGTGACACAGAGTCACCCTGTTCATCTCCCCTCTTGCCAAGCATAACCATCACCTTCAAACAATCCCACTTGAGTCCACTGAGAGCTCCTATAAACAGTATTCACTGCCAGTCTGTGTTTTCTGTCTTGCTGGAAGCCAACCCTACCGGTTTTGGAGCACAGATCACTGTCCCTGTTAGGTCAGCAATCCCAATAGCTCTTCTGGCAGAAGCAATATGTATTGCTCCATGGACAGCAGGGAGCATATAATACACCTGCACAATTATGCAGTACTTGAAAGAAGGAACTGTTTTCTAGCCTCTGAGCTCCTCAGCTGTTGTGCTCTTCAGCAAAATGCTCTGGGATCCTCAGCTCAGACTTAGGTTGTAGTGCCTCAGGTTGTAGTGCCTCCAGCACCCTCAGGCCAGCTGGGAACAGGGCCCTTCCCTGCTCTTATTCCACTGCCATATGGAGTATGTAAGCTACAGATGACATAAGCCATGTATATGCTTCTCTTCACTTAGCAGACCCAGATATTGGATAGTTCCTGAGTTCACTGCCTGCCGGAGAGGTCACTCACGGTTCTGAATGGTGATCTTTCGCTGCTGGTAGTCGATGCCCAGCACAGGGTCTTTCTGCCCAAATTTCTGGATGACAATGCGCACCTTCCGCTGGCTGTCATTGCAGTCGTCAGAGGGGTCCTGGCCAAGGGCTAACCCAGTCTGGTATGCTACAAACACACATCGTAAGAGATGTCAAAAGTTATTTCAAAAGACCGATTTCTATCCTCTTGTGAGCAGTAGAGAAACTCTTGAGTACACGTGTGCAATTGCTTTGGTTTAGCAATACAAACCATGGCTTCAAACCAGTAAGTTGCTTTGGAGTACTCAAAAACAAACAGAGGCAGAGCCACAGGAATGGCAGAGATTTTGAGAATGAAGCAGCTGCAGAGGAGATGCCTCCTGTACTCACAACTGAAAGAACAACAGCAGAAAGGAGCTAATGGTGGTAGGCTGGAAGGCAGCTCCCAGTATGAAGCTGAAAGGAAAAAAGTCATAAAACACCCAGGAGTACTAGAACTACAACAAAAGGGTGTTTATCTACCAAACAAAATCTCCAGACATACATGAACTGCTCTATGGATTGTCTTCCTTTCCCTCTTGTATCCTGTTACATGTTGTGGAGCTCATAAAGACAGAAAATAATCCATCATGTGACTCCAGCTAAGGATTAAGTGTAAAGACACACAACAGAATTAATGGAGGACTAGAGGCAGTTTCTGTACAATACTCTCCTGACAGACTCACATCATAAACCAACACTGAATTTCCAAGTATTTGGGAGCTGAGATTTGGGGAGACGGCTGATTCAGTCAGCATTTTCTGGAAAGGGCTTGCAGTGAAGAGAGATGAGGACAAAGTTTGTCAAAGCCTCTTCCACTGCTGTACGTAAAACAGAGCACAAAGTCCCTTTTGGGGACTATTAGCTTGAGCCTGGGCTAAAAGCACTCACATTATGTTGGGATCAGCTGAGCCAAGCACCCACCTGCTTGGGGACTAGGCTGTAGAGCACTTGGTAACATGCTTACCCAACCCATCCAGACTGCATAAAGGAGAGTTTGGGCACCAAGCACCCACTGTGAGCTCAGTTCTAAGTGTACAGTTATGCTATGGCTGGCCACTTAAACATTCTGCAGGGTTTACAAAGAATAGAACAGAACAGACCAGTTGGCAGGGACCTACAAAGCTTATCTAGTCCAACTGTCTGATCACTTCAGAATCGAGCAAAATGTAAAGTATCTTATTAAGGGCACTGTCCAAATGCTTCTTAAACACCAACAGGCTTGGGGCCTCCATCACCAGCCTAAGAAGCCGGTGCCCGTGCTTGACCACTCTCTCAAAGAAAGGCTCACTAGTGCCCAGTCTGAACTTCCTCTGAACTTTTGAGCCATTCCCACACATCCTATCACTGGATACCAGGGGGAAAAGATTAGCACCTCCCTCTCTACTTCCCCTTCTCAAGAAGCTGTAGAGAGCAATGAGGTCACCCCTCAGTCTCCTTTTTCCTGAACTAGACAAGCCCAAAGTTCTTAGCTGCTCCTCACAGGATGTGTCTTCCAGGCCTTTTATCATCTTTGTTGCCCTCCTCTGGATGCATTCAAGTACCTTAATATCCTTAAATCCTGGGACCCAGAACCGCACACAATACTGCAGGTGAGGCCACACCAACACTAAACATAGTGGGATCATCACCCTTTTTGACCAAGTGGTTATCCTGGGATGCAGTTTGTGTACCACATTAAACACCCCTGAATTAAGGCTGCCTGCACCAGAATGTCTGCACATGAAGAGCTCCTACCACTACTACACGTTATTACTTCATACAAGTCTTCATGCCCTCCAAAATGCATGTGTTTCTTCTACTTCCTAAAATCAGTAACATCTGGTCACAGGTATCCAGCTCCAACCACAGGTCCCCCATGGAATCCTAAAGCTGACTTGTTGCAGGGCCCTTGCTTTCAAACATGCTGAAGCATAAGATGGGGCTGCCAAGATTGACTTGTCTCAACCATGCCTGAACTGCCCTGCATTCTGAGTCGGTGACAATGAGGACAAAAGAGCTGCTTTGGATGGGATTTCTACAATCTCATAAGGCCTTGACATTTCAGAGGAAATCACAGACATGAACTATATTTCCTTGGAGTGCAGGGAAATGCCACCACCTGGTTTTTGCATAGGAAGTGGTCAAAATCCTGTACTACCCCAGTGAGTCTACCTTCCCCTTTCTTCCCATTTGAAGGGGGACTCCTTGGAAGATGAGCCTGACACTTACAGGCTGAGTAGTAGTCAAAGATGGGGTCCTTGCAGAAGGATTTGAAGCGCCAGGTCACCACCACGTCCTGCAGCTGCGCTGAGGTGCTGTAGTCACACTTGAGGATGACAGTGGCAAATAAGGTGGTGTAGCGCTCAACATCCTGCACTGTCACCAGGAGGGAGAGGCAACCTGCAAACAAGAACACAGGAGGCCATCAGCCCACAGACTCCTGAGGCCGCCCATCACACCATCTGCACCTGACCAACGATCCAAGTACATCTCCTTTGGCCCCATCCAGGACGTGCACCTATACACCTCCCAGGCCCTCCAATGAAGTCATCCAGGGTTACAAACCCTGGTTAGAACATGAGACCCATCTTCCCCTGACAGAAGAAAGCTTCATTGGCCCGCCTTATGGACTGAATTATTTTCTCCAAAGCATGAGTAGCCATCACGCAGCATATCACTCTGTTTTCCTTCTACATGAGGAAAACTCTCCCAGAAGCACATGGGATGGGACTCCCTTGGCTTTTAATCCTAACCAGAAAAGTTCTGCAGCGCCATATGTTCATATAAACACCAAATGAATTTTATCAAGGTCTTGCTAAGACACTCATCAGAATGTTATCTGGTGGTGACAAGGATTAAGACAATACAACTTGCAGGCTGTAGTACTGTAGTTAATTGTTTATCACCACTTCAGAACAGCACACATCAATTACCCCCTTTTTTCCTTTTAAATTAAGCTATTGTTATGTATTTGTTTTGTACTCATCCTAACAACCTCCACGGCACTTTCTATCCAAGCAGCTGCACACACTCAGGGAGGTTTTACAAAGTTTCTCATAAGCTGTAGTTTAGCTATACTCCAGAAACATCTCTATCTTATTTAAACTTTGATAGTACAGTAAGTTGTGCTTGTCATTAACAATAGCAAAGTTATCACCAGTTGCCTTTGATAAGGGACTACAAACAGTGCAGGGCAAGTGTGGGATGCCCTGTTTGGATTACATGCCAGAGAACCAGGCAGGGATTGCAGTGCTGTGCTAGCTGCTTCTTAACTGGGGAGCATGACAGCAGGAAAGGCGGGAAGGAAAGTGGGAGTCTTGAAGGTACCAACTTCTCTCCATTAACCAACACTCAGTTTTTATCATATATTCAAAGATTTTCCCTCTACTCCATGTTTTCAGGATGAGAGCAAGAGAACAAGTTGCTACTACTATGTAGCAACATCTGCACCGCAACTGCAAACATCATTCTTTGTCAAGCATCATTCAGTGTCCTCTTAGGCTGCACCTCCACACTACATTCCAGGCAAACAAGAGCTCACACAGTTTCCACACTGTGGAAAAGACGCTGCAGAGGTGCAATGCTGCCTCAGCAAGTCATTCTGCAGAAGGGTATTGTCGATGCAGTACTTGCTCAGTTTCTGGTTTGAAATGGGACACCCTGTCAGCCAACTGAAAGCACAGGCAGAGCAAACTCATCTGCCTTAAGAATACCACACAAACATAGGGAGGGCCAGGGCAAACCCTGCATCCAAGGCTTTTCTCAAAAAGAAGATATACACACATGCACTTAAACACAGAAACACCAGCAGCTGTGCAAACCTCTAGATAAAGCAAGTTTTTACAATGCTGTAGCACAGCAAGGTCCAGCCTGCTGACAGGTAGTTACAGTTGCTCTTATTTAAAAGCACTGCAGTTCAACTCATCTTGTTTCAGCTTTCATTGTGAAATAGCTGACTCTGGGATCTTACCGCAGAAAATCACAAGAAACCAATTCAAACTCTCAAGATTGGCAAAACCTTGATCTCAGCGTCAATTAAATGAAACCCCATATGAATTCCGATTTGTCAAGGCTCATGCGAACAGAATGTTTTCCATGGATTTCCTACAACAGCATCTCTCTGGCAAGAATAAAACACTCAAAATCACTATGTGCTTTTTACTAACGAAACCCACATCTCTTTATGGACGGGATGCTTTCTCATTACCTCTGTTCTGCAAAACAGCCAGTGTGGAATGGTAAGTTCCTTATTTTCTAAAGAGGTTGAAAACCTACTGTTCCCCCCCTCAGAGAACACTCAGATGCCGCTGCATGTCCAATGTTTCTTATTAACCTCCTCCAAGAAAATGGAAAAGCTGTGAAATTCAGGCTGGTTCCTAAACTTGGACTGCATTACTCCACCGCAGGATGCTATCTTTCTTATCCTCGTTAGAAAGAACAAATATGGACACTACCAAACTAGGAAGTTTTGGCTACATCTGTGGCTTTGCAGTGAAGACACGAACCTCTGGAGCCAGTGTAGCCAAGTTTTGGCTAGAGCAACTCCCAGGAACACGGCTTCAGGCAAGACAATGAACAAGCACACCCTCCATACTTTTTTGCTTCCTTCACTGGTTGTCTGTGAAAAACCAAACTTCAGTATTTAAAGCCAGATCATTAGCCGAGACCCAGGCATCCAAGATGCGAAACGATCACTTTATTTCCAAGAGGAGGTTAGAAGCTGTCAGGCAACCCAAAGCTTAGCAGAGAGAACTCAGCTGGCTTAAGGCCGCCCGTGGGCACGGAGGTGAGCTCCTGCTCCCCACCCGAGCAGGTGCCCAGCAGGTGCACCAGCACTGCAGCTACCCCAGAACCCCAAGAGGATGGGGCTGCTGAGCCGGCAGCAAAAGCTCGGGTGGGCGCTTGCGAGAGGCCAAAGTGCATCGCCCCCGTGTCCGCGCCCAACGCCTAGGTCCCAGCCGAGCTGGCCGCAGGCGACCGATACTGGAGGCTGCCAGGAAGCAGGAGGCCACTTCCTCCTAGGAGAGAGGTCAGCCGCACCTCTGGGGAGCGAAACTCGTCTCCGCGCGGCTTTGTACCGAGCTCGGGAGAGCCCCGCGGGCGGGGAAGGGCACCGGGCCGGGCCGCCCCTTCCCTTCCCCGCGGGGCCGCCGCCGCTCCCCCGACCCCGCACCACCTTAACTCCGGGCGAAACCCGAGGGCGCCTCCCGAGTCCCGGCCCCAGCGCCGCGAGGGTGTCCCGGGGCAGGGCGGGCCGGGGGCCCGGAGGGGGNCGGGGACGTCGCGCCCACTGTCCCTCCCCTTCCGTGGCACCTGTCCCTGGGCCGGGCGCTGCCGCCGGGGGCAGTCCTCTCCCTCTGTACCTGCACCCTCCGCTGGAACGCCGGACAAAATACCAGCCGCCAACTTCAGAAACTGCTTCTATTTAAATATATGTATGTAAAATGAAAAGTATATATTCCACAACACATATTTATATTATCAATATTATATATATAGGTGTATATATATCCTGAGCACACAGGTGTATGGGAAGTTACGGGCACAGACACGAGGTTTCGCCCGAGCTGCGCCGCCCGGCGCAGCGCGCCCCAAGCGAGAGGCGCACGGGAGCGCACGCTTCGAACTGCGGGCGGGAAGAACGTCTGGGGAATTCACAGAATCACAGGATCGGTTAGGTTGGAAAAGACCTCCGAGATCATCCAGTCCAGCCTGTGACCGAACACCGCCATGTCAACTAGACCAGGGCACTGTGTGCCACGTCCAGTCGTTTCTTAAACACCACCGGGGACGGTGACCCCACCACCTCCCTGGCAGCCCATTCCAGTATCTAATCATCCCTTCTGTGAAGAAATTCTTCCTAATGTCCGACCTAAACCTTCCTGGCACAGCTCAACACTATGTCCTCTCGTCCTGTCGCTTATTTAATTTTCCCGNTATTTAAATATATGTATGTAAAATGAAAAGTATATATTCCACAACACATATTTATATTATCAATATTATATATATAGGTGTATATATATCCTGAGCACACAGGTGTATGGGAAGTTACGGGCACAGACACGAGGTTTCGCCCGAGCTGCGCCGCCCGGCGCAGCGCGCCCCAAGCGAGAGGCGCACGGGAGCGCACGCTTCGAACTGCGGGCGGGAAGAACGTCTGGGGAATTCACAGAATCACAGGATCGGTTAGGTTGGAAAAGACCTCCGAGATCATCCAGTCCAGCCTGTGACCGAACACCGCCATGTCAACTAGACCAGGGCACTGTGTGCCAGGTCCAGTCGTTTCTTAAACACCACCGGGGACGGTGACCCCACCACCTCCCTGGCAGCCCATTCCAGTATCTAATCATCCCTTCTGTGAAGAAATTCTTCCTAATGTCCGACCTAAACCTTCCTGGCACAGCTCAACACTATGTCCTCTCGTCCTGTCGCTTATTTAATTTTCCCGCTGAGTTCTGAAAGGCCCGCAACCGTGGCCAAAGCAGAGGTTACTTTAAAGAAAAAACCCCAACAACCCAAAGTAAAACACCCACCGGCCCCTGTAATTGGCCCGGTAGCGCCGCCGCCCCGCCCGCTGGCCCCGCTCCCGGGCCGCTGCGCCGCCGCTGCGGTTGCCTGGAGACGGGACGGCGGCGGCGGAGCGGGCCCAGGTACCCGGGGCTGAGGGGAGGCCGCGGCCGCTCCGGGCTCAGGTACCCGGGGCTGTGGGGAGGCCGCGGCCGCTCCGGGCTCAGGTACCCGGGGCTGTGGGGAGGCCGCGGCCGCTCCGGGCACAGACGCCCCCGGCGGGCCCGCGGGTGCCGTGGGCTGTCCCCGGTAGCCCCGCTCCTCACGCCCCCGCAGCTGCTGCGCCCCCCGGGGCCCCTCTGTGCCCGCACCCTCCCCATGGCCCCGCTGAGGCTCCCTCCCCTGCCCGCCCAGGTGTCCCCTGCCTGCCCTCTGCTATCCCCGCTAAACAGGAAGGACTGTCCTTCAGCAGGGATAGACCATCTGGCAGTACTTCATCTGAAATGTGGGAATTCTTGGGTTTTCTTCACCATGTTGGTTTCATTGCCTGTTGCATTTGTGGCGTTTGTGGCACTGCTCTCATACTCATTTTTATGATTTTTTCTTTATGCTCTAAGTTAATAAGTAACTGGTGATGTCACCTGCTCCTGTTTCTGCTTGGTGAAAACAGGGTAGCCTTTATTCACCGGGCAGGCTTTAAGAGACTTGAAACTTTTGCTTGCATGTGGTAGAGCTTGGATAAGTGGATCATACAGAGGGCTACTTTAGGTGTAACACTGGAAATTAGAGTCAGATTTATTTCTCCTAATTAAATAGGAAAATACTCCGCAGGTGTGCGACATAGTAGTAATGAGGAAAACAACAGCAGGGCTCCCGTCCATGTCTTTTCTCTTTCTGATGAGGGAGAAGAGAGACAATGGAGCTGTGATAAAGGTGATATGTCTAGATCCTGCTTTGTAGCTTTATCCTTCCTGTCTCCGTCTCTGACTAGTAAATAATTTATATGCTTAACTGCTGTGAGAATTGATATCCTCTGTTATTCTCCTTGCTCTCAAGTCTTCTAGCTGTTGTAAGAGCAGCTATATTCTCTAGTACATTTTTTTTCCTTGGGATCTTGGGTGATTGCCTAAACTGACTTTTATTACAAGTTTTCTAGTAATGCTGATGGATAATGGTATACAGACAGCTCTGGTTTCTATGCCTGATTTACACTTGGCTATCTTTCTTTCTGTATATAAGCACTAAAAGACTTTAATTTTTTTTTAAATGAAAATAAGTTTTGCAAGACTTTCCTGTTTGTACCTTTTGCACTCAGCAACAGCCTTGTAAATTGCTGATGTACTCTGTTGTGGTCGGAAAGCTAAAAGGAGTGCTGAGACACTTGGTCGATGGTCTGCTGTTTTTCAAAAAGAAATGAAAGATTCAGAAAGAAGTGCTGAGGAGACTGTATTTGACCGTGAGTTAAAGAAACAGGACTCGGCAGATGGCAAGAAGCCTGACACATCCAAAGCAGAGCTAGACTTGAAGAAGATCCCTCACCCTGGAAAAGATGATCAGTATGGAGCTCCTCGTGGCAGACACCCCTCACGATACCCAAATGCTGCAGCCGTGTTTTAGACCAGTGCTACCCCCAGGTCAGAAAGAGCAGAGAGTGTAGCCTGGAAGGCTCATAGTGCAGTGCCAAGAGCAGTCAGGATTGGAAGCCTTGGGACAAACTTGACTTCCTTCCTGTGGAATGAAAACAACTAAAGGAATAACATACAACCTCGCCTGAGGGAAAGACCAAGTGTCCTTTTTGTTTTCCCCAAAGCCCACCAGTGGGTAAAGATTTTCTACAAAAAAATTAACACATTTTGGAATGAACAAAAAAATAAAATCCTGCAGAAGTAGCACAATGTAGAGATAATTTTTTAATCTCTCACTTATTGCTGGTACTAATAGCAGTGCAGTTTTATTCTGCAGTAATTGTTCCCTATTTCTACATATCCTGTATTAGTGGACAGAACTGATTATCACTCTTCTGTGGATGTAAAAGCTGATAGGTGGTGTCATTTAAGCACACCTAAGCAGTTAATGGTGGGGCAGAGACAGCTTAAAATAACGGTTAGATATGTTCTGTTTTCTAAAGTAAAACTGTAGGCTGCATTTTGATCATTATTTAATTTCATGTATTTTATGCAGTTGAAGTGTCAGTCAGAGGGTTTATGAAGGCAAGAACTGCATTTATGAGGCTTACACATTTAAACATCTTTTTTTCTGGAAAGAAGAGAAGTGTAGGATGACAAAATAGAAAGAAAGTGGTGTCATCTCACTGAATTTGTTTATGTGTTAGAAAATAAACACCCATTTGATTTAATTATGCTGTATTTTGAATAAACAAGACAATTGTCTGAGATGAGATATCACTTGATGTCCAAATTTACTGATTATTTTTGAGAGGCTCCCATTTATAAAGATTGTGTGTGGCAGCAAAATTGATAAAAAACATCTTAGTTTGGAAGTAACTGAAGTTTTGAAATAACTTAGTTTTGAATGAACTGAATATTTTTGAATATACCTGAATGAACACAATTTGAAAGAAAATTAATTTTGCTGAACTTCACAGCTTGTAGCACTGTCCACTGAAATAAGGATAACCTGAATTCAGGCCTGACTGAGTTCTTGAAAATGATGACACTGATGTGGATCTGGTACAGTACTTCAAGTCAGTGTCTTGATTTACTAGGACTAGGGGAAAACAGACTACTCTGGTCAGGCACTGGCAGAAAAATTACGATTGCTAACTTGGTTTTTTTCCCCCTAGACTTGTCACACCAGTTCTACTTGTCACCATCTCAGTTTTCAGTATCAAAAGGCTTAAATTTTTCTGATTTATGAAATCTGTCTCAAAAAACCCTTCCAAAACCCCTCAGGAAAATAAAACCAACATTCTGAGAGATGCGTGCTTTTGTCATGGTGAGCTTGCACGAGAGTTTTTTGGATCAGCCGACTAGTGAATCCCAGAGTCTGCAGCCAAAGTAGACACATTACCCCCCTGAGCCTCTTCTGAGTACTTAAATTCAAAGTTTTCTTTGGCACAGTGCTTGAATGCCATCACAAAAATGTGCACAGTGGACACTGCAGTATCTTTCTTTAACTAGAACCCAGATATCAACGCAAGCGGAAATGTTCATATCCTCTTTCAGCCTAAAGCATTTTCCAGATATGAATTAATTTATAATGAAAACTATGATAGTCTTAATTTTTAGAAGATAAATGATTGCTAATTAGTTACAATAATTTGAAATTTTATAGCTCTTTTCTCTGTGGATATCAAAACACTTTGCTAAGATGGGTAAGTATTATTATCTAATTTTTCACAGGAGATAACTGAGACAGCCAGAGGTGAAATGGCTGATAAAAATTGTACACGTCATTACTGGATTTGGAGTTAGGATTCAGGTCTCTGAATGCTCCACTATCTATCTATGCAAATAGTCTATAACTATTTCTTCAACTTCAGTGATATCAGTGGTGTTACCCCATTAAAAACTCCTGAATTTCATTTAAATATATTGAGATGTATTGCAATTGTTTTCTTTTCATTTGTTTTCTAGATTTAAAACTTTCTGCTTGTCTAGTTTCAAGTTTTCCTCAGCACTTCTAAGGGATGAAAGCTCATTTGTAATTCTTATGTGAAATTATGCAGGAAAATCTGATTCTGGCAGATACTCAGAACCTTTGGATGAAGATCGGCTGTATAACAACAAGAATGACATGTCTAAAGTACTTCTTTGTCCTCCTTGTCCTTCTCGTGGGTGCCATTATGTTAAGACACTCTGCCTTTCATGAAATAACGGAAAAGCCTGAAATTCCTCAAAATATTTTTTCCGAATGGATTCTGACCCGAAGCTGGAAACAGGAAATGCATTTTTAGGGACTTTTTAGTGGTATCAAAGTCATGATTACAAATGAAGAGAGATTTGCTTGCATCTTGCCCATATTTCTTATTCTGAGTATTCACGTTTCTTTACATTCAACTTCTGAATTTTCTGATTTCTGATAGTTTTTTATGCTGTAATATTGATACAAAGTTGCTCCAATGTGCATT
Organism: Rhagologus leucostigma; assembly: GCA_013397725.1. NCBI lineage: Eukaryota > Metazoa > Chordata > Aves > Passeriformes > Rhagologus > Rhagologus leucostigma. Next base: position 774,304 of record VZTD01003142.1, on the reverse strand, counting down.
TTAAGGTGTTTCATTTGGAAATGGAGAACACATTTGAAATCAAAAGGCAGAAAAAATTTCAAGTAAGAGCAGTGCTTATGCTTTTTTGCTTCTTTTTGAGACTTTTGTAAAAATGGTCAATGTGTTTGGTTTTTATATGACAAATTTGGACCTTTTCCACTCCAGAAGACAACAGTAACTAGTGAAAATTGTAGCACTCTGAAAAAGATAATCTGAAAGATGGAAATCATGTGAGGGAGGGGTGTTATTAAGCTGTTTAATTTTTTAAAATTTGTTTTCCATTATTACAAAATGTTTTGAATTAAGTCCTTTTTTCTTAAAGATTCATCTCTCTTGCTTTTCCATTCAAGATATTAGAGGATCGCAAGAATGCATGTCTCCTGATATTCTTGTGAAGTCCACCAGAAAGGTGAAGGAATAGCCTTGTTGTCTTAAAAGCATCTCCCCCCAGTATATTAAAGAGAAGCTCAAAACATTTAAATCAGTTGTCAGCTCCCTCTGTTATACAGTATTTAGATGAAAGTCTTGCTGTAGCAATTTATTCAGAGCCTGGAGTCCTAAAACCTGAGCCAATTAATTCACTCTACAAAATAGGACATATCTTTGGGTTATCCATATTTGTGTACAGGCAGAAGACAAATGCCATCTTTGGGAATCTCAAAGCATTTGAGAGGAAATGGAAATGGTCTAAATGGCAAATAAAGGCAACAATACTAAAGGTTCCTCTTTACCACCGCCAGGGAGAGAGAACATCCATTTTTTCTAATGGAACAGGAGGGAGACAATGAGGAGCCAGGAGAAGATGCACAGGCAGATCCCGGTGGTGAGTATTTCCCCATTATATCGTGATTTCAATACAACGTACAGTAAATTCTGGCTTCTTCCACCACTCACCCCTTTCTTGCTAGTAAGTGTTCATCTCCAGTTCCTGCTCTTGGTGTTGCCAAATTTTATTTTTACTCTGTTCATAGTGAAGTTCTGGACTAAGCACTGTGCCTGCTGTTCCTGCTGTGCCTCAGCTCACAAACTCTCTCCCCTGAAAATCTTTGCTGCTTAGACCTCTCTCTGTAGCTAATACTGAAATCAGGTTTTTAACGCCACCAGACTCAGTCAGAGGCCTGTATTTTGCTTTTTAACGTATTTTTCATCTTGAAATGCCTGGCCAGTGTCTATTTCAGGTGTCCTGTATGTCATCTAGCACACTAGATCCAGGTAGCATGAATAACAAATCCACTTTAGAAGGATTTTTTGGTACATTGCTGCATTACTTTTGGCATTTGTTTGATCTTCCTATTACACCTTTTTCCTGTTATAGGATGTGTTTCTTTCCTTCCCCTAAGTTTTAAATTACTGTTTTTTGGAAGCAATCTTCTCCTTACACGTAATGCTAAACAGCAGGAAGTCTGTTGTTGGACAGAGGAGATTCTTTTACTACTACAGAACTATATATTTATTTAATATGGCATGTGTGAGCAAATTAGTCAAAGGAATTCATACCTAAGAGGGTGATCCCAATTATACTTTGCAAAAGAAAACAAAACTAGTGTTTCAAAGGAATCACCAATGCAGAGGAACAGGAGGAAGAAGGGGACCAAGTGGAATCAGACACTGAGAGTATTGATGAGGAGATGTTGGCACAAACTTAAAACCCCCAGTACTTTCTAGTTTTCATTGTTTTTCACTGTTATTATTAGAAACAGCACCTCAGACTGTAATCAGCTACGGTGATTGAGTATTTCTGCTCCCTTTCAATTGGCTTAACTTCGCTCTTTGCCTGGCCGGTCTCTGACTCCTTTGCTTGTTTTTTGTGGCACACTTAGGAGAGAAAACAGTCAGGACAGCATGAAGTGCTTACAAAATAGATTTAACCTAATGTATCCAACTGAAACTACTTTTAACAAGTGCCTATGACTAGCTGGAACTCAGGTTGACAGTATTGTGCATTGCAATCCAGTGAAGAACTACTCTGGGTCATACATTAGCAGTTTGCTTTCTTGAGGACAATGGTGTCTTCTGGTGGTCCATTATATGTGGTTTTACTAATTGTTTTGTGTAACAATGTGCATTCAATAGCTACTGAAAAGAGACAGTTTAAAATTTGTTTGGTTTCTAAAGTGGAGACCTAAACATCAAGCAAACCTCAACTGAACTGCTTTGGTAAGTCTTTAAGTTTTAAAATCAGTATTTTTCAAAGGGTCTCAAAATTTTTCTTGTTTAAATTCTCCAGTTTTGAATATTTACAGTAAAGTTTTTAAAAGCCTGAGGGAGTGTTTGTTACAGACTGTCTCAGAACAAGTAGTTACTAAGAGATGTTTTGAGCTATGAAGTATTTATTGCTCTGTCAAAGGAGGCAAAGAAGTGTGACCCCTTCCCTTTTATGGTTAGGTGCAAATATCAGCAACTAACCCAAAATGTATGGTGAATATAAATTTCTGTTATGTTCCCACTTCTGAGATGCAGAATGCAATTTGGAAGAACAAGATAGTAGTCAAGTATCCTCAGAACCACAAAAAAGGCCTGAGGAGGTAAAAAAGGAAATCCCAGAAAGCTTCTTCTATACCTATGAAGATGTATATTCAGGACCATATGCCACTGACGACACTGAGATACCCACTGACCTTCTTACCTTCAAGTATCCTTTCTGTTGAGCTGGTGCAAATTCAAAGCTAATGATATTTAATATATGTTTTTAAAATTCTATTTGTCAAATTTGGAGTAACCTGTGTGGCATTAGTGGGATACCTTTGGTTGATACACAGGGAAAAATCCTGACCAGTTACGGTTCTGGGTGAATTTAATCTTAAGTGTTGTCTTGACCTCATAAACATTTCTTATTGGGCGTAGTGCTTACTATCATAAGTACTCCTGTAGAACTAGATCATAGAGAAGCTAATGTGACCAGGCAGAAGACAAGCATAAGGATATGCCCTGCAAAGCTCTCCCTTTCTTTCTCTGTAGCCACACCAGTGTTCCCCAAGAAGCTGAGGGGAGGACAGAAGGGCTGCTGTGTACCTCATAAGGGAGAAGTGGGAAAGGAATGAGGTAGATTGGTATTCTGATGCTCAGAAGATCTAAAGTGGTAGAATAAAGGAAGTGATGCCCATCAGTTAAGAGCTACAATAAACTCTTTGGTAGGTATGGTCAGGTAGGGTAGGATATGATACGTGGCTTTCGTATATGCTGGTGGTTTTCTCTGCAGACATAGTTCAGTTGCTACTGAAGACTGGATTTTCCCTTTTCTACATCTGCTTGTAAACAATTAAGAAGTAAGCTTGAAAGCTTGCTTGGTTTGATCTCTTGTGTGTAGAACAGTTCCCGGTAATCTGATGCACATCTTTTACATTTTGTTTGAAAAGAGAACACAGATAAAATATGAATTCCTTGCAGCTCCAAATGATCCAGTAGAAGCAAGAGGTGTACACATAGTGGAGATGAAAAGATGGAATATGAGCTTTAGAAGGGCTTTACTTGTGCCTTCCTCTCAGTTATAGAGTCATGATGTATTTTCCTTTCACTGTATACTGAAGAAAATGATCTTCTGCCTTCAGACTTAGTCACTAGTTTCAGTATTCCCATTTCAGTTTCAGTTTAAGCATTTCTATCCACATAGTAAACTTCCTAGAAGGCCAGTGTCTAATGTTTTCCTTATTGGACTGTTCCCAGACATTCTTTTGGCTATGACTGTACCAGACCTGTAAACCTGATGATAATGGATAGCCATACTGTGGTGTATATAGCAGGCAACCAGGTGGTGCTCCAGAACCTGAGAACAAAACATCAGAGATATGTCCGGAGTAGCGGTGGCGGTGGAATTGGGTTTATCACAGTATGGCTCTTGTTTCTTGTTTGAGAACTTTAGTCACTTTCTAGGAAAAAAAAATATTTGCTTGGTTGTGATTGCCAGATATGGGAGATTTCTACAGCTGCACTTGCATATACATAAGAAAGTATGGTATTGATTAAAGGAATGTGTGGACCATGCAGCATGGGCTTCTCATCCCATCAATATAATTGGCAGAGAACAAGTATTTGGACACCTTAGTCCCAGGCTCAGGTACCTGAAAGGACTGACAAGTCCAGCTGGGATTAATTTTTAGCACTATTACATTCTTATTTAAATCTTTTGGCTCATAGCAACTCTTTTATTTTTTTTCTACACTTCGTCTGTCCTAATCACAACTGATACTAATATAGAGTCTTACTTGCAACTAAAATTTAGAAAATCAAGCTCCTACACAAATGAAAAGTGTCTGGTTTCACTCTTAAACTTATCAAGAACTTGGAGTCTTAAGTGCTATGTCTGAATTTGAAGCACCTTACCCTGTGAAAGCTCTGCCATCTCTCAGTTTTATTGCACGTGAGCCAGACTTTCAGACTACCAGCCTCAGACTGTCCTGCTTCATTGTCAGCAGCGTTTTCTGGGGAATCTGTGTACATTTTTACACCTTCAGAATACTGTCATTCAGGATGGCTTTTCTGCAGCTGTCTGCTGAAGTAGATGGCTGCTGACACAAATGCTGCTGTGGAAAGATTAGCTAGTGGGTTGAGCAGTGAGGCAGGAATAGTAAAAGGATGCATCACAAAGCAGATTATTTCACTGTTTGTTGTGATTCTACAGTGTATGTGTGATATACCATTTTGTGTGCATGGTGGCTTCATTCTGATACTGAGCAATAGGTTGGCAGTTGTTCAGAATAAACACACGGAAAAATGCAATCTAGTATTTATGGCAGTATGTTTTGACTGATGAGCGAGTGAATACAATAACTCAAAAACTAGCAGGATAAAGATGTCATTACAGCATGCAACAGGACTTCTGCTTTTTCAAGGCACACCCTAGTAAGGAGTACTTTGCAGTAGGAGAAAAAGGAGGGAAGCCAAACATTGTCATCTACACATATCCTTCAGTGAGGCCCTACAGAATACTGAAAGGTAGTGTAAAAAGTTCTATTTTCATTTTATGCCGATGAACTAGTATTTAAAGATCTCAGCAGATGGAGTATTGGATCATTTTTAGTTTAAAAGGAAATAGAATCTTTTGCTCCTTCACAGCAAAAACAGAAAACACTGGTTTCAAGCTTTTTCATTATTGCATGGGAAGAAACTTTTATTTTATAGAGATAGCCAATCTAGAGCCATTGCCTATTGAAAAAAAAAATTTCAGTGAAAGTTAAGCTCCTTCTGAGTAGACTTTTGTATTGTTTCTGCCTCTTTCCTGTGCATGTGTATTGAGGCTTGTACATTTCTTCAGGTGGAACAGAAACAGCCTATGTTTTTGGTGATTTCAACCGTGCTGGCACTTTGCTGGCCAGTGTTGGGAGCAGCCCTGACTACATGTTGACTATCTGGGACTGGAAACAGGAAGAGACTCTGTTGAGGTCAAAAGCTTTCGCACAGGATGTTTACAAGGTCATGTTTTCTGCTGAGAATGAAGAGCATCTAACTACAGGTGGATCAGGACACATTAAGTAGGTTTACTGATTAGGATTAATACATAACACCTCTGCAGTCATAAAACGTAGGAGATGACTAACAAGAATGTATTACTAGCAAAGATGTGCTAACAAGGAATGCTATTTTACTTGGCCATTACAATTACAAAAAGGAGGAATTTCAAGTCCTTCAGCCAGTCAAACAGATCTTTAAACACCTTTGCTGTCCAGAAAGGATGATGCTTGATGTTAAATGTCAGTAACGCTGGCTCCATTCTTGTAATTTCAACAACCACTGGGAAGAAGTAATGAAAAATACTTATATATACATGTCCTCTAGCTGGTAACGTAGAATATATGCCTTCTGGGCTTTCTACCTTTCATTTCTTGAGCTCATCTGCTCTTTGGACAGCCATTAGAGATGATTGCCAAGTCATGGATCAGAAACCCTCTAATCCCACCAAAAGCCTACAAAAGATACACTTCCATAAGCTCCCTTCCCTGCTAAGCTCATGGGTCCTTTTGTGAAAAAGGACCAAACACCCAACAAGTTTAAACTTTCGTTTTGTGTTCTGGGTTTATCCAGTACTTAAATTTTAACACAACAGAGACTTAAGATATCACTGGGATTCTATCGTAATAAAAATGATACCTTTAAAATTATAATGCATTGAAAGTTTCTTTGAATTTTAACAGGGGAATCAGATCACAATATGAGATTTGCTTTATAGTTTGATTGCAAAGTAGGTCTGAAATAGCAAATGACTTATTTAGACGCGGAAAAAATGTGGTTTAGAATGCATTATTTATGGAAATCTGACAAAACAAACTCTCTTATAAGTTTTTTTTTGAGCTAAAATGCTACAAATAAACTCTGTCATAGCTTTTATAACATGATAAATGTGACCTTTCACCCAAATGTTGACTCAAATTACAATTTCCAACAGGTCTCTTAAATGTAATGTCTCCTGCACACAAAGTGAACCATGCCTAATTGCAGTAGATGTTAATTTTTCTGCCATGCAGCAATTTTAAGTTATGTTGTACTAAAGATCAAATAGAAATAACTGTTAATATTTAGGATAAAACCTTTGGCTCGGTGAGATTTTATAGTACAATATAGTTCAATTCTGCAAGAGGACTAGAATGGCGTTCAGTGAAGACCTCAGTCCCTTGGATTTACAAAACTGAGCATCTGACACTGGAGACAGAAGAATAAAATAGGTATCCCTAACTATGTGTATGGGTTGTAGCTGGAAAGATGTAGCTGTGGATTTTACACTTCTTAATTTGAAATAGTAGTTTAATCTTCATTCTGCCTATTCCAAATCCTTTTCCTAGCTTTTTCATAGGAGTAGCATAGGGAAATGTTTGTGTAGTTATAAAGCTTTACCTCATTTTCAAAAGAAAAACGTCCCAAGTTCTCCTGTGAAAAAGAGTAATAAATGAGCAGCCCTTACCTCGGAGGCATGCGTGGTAAGAGTATTGCAATGTCTAAGAGGGACTGAAGAGTGTTTAGGAAGCCTTGTATCAGACAGGGATATTTTTTCTGTACTCAGGTTCTGGAAGATGGCTCTCACATTAACTGGTCTCAAGTTACAAGGAGCTTTAGGCAGGTTTGGAAAAACAGCAGTGTCTGACATTATAGGTTTTGTGGAGCTGCCCGATGGGAAGGTAAGTAAGAAAAGTGACAAAAAGAAAAAGAAAAAATATTTTGTACCCCTTTAGGCTTTGATATAAAGTCTGCTTTTTAAGTCGGAGAGTTACTATTTGCTTCAAGATGTTTTGAATCAGGCACGTGATGCACTGTTCTGAGAAGAGAATATTGCCATCAGTTTGCCCCAAACCTGGCTTGCTTTGTAATAATTGGAAAAACAGATCTCTGTTGGCTTAGAGCTGAGTGTCTTCTAATGGGGTAGTGAAAACATTAGTGTACAGAAATACAAAGAGACTGTTGGTCCTAATCTTCAACCATTTTGGTGCATGCAAATTAAGTCACATTGCTAAAAAGTTGAACCTCCTCACCCTTTACATCTTCTCTTGAAAATGTCTGTACTTTGCTATTGATTTAATGCATTCAATGAAGGAAGCCACAAATGTTAACTGGTTTCTTGCCTATATTTCTGCACGATTGCATGCAGGTGCTAATGTACTTATCTTCATTTGCATTGAAGGTTGTCTCAGGAACTGAGTGGGGCAATTTTCTGCTTTGGGAAGGTGGCCTCATTAAAGTAGAGCTCTGTCAAGTTGGACACAAGCCCTGTCACGAGGGCCCTATCACCCAGTTAGTTCTTGACGAAGGAGATCTTTACTCCGTTGGAAAAGATGGTGTCATTCGGGTGAGTTTTTCTTTTGCTCTGCCTTTAGGTGTGCAAATGTATGGTCAGCAGGTAAATGTTATGTATTTCCTTTACCATGTTTTTGGAGGAATTTTGGAGTGCAGTTTCTTTCTGAAAATTAACTTCTAGAATAAAGAAAATAAGAGCATATCTCCACAGTGTATGTGTTTGAATTGACTAGCATGGCACGCAGTGTTCCTTGTTTAATAGTAATAAATAAATCAGCTTTTACTTTGGTAAATCAAAATAATCTTCAGTGTTTTTCTAACAGCTTTGTTCTTGACTGCATTCTAACCCTTTTTTCATGTTTATTTTTTGTTCATCTTTATAATTTTCAGGCCTATTAACACATGGTGTTATTTCGAAGATAAGTAATAAACTACAGAAAGATTTGGAATTAATTTTCTTAGTATTTAAAAGCTCAGATTATTAATGTTAAAATGACACAGAAATTAACTAGCAGCTCAGAGATACATATCCTGAAATAGGGGAACAATTAAAAGAAAAAGCATCCTGGAGTTAACATATAATTTTATAAATTAAGGTCAAAATGTCTTCCTTATGCATAACACCAGTTTCTGATCTCAACTGTCAATGGTCAAGAATTTTGCAATCTTATTTCCCTGCTCTTTAAGGGAGGACACGAAGCATCTTCTGCTGATGTGTGAAATGATCCAGATAATCAATGGGAAACTGAGCCATAGACAGTGGAGGGTTTCAAACACTGTTGTCGTTCTTGTTGTTATTGTGTTTTATGGGTTGGTGCTATCCCCTTACGAAAATTCACTTGATTATAAGCATGCTAATTGATACCTTGTCCTTATCCCACAGAGCAGAACATGGAAGGGTTAAACTTCCCATTAGTTTGTGCTGCCTCAGTATGAGCCATGCTGAGAGCCCACAGATATCATTTGGTCTGCATAGTTCTGAAGCTGCCATGTATAGCTCTGCTAGTGCCAGGGCTGAAGTTAAGCTCCTGTCACTGTTCTAGCTTATATTCAAAGCAGTGATTTTGCTTTCTTAAAATTTTGAATTTCCATATTTATTGTGTATGAAAACAACCTGGAGTTAAAAAAAAGCTTTTTTTAATATATGTATATATTTTTTTTAATTCTTTGAATGCCATGAAGGTGTGGAACTTCGAGATAATAGATACTGCTGATCCTGTGGATGACACAGGGTTAGTGGAGGTGGAGCCTATGAGTGAACTTTGGATTGGCAAGAATGTCAGCCTGAATTTCATGACAAAAATTTATGACCATGGACAGCCCTTTTGGTATGCTCAGGTAAGACACACTCAGGAACATACATCCGTGTGGAGAAACACAAGATGAGGGAGGTGGTGGTAGGTAACAGCAGGAGTCCATTAAAAACCAGTGTTTCTTTTTGGTAGAATTCAATCTTCCTCCGGATATATAGAAAATCATCTTCTTATCTATCTACCTACCTACCTACCTACCGACCGATATTATTATTATTATTATTATTACTACTATTATTATTATTATTATTACTATTATTTCTTCGAACACTGGAATAGGCTTCCTAGAGAGGTGGTTTAAGTTCCAAGCCTGTCAATGTTTAATAGGCATTTAATAGAGGCCCTTAAGAATATGCTTTAACTTTTGGTCAGGTCTGAAGTGATCAGGCAGTTGGACGAGATGATCCTTGCAGGTCCCTTCCAACTGAATTATGCTATGTTATGCTGTGCTGTGTTTTTAGTGTACAGTAATGTGTGAGACTGGCATAAAGATAGGAGAATACCAGCAGGTATTGTCTGAGTTCTATTACCCTGAATTGATGGATGAGATTAATAAGACCAACATCACTGCATTTAGTCATTTTTGTTTCACAATGATAATCATTAAGGAGTTTTTAAGAAGTCACCATGTGTAGTTTTATTTCCAAATTGAGTCGGAAAATACTCAATTAAAGCTTTTTCTTCTTCAGGATACAAGTGGAGCAATATGGAAGCTGGATTTGACTTTTTCAAATATGGTAATTTTGTTTTTTCTTTCTTCTGGTTTGTTCAGTTCATTTGCAATAGAAACCATATCCTATTACATTCCGTAACTATACTGGTTGCATCTGCAATGAAATTTGTGTTTTATGAAATTGCACAGTAGGAAATTTTAGCATTGAAACAGATATATTATTTCATAAAAATTTTCAAATGTAATGGATTATAATGATTGTGCAGGATGATAAAGAGGAATTTGATTTTTGTTTCCTGAAATTTCAGCTGCCAAATTCAAGTTACTTTAAAGGAGTTTGATTCTGATAGACTGATAAGGTAATGAAAGTTACATGGATGCAGGAAATGAGTTCAAGGAGTGTTGATATATCCTCTATAGATAGGTGTTTGAACCAATCCTTACTGTAGTCTTTAAATGACAGAAAGAACTAGAAAAAAACAAGGAGAAGATGGAACATACTTGTCCTGTTTTATCCTACTAGTAACTAGTGTTGGTGCTGGAGATGTTTTTGATGGAGAAATAGATGACAGAGGTAAAAAGGGGGGGCATTTAATTTTTGCTCTGGAACATATTAAAGCGAATAGGAACAATCCCTTGCAGGGAATAAAATTCTGATGTGAAAAGTAAAATATGGTCCAAGAATTTTATGGTAAATAGAAGGTGCATACTATATAAACCAATGTAAAAAAAGGATAGCAAAGCCTGTAATTCTTTGGATAATGGAGTGATTTCCCAGGCAGCATAGATCCAAACTGGAGAGCACAAGTGTAAGACGCAGCAGAATTTCTCTTCTGTTTTGTGCCACAGACCCACGACCCAGAGCGTGTGTGTTCCTTCCACACTGGGAGGATTGAGGCCATTGGTGTCTCTCCCTTTACATGCCTGATGGCCACCACGGCTCTTGACCGTAAGTACAGTGTTCCTTTCCTCTCATGCCACTGCCATTACTGGTTTTGAAGGGCAATGATGCTTGGTTTGGAACTACTGTGTTTTGTATTTGTGCATTTGCTCTTGCAAAGTCACTGTACACACAATTGTTATTCCTGGGATCAGTTCTTGAATACTTAAGGCAAATCATTAATGTTTTGAAACCATGCATTAAGACTGCTTCATCTTAAAGACCTAGGATTTTAGCAACAGAAGTTTTTAATGGGAAACTTTGTAAATTGTTTGTTCTGGGGGAATGGCTGAAAAGATGAGACATCTGGTTTGAGTAACAGCACTTATATTCAGGGCTGGGGATTAATAAGTGTTGGGATTTTTGTCTCGTAAGGAATTACATACACCTCCAGCATTGCGTAAGCCATTGCAAATATTAATGTTTGTGCCTTTCTTAGAAAATGCAATAGCTATTATGCTCTCAACAACAGATAACATGTAATTATAGACATATTCATTTAACTTGTATAAATATTGCTGTTTAGGCCTCTCACTGTTAGCTTTATTGTGCTTTGAAGGAAGAACTACTGGCCAGAACATTAACAATGTCATTTACCCTGTGCAGAAAACACTACAAGGTCTTTTAACTCAATTCTTGTCAGTACTGTCTTGTAATTTGTCTGTGTTATACAATGCACATATTCTTCTAGCCTGAAGACAAACTCCTACCAGTTGAGCAAATGACATTTCAGATGTATGCCAGCTGGAATGGAATTTCAGGCAATCAATATGTGTGCCTACGAATCCGTTAGTTTTCCCTCTGGTGAAATTGGATCTTCTGTGGACAGTCTCCTATATTTTCCTCCATTTAAATGTTTTCCTCCCTAGGCAGTCCCAAGTAGTAGCCTATCTTCTTTTCCTATGATGTCGGTACAGATTTTCCTTACAGTATGCCACAATTCCATGCTCACTTGAAAATTATAGGTGGATTGTCAGCATGGGACTTCTTATTACAGCCCACAGCCTCGACAACTCTTGGTTCTGTATAAGTTGAAGAGTGAAGAAATCATATATTTTGTTCATGAGTACCGTGCTAGCTGTGGTACTGTGTAACCATCAGTCATCTTTCCAGGCAGGCTTTTTGTTACTCAAAAGAGAAAACATACATTTTATCCAGATTTTAATTCAAATAAATAGAAATTTCTCCATAAATACTAACCTGTAAGTGCTATTGCAAGAAATAAATTCTTACTGTCTCATTTTCACACAGGGTCAGTACGCATCTATGATTTTGGCAGCAACAGCCAACTGAGTGTAATCAAGTTTAAACAGGGAGGAACAGCGCTGACATGGGCACCTGCTATTGTGAGTTTTTCCTAGCGTGTTAGCAAAAATTCATCAAGGAGCCTATGAGCCTGCCAGCATCCAGAAAGCTGTTCACCAAACAAGACATTAGAGGTCACTTGTTAGGCCATGGTGGAATTTACCATAGCAGGATGTATATATAAGTTCATGGAGTAGTATGTTTGTATACAGTATGGGTACAGTTTTACTTTACTATGGATAATCAGGTATCCTCCTTTACGCCTTCCTAAGATTTTGGAATCAGATCTCAGTGTGCAATATGGGAAGTACTCTGAGTTTGTAGACTAACAGCTTCTATTTAACCCACGCAGAGCAATTGTCAATTAACATGAGTTAGTTAACACATTTTGAAATGACAGCCCAGGCAAACCACAAACATTTGGAGATAAATCATAAAAAACTGTTGCCAGAACTGATCATTTGTGGAGTGTGGAGTCTATCACTTTTAGACATATTTGCTAATTTTAATTAAAATAGTGTCTGGTTGCATTCTTGAGAAAACATATCAAGCCTGGTGGGTTAATTATGAGCAAATTTAGGAGGAAAATAGTTACTTGAATGTTCAAGGTGAGGGTTCCACTGGGAGAGTGCCCTTATTTTATAAAAATAAATGTTTTATAAAAATATAATTCTGGCCACGCAGGCTTTCAGAGATGCTGTTAAATGGTGACCTGTACATTCATGAGGTAAGCTGTCTGCCACAATAAGTTGTACAGCATCACAAAACTGGCTCAGTTCAGTTTTACGAAAGTTGTTACTAAACCCAGTCTGAAAAACAAACGGTATTTAGTCTATCCAGCTGCATTTAAAATCTGATACTCAGACACAGTTTAAAGTGTGCAAATGTATTTGAAAATCTGTGTTAGTAATCTAGGAAAACTTAGTCCAACATGCTTTGAAGCATCTGTATGCCATAATCTCATGGGCGAGCTAGCAGTATACTTGTTAGATAAGTGAACATCGACACGTCAGCTTGTAATTGACTTCAAGACGCTATCGTGTATGGCAAATACCAGCTAAATCCACAAGTCCAGCTACATCCAGCTAAAATATAGGCCTGTTTTTGCTAACCTTTATCACAGTTCAAGCCTGTCTTAATTGTTAGCAATTGGCTTACCTATAGGACTTATGGTAAAGTCTGCTCCTCCTTTCCATCTCAAGTAGCTGTCTCTGTTGACTGCTGTATTTTACATGGAGTCAGCCAGACCCAAGCCTGTGCCCTGACCTCTTCAAAAATCGTACTTACATTTGGTGCCCCATATTATATTCAGGGTAATATAATTCCTCTTTTGAGTTCCAACTCTTCTCCTTAAGAAGCTACTGATCTATCTTTATGTCAGTATGAATTATCTCTTCCTCAGACATTACAACCACATCTTCATTAGCATTTTCAGTCTCAATGGCATATTATCACTAAAAAAACCAAAGCACAATCCAACCCAAAAAATAAGCCCTAGTCCTCTCTCTTCTTTATGGTAGCGTATTAAAGAGAATAAAAAACATTTCCCATGTATGAAATATTCTTTGTTCTTTAGCAACACTTCCATGTAAGGTGAGTTACAGGTAAACACCAGAGCAGGTGCCATATTGATTATTCTTTTAAGCTCTCAGATGTATACTGTGATTTTTTTCTTCATTTCACTTAAAGGTAAATCCTGAAGGAGGTCTGATTGCTGTGGGGTTTGAAGATGGTGTTGTCCGCCTAATTGAGGTTTATGATCCCAGACTACTGCCTGGTCATGCCGAACAGGCCAGTGAGAGTGTAGAGATAAATCTGAAACAAGTTTTCAAACCTCATGCTGCTGCAGTTACAGCCTTGGCATACGAACGAAAGGGACATGTGTTTGCCACAGGGGTATGTATCATTTAGTTTGGTTAGTTTTATTAAGCCACAAATGTAGAGCCTATTTAAAGAGATAAGGTAAAGTTTGTTTACTGACAACACAGTTTTACTTCTGTTGCTGCTGCTGATTGCTTGTTGTAGTTCTCTGTGCTGGGAGAAGGATCTGTTTGCACTTACATCTGTTTTTCTGAAGGAGAGCAACCATGCAATTCACACAATTCATTTTGTGAATTACTGGACTGTTTAGTGTGAATTCTGTAATGCCCTTTGAAGATGGATTTGGTTCATTTTGGAATTAGTTTAGTAGGCTCTTGGAATTAGTAAAAGCAAGTCCGTTGATACACCGCATTGGAAGCAATCCAGCTGCTACCCAGCACTGCTTGGCCTTACCACAGGGTCAGTCAGTCAGTTTGTTATTATGCCTGGTAGTCTTTGAGATGGTTTCCAGTTAATGTGGTATCTCTTTTTAAAAGCTAGTCCTTAGCCATGACCAGTGCATTTGCAGTTATATGTGCCTTGAGTTGAATTGCATTTCACTTAATGTAGGATTTAAGCTACAATGAATCATGTTGTGTACCAGTTCTGGATGTTCTTGTTATCTGGGGAAATCAGCTTGTCCTGTCTTATCTGAAAAATCAGGCCTGAGCCTGAGATTTCAAGGAGCTCCTGGGGCAATGGGCAGAAAGCACGTGGCTGGTGATGCCAGAGGAGGCCCATGAGATCAATTAAGAGCTATGGGTGCAACATGTTTCTTGGAGCAACACGGGCAGGATTTTTATTTCCTCCCAGTAATCATCATGGAAATCCAGTCCTAAGTTCCCCTGCTAAACCACACAAAAAAAAGGAAGTATGTGCTTGTGTCATAAAGTGCTTAGAGTCTTTTGAATTTTTGTTCAGCTTTGATTCAGTCATCCTCTTTGTTTGTTTGTTTGTTTGTTTGTTTTTCCTCAGAGTAAAGACAGAACAGTTTTCTTTTTTGCTATTGAGGGTGAATACAAGCCAATTGGATTCATCTGTGTCCCTGGGCCTGTACAGGCATTACAGTGGTCTCCACCTTCTCATGTGAGTAATGCATATTTGTTTTCTTTCCTTCCCTGCAGTGTTAAAATATCATTTTGAAAAGAACTTCCAGTGAAAATAGATGAAGATCCATGACTCTAGCCCTGTTCTCTATAGACAATACAAACAGTGTTTTGCTACTTTGTTCTTCGTGCTGCTTCAGCATGACAGATTCTAACAGGTTCTGTGTAGCTGTATCTCTGGTTCAGTCACTATGGACACATTTTGTGTTTTGGATATTGAAAACCACAAGATTTTGGTTTGCTTTTTGAACCCTTGACTTGAAGAAACAATCTTATTCCTTAGCTTTTGGAAGGTCTTATTCTCTTTGACAAAAAAGTTATTTGGGCATTATTGCCTGTGACTCTTGCCCATCTTAAAACAGGCTTTTGCAAAGCATTTTGACCACATTAAGCAAGATTTTGGGTGCTTCTTGAAATTCAGATTCTGTGTTTGAAATGTGTCAGGACATATCAAAATAGATTCTTGCTGATACTTAAAAGTGTTCTAGGGTTAGGGTAACATCTGACATTTTGTTTGGTCCAGTATCCTTATTTAGAGGAGAGACTATTCATTATATTTAGATGCTGACAAGATACATTTTACAGGTGCATAGTGGCAAAGTGTTGGCATTTTCACTTGTTAATTGGGACTGCTAAAAACCGTGCTGGCAAAAGAAGTCTTGCTGGTACGAATTCTACTTTACTGCAGAAACAACAGATCTTGAGCTGACAGTTGCATTTTGAGTCCTTTCCTTGAAGACAAGGTACTCCCCCTTACTAAAAAAGCACCCATTGTGTCTTGGATATGTTAGATTCTGCCTGAGTAATTTTGTCTACCGGTATCTGGCCTCCATTGCTAGATGGGAAGACTTGCTTAACAGTGCCAGCATCTAAGTGTCACACTTCTTTTTTTCTTGTTTTAAAGAAGCACTTTGGTGATTAAATACATTACATTTAATGAATGCATTTTTAACTGAGATCCTATAGACACAGGAACCATATCATTCCTAGTTAGGGTTTCCATAGCAACTCTAATATGCCCTCTTTGCACATTTTTAGTGATGGGTCAGATAAAATAAGCCTCTCTCTCTTTTCTCCAGATAGCTTATGAAAACTGAAACTAAATACAGTCTTGTCTTTTAAAATCTCAAACCACTGAATAATTATTACTCTCACCTCACCTATTCTTCCTAACTTTGCATTTTAAAGGACTTGTCAGGTACCGGCAAAAACCAAACAAACTGAAAGGTAAGTAGCATTTGACAAGACTCAGAGCCACGTCTTGATGGTATAAAAGATTTATTAGTACGGAAATATATGAAATTATCAACCCAAAACCTCCTAACTCTTAAGTCAAATCCATCTTTTAATTTAACCAATTTTCCAAAATACCATCATGCTGCTTTCAAGCTAAGCAGTGTCAGAATTATAGCTGGTTTGGACACAGCAAGGATTTCTTCAATGCCTTAGCTTTGCCTAGCATAAAAGAAGCTCACTGATTTCTGATGTCCATTTAAAAGTGTCCATTGAAATAAGAGCACAGGTAAGTGTGGCTGGAGTTTGGCTTTGTGCCTGTGCATCTGCTGACTAACTTTTCCTCCCATTTGTCTCAATTCCATTTATACATCTGCCCTATATTTGTATTCTTTGTGTTTTTATACAGGACAAGAGCATGCTGCTCATCCTTTGTGAGAATGGCTTTGCTGTCCAGGTTCCTGCCCCTCTCCCTGGGAAGCAGGATACAGTGACCACCTATCACATAAAAAACCTGCCAACACAGTGCTTCCATTTTTATAGTATTAAATCCCGAATCAAGGTAAAAAAACTCTCCTGTGGCAGAATTTCATCTTCTTCATTGTGCCAGGTGACGAAACTACCCAAAAGAGTTTCTAGTCCCCATATTTCATCATAGGGTTTTTTCCTAAGCTCCTTGAAAGGGAATGCCAGGTAGAAGGCATTTGTGGCTTGAAATTACAAGTTGGTTTCGGTTTATTCAAATAGAACCTACATGACACTGAAAGCATGATGTGAATTTTGATTATAATTATAAGACAGCATTAGAGAAAGGGGAAGGTAGTATTAGTGTGCATTAGTTCTCAAAATATTTTAATTTTGGTAATTTTCACAAAAAGAATATTTCTTGTGGTTGATGTTGGCCCTATAGGAAATTCCTTTGAACTGTTATAAAACCTGCATGTAGTCACCTTGAGGCAAACAGGAAACATCTCCTTTTTTTTAGCAGTATTTCTGATTTTTTAAAAATATTTTAAATTTAAAGGTGTGTGTTTCATTTCTGAATGACGCTTAGTATTTAAAAAGAATATGTGGGGCCAAAGGAAAAGGGTTGTGTCAACTCACAGCTATAGTTAATTCTGTGAAACTAAAACGCAAGCTGATGTTAGGCTCAGGAGGAGAACTCCAGTGAGCAGGCTCTCAGTTCCATCTTCAATCCACCACAATCCAACAGCCTCTCTGGTTCTGTTGTTAACCTGTGATTTCTCTGCCTTCTCTGTTAACTGCGTTTGTATTACTGAATGTCAGGCAAAGCTTCATTTCATGTTATAACTTGGAGGAAGGCAGCATTGAAGAGAAAGATCTCTAGGTGTTTTTTCACAGCAATATCCATAAGAATGATCACAAAGCATGCATATGAAAGGAAAGATTAAAAGAATGTATGTAGAGTTTTGTTGGTTTTCTTTTTTGTTGGTTTGTTGGTTGGTTGGTTGGTTTTGTTTTGTTATTTTAGTCAAATGAGAAGAATAGTGTTGAGAAACACTCTAAATCGCTAAAAACAAAAAATCTTTCTACAGAGAGAAAGAATATTAATTGCTCTCTTTTTCCTCTGGAAATAGATCAATAATTAATAAGTTACAACAAGGACATTTTAATGCAAGGAAAGATTTCTCACAGTAAAGGTGGTGAAGCACTAAAATAGTTTTTATAGTCTGTAGAGTCCCTAGAACAGGAGATTTTTTAAAGGTAAATCAAACAAAGATCCACTGATAATATTTAAGTGTTTGCTGATTCTCCTATCTAATATCTTCTTAGGTATTTTAGAGAATGTTTGATACTTGTTTATGCTACAGTAGGCTTGAATAGAAGGGAGTTTTAAAGGTTTGATAAATCTTTCCTTCATTGTTCAGAAGAAGTAAAGTCTGTTACAACTTCTTTCTTTTGCTCTGTACAAATGACACACTAGAACTTGTTTGAGTTCAGCTTTCCAGTGCTTTTCTTTCTCCAGGGAGAGCAGGGGACAGGACTTAGGATTTCTGCAGGAGTAAGCATAATGGTGAAAATATGGAATAATCTTTCTGAGGAAATGTTGAAGTCTGCTTGTCATTTGGAATTATTTCTGTTTCAAAGGACCAAGAGTAAATACTTCAGAGGAGGGAAATGGGGGCATTTCACTGGAGAGTCCCATGAAGTCTGGCTGATCTCTTGCTTAGCTGACAGGAAAGAGATTTCTATAGATATTCTGTATGTGTAATGCCAGGACCACCTTGGATTTCATTTATGACACTCCTTCAGTCAGTGATATGTGGAGTGCCTTGGTTTCATGTCTCAGTGTTTCTCTGCTTGTTGTAACAGCTGGAAGAGGAGATTACACGGAGAGAGAAAGAAAAGCAGGAGAAAGAGAAAGCAAGGCTTGAATGGATAAAGCAGCAAAAGGAGATGGGACTTGAGATAGAAGAAACTACAGAGGAAGAACCCGAAGAAGAGCCATTGCCACCTCTCTACATACCAGAGGAGCCCAGTCCCATCCTCTGTGGCTTTTATTCAGCACCAGGAAAATTTTGGCTTTCCTTGGTAAATCAGTTTTTACTTCATGTTGATGGGATTGCATGATGCGACAATCTTTCCTCTTGAAACCTGCTATCCCTAGGACGTAGAATTCCTTTCATCCTTGAAAATTTCAGTGGTTTTTTGTGAAGTAAACCAGTAGTGTCACTCCAGTTCAGATTGTTTGGTACATTTCCGGTAGGGGTACCCCTCTTGGTGGTGCCTGAATGGGCACAAAGACTGAGCTGTTCCCTCACAAACAGAAGGTGGAATTTTAACAAGGTGGTAGAATGGCTTGTAATGCCAGTGATCGTGACAGGCTTCTGTCTGTGGATAAATAGGATCTCTAGGTGTTTGGAAGTAACATTTTCTAACCTATCATAGATCCTTAAGAAAGGAAGAATTATTCTGAAGTTTGCGTTTACGTGGTCAGCTGCTTCAGTTTTCTTTTGTCACCATTTCTTATGGTCCTTCTCTTCTTCAGGGTGGGTACGACTCAGGGTTTCTCTATCACTGTGAATTCTCACATAATAATGAAGAAGACCCTGAGCAGAGAAAAGATGAACCCTTTGAAGTGATTCCTATGCAGGACACCAACGACAATCCCATTCACCAAATCTCCTTCTGGTAAAACACTGTAATGTAACAAATAGTTCTGGGATAAAGCTTGATGAAATTGAACTTGGAAGGGAGGAGTGTATGCTCCTTTGTCCCTTTTCAACTGTGGCTCAACTCTAGTACACAGGAACTCTCTCTGGTTTTCCTGGCACTGAGTTTCACTTAAAATTCCTCATGAACATAGCTGGGCCATGTGTCTGACAGAATCATTTAAAAACACCTTCAAGGCTGAAAAAGTCTGATTTCTAAGTAAGTACTGATTAGGACTCAACCACCCTAGACTGTAGAACTCCAAGAACCCACATAGTGCTCACCAGAACAACAGTTCTTTATCATAGTTAAAGAGAATTAGACCAACATGGAGAAGTCAGTCCATCCCTCTTGTGCTAAGAATATAGGCTTCTTGGGACGTTCTATGATCTGTATGAATGAAAAGGGTGGATTCTTTTCAGACTCTTAGTATTGGGTTCCCTGTAAGAGTAGGCATGTTCTGTATCAAAAGGAGGCAGGTTTAATTCAGGCTTTAATCTACTGCTGGTTGCATTCGCCACCATCTGTATTAAATGGGGAGCAGGGAGGAAAAAACTGCTTTTCTAGCTTTTAACTTGGCGTTTGCTACACCGCCCAACTCAGGGCTGAGATAGTTCTATGATACCTCACAAGTGCTGGAAAGTTCCTGAGCAGGCAGTTAGCTGAAAAATATTTTGTAGTAGAATCACACATACTTTAAATGGTCCAAATATTTTGCTTCCCACTTTGGGAAAGTGACTTCTATTAATCTAGATTAGCTCTTTTCATATCTTGAGCTTGCTAGTTAGAAGTTGCTGCTGTTACTGTTTCTTGTTGTTTATTTAACCAGTACCAGCAGCCCCCTGATGTTCTGTGGGATGCAGGATGGCTCACTGCGTGCTTATCTTCTCAATGACAAAGACCTCTCAGTGGATGCTCTGAAGGACTACTGGTACCTGAATGTACATGACAATGATTATGGGCAGATCCGGGGCATCTGTTGTAGCCATGATAATCGGTGTCTGATTACCTGTGGTGGAGATGGAAACATTTTTACATTCGACATCTTGTCAGAGGAAGAGCTTCCAGAAGAGCCTCCCGAAGAGCCTCCCAAAGAGCTAAAAGTCATAATCCCCCATCCTAGGGTAAGTTGGTACCCTCTTTCACTGAATTAGACCTACTTGGTATGAAACTACCCAGGTAGGCAAACACAGTTCAATTATTTTTCTTAAAGATCTTTCATAGCAAAAGCTGAAGTTTCCCAAACAATTTAGAAGAACAGCTCTTGCAAAACATTCCCTAATAAATGGGCTCTGTGGCTGCACTGTTCCTTCTCAGTGTTTTGTGGTTTTCTCCAAATAAACATGGTATGTATTGTTCATATGTAATATTCTACCAGTGTTTTCCCACTCAGAGGTGTAGTCATGCATATTCCTAGAATGAAAGGATTGCAAGGATTTCTCATACTTCATACCTTCCTTGGGTTTAATTCCAGTAAAGCTTTGATTCTGCTCTGGATGGGGATTCTGGAAACACTATTGGAGAATACCAAATGTGTAGTTTCTCCATACATCTAATAGCATTCATTTAAAATTCACAATGGATTTTTTACATTTGCAAAATAGCCCAACAGGATGCTGATTCTGTTGCTCTTTCACTCTTGGACAGCATTAGTAGTAATGAATTTACAGGTGTCCTGTACTCACTGTAGAGCTGATCACCTCTAGCACGTTTGAGCAGATGACACTGGAACTCAGAAACAGTTCTACTGACAATGCACAAGAAGAGGGAGGTCAACTCCTCCACTAAAAATGTTCAGACTTTACTGAATTTTTAAAAAGTCTTAGGAGTGTCTGAATTAAATAAATATAACTTGAAAGAAGCAGCAAGAGCTGCTGAGTAAAGAAGTGCCATCGTGCACAATAAATATTACAGTAGGCATACATTCAGTAGAGTTTAAAAATCTTGAAAGTGTCAACATAAAACAAATTAAACTTTTAAATATATCTTAATACTGGTTGGTAACTACATTTTGAAGGATACTCGACAACAGAGACAGAAGAAATTGTGATTTTGGTCATTCAGCTAGTTGGAATTCTTTACCAGTATGACAAGAATATATAGCACTGAGAATAAAGTCAGAGTTATTTTCTATAAGTGAATGATTAGAACCTTTGATATCAGAGCCTTGCTAGCTCCAGCATTACAAGAAGTGATTAATATATGATTATAAAGCATATATACAGATTTATAGTTTTGAATATGTAAGTAGCTCTATATAAAGACCTTTATGGTCAGTTCTATTGTTCGGGCTAACAACATTGCTTAATGACCATCCTAATAGAGTTTTTCCCTTTTCAAAGTATATCTTCATTAAGTATCTATTCTAGTTTTAAGTCATGTGGAAGATTTTAAAAATTCTATCTTCATTAAACTTAATGAGATTCTTAGAGAATCAAATACAAATCATCTGAAACTAATTGAGTTAAATTACAGATCAATTAAGTACAACTAAATTGTTGGGTGATAGTCCCCCCTCTTTTTTCAGAGCATGATTGCCTAGGGAAATGAGGCTTGTGCTACTGCAATGTCCATCCATCTGTCATTCTTCACAGCTAATAATTGTGAATCCATTATGCAGTCATCAGAAGCCAACCAGATTAATTACACATGTAACTTGGAATTAGCCCAGGACACACTGACTCTTGTCAATGTGGCAGTGAGGGGAGACAAGAGAATTGGTTCTGGGGCATAGAGAACCAAAGGTGTTATGGGACAGAGTGCAGTTAGGACAAGCAATGATGTAATCATTTATGCCAGTGGGGAGGTTATAGGATTTGTGTTCTCAGTCCCTAAGAACTACGTTTTATTAGTTCTTTTACATATAAACCAGCTTCATTGCTTTTTCTGCTTGAAACATTGCAACCTGATATTTAAGGCCCAGATAGTAATATTGAAAATCAAGATTTCTTTTGGTTTCAAAAGAGGTGGTGGGAGCTCTGTCTTAATGTTTGTAAAAGCTTTATTGTCTGTTGAAACTATAACTGCTTGTTTAAAGACAAGACAATATTTTTACTCCAGAGTGGTCTTGAGAAGGAGAAGGCTACTGAAGACATTAAGGATCCTGATGCCTACACGTAAGAAATGCTTAGATAGTGATGAAAGAGATTTTCAACTGTTGTTAGCTCTTTCCCCAGCCCATGTATTTCTTCTTGCCCTTCCCTGCTTTCTTTCTACAAAGAGGAGGGAGAAGTTGATCACTCTGAATTTGGGTCATCTCTTTGTTAAACACACAGTTTTTTCAGCATTTCCCTCCATTTCATCTGCTTTTCTCTGGCAGTAATTCGAATACTGTACTATGAGACACTTAACTTCAGACTACAAAGACAACAAAAGGTCAGAGTCCCTTGATGTTAGGAATGTACAAATATACAGGAAGGTGATTCCTTTCTAAGTTACCTTAAGAACCATTGAGTTCACTGGGAATTTAAGACTGTCGAGGAAATCTGAAAGGTCATATAAACGGTAATCTTTCCTCCCCTGCATTGAGATAATACCATTTCCTTTTTATGCATTTTCAGTATTGAGGAATACAAGCAGAAAAAGGAGTTTGAGCGGAAAATGGAAGAAGCTGAAGAAAAGAAAAATAAGAAAAGAGAGGAGTTAAGTGCACTGAGACATGACTTTGCTTCTCTCCTTCAAAAGAATCAGGAGTTGCCCAAGCACATGCAGTTGCACAGAGAGGTACACCTGGCTTTTATGAGGGTCATTTACCTTTAGAGGCACCTTCTTCTAAAATGTTGCTACCTATCATGTTGGGGCCAAGATGTCCAATACTTTGGATTAAGGTAGTTTTAGGAATATATAAATTGCTGGGACTTCTGAATCACAGCTGATGATTTGTGCCTATTAAGAAGCACAGGAGAAAAATGTGGTTCTCTGTGGAGATAGCATCTGAAATAAAGGATAGTGTTGATGTGCATGGAACTATGGCACCTAGGTAAACATATTTATTATCAAGACCTAGTAGCCAAAATAATGTGACACTGGGTTTTCCATCTTCCTGCAGGAGTTTGAGATGGACCGTAGGATCTTTGAGGAGCTGGATAGGCAGAAACTACAGAGAATCCAATTAGTGCAAAAGGAGCTGGCTTGGGAGCAGGAGAAACAATTCATTGGACTGCAGAAACTACAAACACAGTAATTACCACTTTTCTTCTACTTCTCTCCCTGACCTTCCGTGGGCCTTATTGTCTATGAAGCTGTACCTCCCACAGGGAAAAAGAATGTGATTTTTTTTCTCTCTCTCGCTCTCATATAATCAATATTTCATCTGTTCTGTTATGATTCAGTTCTTATTTTACTTGGAACATACACGAGAGTATATGTTCATATTTATGTGTAATTACTTCTACTGAATCTTTGGTAAAAATGCAGATAGTCAAATAAAGGAAATTACTTCATTCTGATTCACTTCTATATGAAGAAAGCTGGTTGAGACTGTTTGCCTGGGGTTTTGCCTGTACATTCAGTAAGAAACAAGAACTCTTACTGAAACGTTGAAAAACAACCTGTGAAATGAATGCCTGTTTTTAAGGCATGTTGCATGTCTGTCAGATATTTTAGTGTCATTGCTAACACTATATTCTCTATACAATTTGAAGTTATGAAACAAACTTTCTCAAGAACACAAGTTTAAGCATGAGGTGCATTTTGCATTGGTTTTCATAGATCTAGGTACGAGCAAAAGATGAATTAATAAAATAAATACACAATAACAAAAATACCTTAGGCACACAGAGTATGTGACTGGGAAAAAGGCTTTAATGAGCATGTTTTTAATTAGTCCTTAATGGAAGAGGAAAGTTAGTCTCATGAGGAACCTGGTGTAAGTTTCAATATTGGGAAAGCTCTTAATGTGTTTATTCTTGAGCATCTCCATTCCTAGATTGGGTAAAAGTCGATAGATAGTGTCAGATGTCATCATGCTATGCAATTACTTACTGACTTATGGATTTACATGTAATGATTGCATATGCAATAAGTAAACTACACTATTCATGCCCTTTTGGTCAAGGCAAAATGGTATGTTGTGCCCACTGACATCAGACAGTTTCGTCTAATTTGGTATTCCAGGTTTCGGGACTCTCTGGAATTCACTCTCATTGTTCATGCTATTCAAAGCAATCATCAGATTTCCACCTACAGCCTTCTAACAATGTCTGAGAAATATGCCCCAGATAAGAAACACCCGGACAGCAAGTGGGCAGTACTTAAAGAGAAGTGGACAGCACTTAAACAGGCAGAACGAGCAGAAGAAACGAAGATTCCCAGAGAGACCAGCTCTGTGCGTAGAGGTAACGAGAACCATTTAAATCTTTCAGTAATAGGGTTTCTGTCTTTCATCTCAATTTGTTCTCCCGAGCCCAAGATAAAGAATTACACATGTAAGTGCAGGTAAAGAAATACAGCTATGGTGTGGTTTTTTAGTACCTACATACAGAGTAACACTCATACATAGTTTTCCATGTTTAGGTCAATGCCAGCAATTGTCTGTCAGCCCTGTGGGTAGAATGTGACTAAAAGTCAAGTCAAAGACCCTGAATACTTTCACAACATCCACTACAATACAACTACCCTGATTTACATCAGCTCCACAGGAGCTGTCTGAGGGAGTTTCCAGTAGCTGGGACTGCACTGTGCTGCGTGGTATTTACATCTTCACATGGTTATTTTTTGTTTCAGAAAGTGTAGTTTTTGAGAATGAGGCTGAAAAGCTGGAGACACCGGAGGACCAAAAGCCAACCACGCGTTATATAGAACACAAACATGAGAAGATCAGAAGAATTGTTGAGAGATATGATGCACTGAAAGCCAAGATCATGAAGAGGAGGGCAGAGTGGCATGAATTGTGAGTCTTGAACTGGACTCTGTTCCCTTTTAGTTCTGCTTCTTGTCTGAGGTCAAGTAATGCTATTTAGCTGTCCTATGGCACTATAATCTCTCTGCTTAGGTTTTTGTACTCCCAAGGGCTGTAATTAAAACAGATGAATTTTCATGTATTTCTAAGTCTCAAGAGAGCATTAGCGTATATTTAGGTTCTATGGTTCATCTAAAATATTATCAAATGTGAATTTAGCTAGGTAGCTACATTTTCAGCTAGGGAGTAAAATGTGTTTACATCGATCATGACTGAGAGACACCTACACCATTACAGTCAACTCTTAGTGAATCCTGCCAGCACCACATGGAGCAGACACTGTAACAGCTGGGTTAGGTCAGCAGTGTTAGCATCTCAGCCATTATGTGAGTATTTGTGATATGCCTTCATGCTCCATGCTGGTCTTTATCTTGAGAGGCAAGAAAGGCAGACAGGACATCTTCCACAGAATCATAGAATATCCTGAGTTGGAAGGGACCCACAAGGATCATCGAAGTCCAACTCCTGTCCCTGCACATAGCAGCCTCAAGAGTTACAATCTGTGCTTGAGAGTGTTGTCCGAACGCTTCTTGAACTCTGTCAGGTTTGGTGCTGTGACCGCTTCCCTGAGGGGCTGTTCCAGTGCCCAACCACCCTCTGGGTGGAGAACCTTTTCCTAATATCTAACCTAAGTAATATCTTTGAATAACCTCTTTGTCAAGGCAGGGTTAGATGGGGCTTTGAGTGACCTGGTCTAGTGGAAGGTGCTCCTGTCCATGGCAGGGGCATTGGAACGAGATGATCTTTAAGGTCTCTTCTAACCCAAACCACTCTGTGCTCATGGAAGTACAGAAGTTCTTCCTTAGGAGATGAATGACAAGGAATGGGACCAATGTAGAGTCAGAATACAAAGCTTTTAAGGTCATTGAGTGTTTAACAATGTAGAGTAGGTATTGCATGCTACAGGCTGGTAGATTGTTGATGTGCAGCTCCCTGAAATTGGTAGCAGCATGTACTCACTTAACCCAGAACTCAGTCTGACTGTGAAGGTTTAAACTTTCCCATGGCAGAGCAGTGTTTTAAGAATTCTTAGGGGGAAAAAAATCTGGGATTTTCATTTAAATGCGCAAGGATATTCTTTCCAAAGCAGCCATTCTTTTCTGAAAGAGATGTGTCACTCTTTCACCTCCCAGACTTTGCTGGCACTAGTTCAGAGGGTATGAAATGACTGTTTGTTCATTTGTATGCTTTCTGTCTTAACATTCAGCTTTATTTTGTACCTACCAGATACAAGAGCAAACCTAGAGATAACTATGAGAATTCCGAAGATGCTGAGGAGATCAAAGAAGAACGGGCGAATATAGGATGTTACAGGCTGAAGACTGCCACTAACTACACACTCACCGAACACGAGCGAATGAACACTGAGAAGAAGATGATGCAGCTTGCATCCCTGGAAGAGCTGGTATGTAGAACTGTATATTGCCCTGTTTTGGGGGGGAAGTGAGGATAGTGTATTAATCACTGACGAAATTTTTTGAAAGGAATTCAGAGTGAGTGTGAGAATAGGCCTTGAAGGACAGACTGCAGTTTTGAGTAAGTTTTAGTTACAAATGAGCCCTTCTCTTGTGAACTGTCTTGTGCTTCACCAAACCCAAACCTGAATCAATCCAGGGTGGCTCTTTATAAATGAGAAAGAGAATTTACCTTTACTAGTACTTCAGCAGGAACACCTGTCTTTTTCAATTATAAGAAAGTCTTATAATCTAGTAAAACATTGAGCTAAATAACCCCTGCCATGAAATATTTTTACAAAAACAGGGATGTGGGTGAGGACAAGTGTTCTAGTGTGGCCTCTCCATATTTGCACTTTGGCAATCACTGCTTCTGGAGTTGGAATCTTGCTGAGAAACCAGATCTTTTGGAGCCACCTTGCTGTGGTAGGACTCCTACAGCTACCACATATCTTTTAACCACGAAGACATAATAAGTTCAAATGTTGTGCCGTATCTTTTTTGTTTTCCTTGTGACTTCTTCCCCCCATCCTTCTCATAGGAATGGTTTTTCATTGTATTTGGCTAGAGTGCAAAAGAGTGGCACTGGATAACTTTGACAGCGAGGTCTAAGCATTACAGAAGCAATGCTACCATCTCAGGGGATTTGTTGGATCATTTTAATCTCATGCTTGCTCTTCAGCACTGTAGTGCTGATGCTACCAGATATCCAGTGATTAACCTTACTCATTAGGACAAACAAAGGGAATAGTTCTTGTCATAAATTCTGGGTTTATACAGATGAGGAATTCCAGTTGCTTCAGTGTGGTGAAGTGGGTGGTGTGGTGAAGTGGGGTGGTGTGTTATTTCCTTTTCTAAAGATCAGAGAAGTTTCTGCCAAGTATATTAATGATAGATCACATTCAATTATTACTTCATGTAAAAAGAGTCAACTAATACAGTGTCCCCTTATCACAGAATGATTGATAATCCTAATATTAGCCTTCTTGTGTTGGGGAAGACTACTTCCTCTGTTGGAGAATCCTACTAAAATTGTTTTTTCTTTGCAGATTCGTAAGATGAAAATGAATATGAACAAAGAGATTGTGTCTTTGCGAGATCTCAAGGTTTCTATTATTGATGAAATCAAGGGTTTAGTGAAGGAATTGAAATCCATACAGGCAAGCTTAGATTTGTCAGATCATCTCCCTATTCCCCCGATCCCTCAGTTACACCCAGATGAGGTTCCTGAAAAAGTAATTGAGTACAACAGTGATGTCCTCCTAAAGTTCAAAGAGGAGCAGGAGGCCAAGGCAAAGCTCGAGGAACCACTGGAAGGGTGTCCCTCATCTCGTGCATTTAGGCACGTGTTTCTTCGAACTCCTCCAGTGGAAGAGGATGACCCCATGGCACAGGCTGGAGATGCATCAGCTGTGGTCACAGAGGAGCAGAAGGCTTTTGAGATGGAGAAAGCAGAGCCAACAGAAATGGAACTGGAAATTTTAAAGAGGGAGAAGATAAAAAATCTATACTTGCAGGAGACCTTGATTAAAAAGGTAGGAAATTGAAAGTTATTTTTGTCAGATTAAAAAATCCCACTGGATCATAAATGAATCCAAAACCTCTTCTGTCTCAGGATTGCAGCTACTCTTGCCTTTCTGCAGTTCAGGAAAATGCTAACTGTTGCAAATTTACAGTGTAAATCAGTATAAATCCGTAACTATTACCTGTGTTCTGACTATTATCACTTGAAAAACAGATCTTATACTTCTTATTGATTGTTCCATGAAACTACGATCTTAATGGCCAAAAAAAAAAAAGGACAAGTAAAATGTTAGACATAACTTGAAAAATTACAGAGTTAAAAAAGGAGCATCACTACAACTTCATAGATTCATGATGATCTCAGCTATTAAACAACTGTAGTCTCAACTTTTT
Organism: Rhagologus leucostigma; assembly: GCA_013397725.1. Taxonomy (NCBI): domain Eukaryota; kingdom Metazoa; phylum Chordata; class Aves; order Passeriformes; genus Rhagologus; species Rhagologus leucostigma. Next base: position 745,651 of record VZTD01003142.1, on the reverse strand, counting down.
GGTCTCAAAAATTACTTTGTAGGATTAGAAAAGGTACAAAAGAGAGTAACCAAAATGCTTAGTCATGGAAAAGATTCTTTCAAAGGTACATCTAAGTGGATAAAGTATCTTTGGCCTGCTAAAAGAGCAACTGAAATGGTTGTAGAGATGTGATAAAATTCTGAATAGCATAGAAAAGGAGATTGGGAATAATCTCTTCAAAGAAGGAGACATATCAAATGAAATGGTCACACAGAAAGCTTGAAGCATGCAAATGAAATAGTTTTCCTGTCCAGCAATAGCTAAGCTTTGGAAATTCAGTGCTAGGATGTGGGGGAAACTATAATTTGATAAAGTCTGGAAGAAAAATCCACTCAAAGCTGTTGAACACCAGCATACTGCTTCAAGCTCAGGATGCCCCTAAGTCAGAGTTTAGGAGGGTACAGAGAGTAGTATACCAGGTGTGCCACTGTTCATGTTTGCTCCATTTCTTAGCACCTTTTCTTTATTTTCTGCTACTGGCCATTGATTCTTTGGTCTGCCTCAACACAGACACCCTTGTGTTTATGTGTTAGAAGGTTTTGAGGGAATACCCAAATTCTGCTGTGAACATCACATATCTATAAGTTAATGTTAGCATCTGCTAGTACTGATTTAGCTGTAAATGTCTAAGGGAAGAGCTGGCAGCTGTTTCGAAAGAAGTCTGTCAAGGCAGGAGAGTTATTTATTGCTGCATCTGGGATTGTTACATAAACTGCTGTAAACTACAGACTACTCTAAAACATTCTCTGAAGAGTAAAATACTTCAGGGATGGAGGGGATGCAGTGAAAGATTCCTGTGAAGCTCTGGTGATTCTTTTACTATTGTGCTGAGAACAAAGGCACATTTGGCATTAACTTAGTCTTTCTAAGTGCTTCAGTACTCTCTAGGAAATAGCATGTCTGAGTTGTTGATTTGGCAGAGAGAATTTTCCCCTTCTGCTCCTTTCTCTAGCTTTGCATGTTTAACTGCACTGGTAATACTTTTCCCGTTCCTCATTCAACTCTCCTGTGCTCCAGATCAACACACTGGTGATCAACTTTGATGCTGAACTTCGCCTTTTGCGGCACAAGAAACTGAAGATGGATAGGCAGATGAAAAGTGCTGATCTGCGCTGCATTACATGCTGTGACGAGCTGATAATCCTGAAGAAACTTGAGGTACATGAGAACCTTCTTGAGGAGCAAATTTGTGCCCTCATCAATGAACAGGAGGACATACAAGTAAGTAGGCCACATGTACCATTAGTTTAAATTTTACAGTACCATTAATGCATGGCTTGAAACAAAAGCAAACTATAAAGTAAATGGTGGCATCCCTTGGCTTTGTTTGAGCATTGAGCCAGTGACTAATGCTAAATTTTGAAAAACAGGAAACTCTTGATGATCAGCCTACTAGGATGGTCACTTCTAACTTCCAATACTTAATTTTTTAATAATCTTAACATTTGTATTTTAGTAGGTCCTTCATGATACGGCATGTGACTAATCACATACTTTAAGAACATACTCCTACGTGATGCTTGATTGAGCCATGGGTTAAAAGAGAGAAAGACAAGTTTTGCATTTCCACATCTTCACAGATGCATCCTAAATACATACACATGGGTTGTACCTTTTAACTGAACTAATTTTTTGTTTGCTTAGTCAAAATTGAAGAGCTACCTTGCACAAATGGAGGACAGGAAGTGTGAGATTGTAATGCTTCAGGAACGTGAGAAAGCTCTTTATGCCAGCTTCGAAGCATCCCTTGGAGAAAACAACGAATTTGCTGATTTTCTGACCAATATTTTGAAGAAGGAAGTTGAGTTTGTGGAAAAAAAAGTAGAAAGAGAAGCAGGTTGGAGATTTTGTTCTTTTTGCTTTATGAGTTTGTTATACATATTTCCATGTGGTCAAGTACATGTCTCTCAGTCTAGCTGGAGCCCTGAGTACACACAACACTCCAGTCAGTTGAAAACCCCATAGATCAGACCTACCCAGATTTGTTTACAGACTGACAGCGTGTTCTGTGACAGTCATCTTGAATGATAACAATGGTGTAATTCAGTTTCTAACATAACTGCTGTTGATCTGATAACAGCTCCTGCAATTTACGTCCTGTAAGTCAATACTGAGGACTGATAATTGGTAAGAGGAAGAGGCACAGCCTTAAATAGGTGCTTCCTATGCTGTACCAATGGGAGCTATGGATAAGTGATTAGTCTGCCACATTCGTGACATTCTGCTTTAATCTGTCCATTGACTAATGAGAGATCATAAACCTAATCTGCAATCATCTATTAGTCACAGGACTAAACATATTATGAAAGGATTTAATTTGTCTTAGTGACTCAGTTTTAAGCTGTTAAAGCTAGGCAGTCTTACTGAGCTAAAATACTTGAGCTCTCTCTGACTTGGCTTTTGATTTCAAGTGGGACATGATTTGCAAAAAGTGCAGACAATGGTGATGCTTTTATGACAGATTTGTGCTTCCATATTCTGCTTGCTTGGTTAATCTCTGTAGCAGAATGATAAACCCCACACTGTTTAAATTCCTAACAAATATAAAGAGAGGAAATATTATTGAAGTACATCCCAAAAACATGGGCTGCACCTGTGTCTTTTCCACTACTAGGTGATCTCTCTCTCTCTCTCTTTTCCCTCCTCTTTTTTCTTTTTTCCTTTCTGTGAAAACATCACATCAAATCAATGCAATAGGCACAAGGTGCCTGGATTCACATATTACCAGAATGATCTTTCATGGGTTACTGGGTTTGTGTTCACTAGCACATTGGCATAATGCATAGCTGGTGGGTCTGGAGTGTTTTGCAAGCCAGCCTATCTGTTTCTTTCAGATGAAGAAAATGAGAACAAAGAGGAGGATGGTGAAAAGCCTGACCTAAAGACTGATGAAGAAAATTGTGGATCTGAAGATGTAGCCTTTGATGGCTCTGTTTGCCCAGAAGGTACCTAAGCTGTAATTTATTTGTGCTAACTAGTTGTTTAGCTTTAGGGGCAATATTATGTTTTTGAAAAGAAAACACAGAATCTTTAATTACTCACTGCATGTTAAAGCCATGAAGGGCTGGAATGTGTGTACCCTTCCTGAGTGAAGCATTTTTCCCCAGGAAACTTTGGTCAAGATAATAAAACCTCTGGTAGTGTAGACTACCCTAATTAAAAAAGTTTGGAAAAATAAAACTTAGCTAAGCACTAAGAATTAATTATTTTGTGTAAATAAGCATTCACCATTTCATGGCTGTTTCCTGGAGAGAAAAATCTCCTCTCTGGAGTGGAGCAGTGGCAAGGCTGTAGCTGCTCTCTGGAAACCAGCTGCCTGGCCTGGCTGGATCCCTCCCTGTTCAGGGAAGTTCTGAGGGGAGCCTCATGCTGTTTATTGAAGCTCTTTGTTACCACCTCGTGGATTTATGCAGCAATTGCCTGTTGCTAGGCTGCTCTGAAAAGTTAGGAGCTTTACTTTGCAAAATCCTCTTCCTTTGTGCACTCAAAAAAGGCAAGCAACCTCTCTCCCTCCGTTTCTTTTGTACAAGTTTAGCTAATTTAGGATGTTGTTTTTTAAAAAAATCTTTGAGTGATGTGTCAATGCCCATGTAACAGCACTGCTTCATTTTCCAGTTCGAACTTACCAACAATTCACCTTCCCTTTTTTTTTAAATTGGATTTTAATATCATTTCAACAAATGGAATTTTTTATTAACTCCTCGTTCATCTCATTTTTCTATGGAATGTTGGGAAGAAATAAAGATTTTTTTACTTCTTATTCAAAAAGTCCAAATTGCTAATTTAATAGGGAAATTATGTGTTGCATTAGCCTCTTCATATTTTAATCTTTATGTGTAATTTTCTTTGCCTTTATTGAACTCTCTTTTTTTCTTATTATGCCTGCTGGTTTGGGCATAATTATACACTTGTTTAGCATTACTGAAAGCACAGTATTAGACAGAAATGCACAGATCTTCCTTACCATGACACAGGTTCCATGAAATACAGCTTTGTTTACAAATAGAGCTATAAATGATCCCTACAGCAAGTTCATAATTTATAGTGAAGGGTGCTATGGAGAAACAACTACGTGCTCACATAATTGAAGATTTTACTGCAACGTGTATTAATTACTGGGACTGCATTGCTAACAAAAGCTAATTTTTGAGCACTTGGCTTTAATGCTGGCTTTGATGCATTTAATCTGACTTCTGGAAACAAACTGTCTTGACTGAATGTAAAGAAAAAAAAGATCCATCCAAGGCATTTAGCCGGTCATGGAGGCACGTGGCCCATGGGTTTATGTTTAAGGAACCTCTAGGGAACCAAACCCACGGTGTTATTATGGGGAATGCTGGGATTGTGCACAGTAGGAGAAGGTACCAGCTCTACCCAGTAACTCCAGTGCAGTCACAGTGAAAGTAAGCTATTCATTGACCCTGTCCCTCTCAGGCTGCAGTGAAGATCTCTTCCTGAACACCATCCAGCTCCAGCAGCAGCGGATAGGCATTGAGAAGGCTTTAGAAGAGGAGAAGAAAGTTGCTGCTGAGCTCAAAAAGGAATATAATGCCTTGGCCAAAAAGGTACTGTAGTGTTTTCTCAGCAAGCATCAGCATGTTAAATGTAGTGCTAGTTATTAGTGCTAGTCTAAGATTTAAAAACAAAATCCTAACCCTTTGAGAGGCCTCCATTTGGGAAGAGGTATCTGTGGTAGCACAGAGGCAGGAGGCAGCTCAACATGGGTCACCTGTTCTCCTGAAAAGGGTAGATCAAGTTGGTCCAACCTTAGCTCTCATGGGGCTGGATGCAGGCTTTAGGTCCAGTTCCTTCCCAGCTGTCTAGCCTCGTGCAACAGCAGGAACTGGATTCTCTGGTTCAGATGAAACACGTGGTGTGGCCTGGCCTATCTTCTGTGTGTGTATGGGAACAGAGAGATTGAAGAATACTTACCCTAACACAAATCCAGATTAAAAGAAATGCTTTTTATTAAAAACATTTAAAAATTCTATTCTTCCGTCTATTTCTTTTGCTTTTAGTTATTTTCCTTTGCTCTTTGTCACAGGTAATTACTGAATAAACTTTTGGTACAAATTTTCTGTTTAGCTTTTTTGAACTCCTGCATTCATTAGGAAATTTGATTTGCATTAATTCAAAAATATCTTAAATTGAAGAGTTATCTGGAAGAGAGAGAGTGCTACCAAAATAACATTATGCAAGTCTTGCGCTTTTTTGGTCTCAAAAATGTTCCATCAAGTGTGCTTAATTTACAACATTTTTTAGTTTTTAAAGGCTTTCCTAAGTGCCAGCTGCCACATATTCGCCCTGGGGCATGACATTTGAGTCTGAATTGTTTCTTTCTCATGCAGAATCAATAAGCATTTCCAGGCATAACACAATAAAAATTATCTTGCAGGCTCTGTAGATCTACAAGTGTTTTAGATGCTAAACAAAGCAGCTGTCTCTTGATACATACAGGGCTTCTCTAAGGAGACATTTATGAGTGTACATGTGTGCTAAGGTATTCAGGTTGGAATCTTGCTTGAATATACGTAGATGAGCCTTGGGTTTGCCTGTGAAACTCACCTATCATATGTAATTTTAAAAAAGCACATTTTTAATATCCTTCTTTCCCTTTGGATCAGGAACTCTAACAGAACCTTGCTGCCTTATGTATTTTAAGTACTACACGATTTTGTTTGTCCACAATTTGTCTTTCTGCAGGAAAAAGAAGTAGAAACCACTCTGGACATGACAAACAGGGAACTGGAGGCCTTTCAGTGGGAAAAGCTGCGGAAACTGAATGAGCTGTATGTGGTTGTGCCTTTGAGACTCCATCAGGTAATTCAAGATGTTGTGCATCTGCACGTGCAAATGGCCTGTGTACATCTAAACAATGGTGTTACTGTTCTTTGGGGCCCTTAGTTCCTGATCCACTCTGGTCTCCTGGGAGGCAAGTGCCATTATTGAACTTGATGCTGCTATTTCCTCTAGAATTCAGTTTTTTATTTTTCCTTCTCCTGTACTTACAGAAACGAGGTAAGGACAGGCAGGCTGGCCCATTGCTGAAATGTGCATAGTCTTCCAGTTGCTTTATAGGTTTGGCATAGTATTTTTCTTCAGGTCCATACCTACCGATATTCTGCTGGGAAAAAAACCCAAAACACGCCCCCAAAAAAACCAAACCAAAAAAAGACCGAAAACTACTGAAACTAATGGGAGTTCTGCCCAATTCAGTAATGCCACACTGGATACAATGCATTCATTTACACAATTCCCTGGCTCAAAAATAGAGTCGTGCCCATGCTTACTATTACCTCACTCATTAGTTCTGTACTGCTCACACATTTGATATACAGACATCTCCAGCACCCTTAATAAGTAAAGCCAGCCTTGCTTATTTCTGGCTGCTTTTGCAGGTGCAGTGCTTGGTTGATGGGGAGATGCCCCGTGACTTCTCCCAGACTTTGGTGTTTACCAACCAGTCCTTGCAGTACCTGCAGAAGAGAATTGTGGACCTCCGTAATGAAAAGATAATGCAAAGAGAGATCCATAGGAAGGCCCGGGAGCAACATAAGCAGCTTCTCCAGGACAAAAAGGAGATGGAAGCAGAGATTCAACGTGAGTAACAGAGATTCTGAACAACACAGCATTGCTAATGCTCCTTCTGTCCCCCTCACTGGGTGTGGGTAACTCACCACATGTCTTGTCTCTGTACTTGCACAGATGTCACAGAGGGTTACTGCAGAAAATAGAACAGATCAAGTGGACTGTTTTGATGGAGTAGCTGTAGTTCTCCAGCACTGCAGTGTCATCAGGCTGTGTGAAATAATTTGGGAACTTAGTATAGCTGACTGAGATGAGACACTGGAAGTCTGGACACATGTTTACTATTTCCGGTTGTAAACCAGAACTCCTAAGAAAAAAGTAGTTTCCCCAAAGATACGTAAGGTTTTTCTGGCAATTTCCTCCTCTTTGCAACATCTGAAGAATTAAACAAGCCCTACTCAAAACACTTTCCCAAGAGGCAAACCCAAAGCTGTGTCTAGCACTACCAGACCTGCAGAGGCCCTACACAGCCTGTGGTGTGGGAGTGGTTTACTGGGACTGGCTTAGAGTGTGGCTTAGTGACTACACAGGCGTGATCATGGGCAAGGACAAATGGCATTACTCAGCTGTGAGCTCTGTGTGGTTTTGTGTGAATTATTTTTTACAGAGCAAATAACAAAGAGCTCACACAAAAAGCTGGGGTAAGGCAGAAATTCTTATTAACCAATGAACAACAGTGCTGCCATTTGTGCCATGTTAGGACTGGAGAAGAGGTGCAATCATCTGATGATGGAGAAGTTTGGTCGGCTGGTTGATTTTGAAGCAGTTCAAGCACATTCTGTTAACATACCCATGGAAAAGATGAAAGTGAGAATAATGGAGAAAGAATATGAGCATTTTGTGGAGCTCAGAGAATGGGAGGTAAGCAGCAGGAAGAGGAGGAAGACGTGTGTTGTGATGATCTGTTAAGGCTTCATTTCCCTGGGGGATGAATAGTTACACTAAAATCTTTTTTGAACATGCTCATGTTTGATTTTTTTCACTTGTCATTAATAGACCATAATGTTCAACTCAAATTTGCCATCATCATTCCTACCTCTGCTCCAGTTGCTGATGCACATCCTATTTTTCATGGAGGTAGTTGATGTCTTTGTTTCGGTTTCCAAAACCGCATCGTCCTAATTCCTTCCCTACGTGAAGCTCTTGCAGAGTGCTTTTCTCTGGTTCTCAGGTGGCATTCGGCACCTACTGCCTTCTCCCAGTGCCTTTGGTGACAGACTGAGTACAGGGCAGGCTCTGGCTCATGTCTGGAGTGCCAATCTGTGCAGTCTGAAGGTTCATGTCTCCATTTGAGGGGGCCTAAGGCTCAGCTACTCTGGTGCAAGCAGGCAACACGCTTATGCTGCCCTTACAGAAGAGCACAGGAGGGTACAGAAGTACTGTGTACCTAATGGCTTTCTTTTTCCCCCACTTTTGCCTAACTGCTTTACTTACTTAGGCATTTCCCAAGTATATATATCTTAAAAACTAAAAGATGACATTGCACTAAAGGTACTGTGGGATCAGGTGGTGTGTGCAGGATCAGTCTGTTGTTTACCCGTCTTTTGTGACATTTATATTGTGCCTAGCACTTCTTCCCTACTCCACACTCTTTGTCCTCTCTCATCCCAGATCAACTTTTTACATCTTTTTAGAAAAGAATTGTAGTCCTGCAGCATCAGCTAACGAAGCTGACAAGGGAAAACACCAGCAAGCTGCACCAGCTGAACAGGTTTTGCCATGAAAAGCATCAGCTGGAAACTGAACTCGAATCACTGACGACTGATCTGGTGAGCCTTTTAGCCATTGCAGTGCTTGCAGGTTTGGGACTGTTCAGAAATGGATAAGGGATCATCTGGCCCTCACCAGCTCCCTGGTCTCACATCCTGCTGTGCAGTCAGCAGTTTAGGCTAAGAGCAGTTTTGGGCTGAGTGGCTGCTCCATACCTTACCATCTCTGCAATTTCTTACTTAGCTGCTTTCTAAGACTGAAACAAACTCATCTTACTTCTAATTAAAATAGGCCTTGAGGGAATTAAAAAAATATTCCTTTGTTACATGGAAACTGTCATTTAGCAAAGCATTACAATGGAAAGTGGATTTATTGTTCTGCACTAGGGAATAAGTTAGTGAACCTTCACTCTGACTTTCACATAGTTCTGACTAAGGAGTGAAGTCATGGAGATGCTTCTTGTAAAGCTTCACTTTCCCTGCTTGAAATTAATTTCCACTGTTCATTCTCCGTGTTTCATAGGAGCCATTTTTTTCCTCTCCATACAGGGCGCAGATTTTCAGGACTCTGAAACTACTGACATGAAAGCGAGAGCCAGGCTGGAGTCACGGCTCATACACATGACTCGTGACGTGGTCTTTCTGAGAGAGGAAATCAACCGCGTCAGAATAAAGAGGATGTAAAAGAACTCTCTTTCCTTAGCAGAAAAGGTGGGTGCCTCTTTCTACAACCTTTACCACAGGACTCTGAGACTGCAACTCCCTGTTCAGAAATGCTATCAATCAATCCAAGTCACCCTTAAAATTACTGTGGCAGCAGTCATGCCTCGAAGTGCAAAATTAATTGCTTTGGCTATACAGGGGTTTAGTTGTAAAGGATTTTATTTGTTTTTTCTATCAAAATATGACTGTAGCAACAGATACGGAATAAAAATTGCAAATAAGATTACTAAATACTGCTATCAGTCCGTTGCAGAGGCTTGCACTGGACAAGGTGCCCTGTGTGTGTCTGTGTGTGCATTATGTCTATGTCTACTCTTCAAACAAGTGGCTGTGGAAACCTGAAGTTTCACGGGGGCTTTGGTACCTTGTTCTCAAGAATGGTAAAAAAGGTCTGCCTCAAGCAAGCATTTGTTACTGCTGAGCAGCAATGGCCCTGCTCTGCTAACTGAGCTAGAGTCAAGGGATGTGCTACTTGCCTGGAGAAAGCAAAGCGGCCTTTCTCCTCAAGGCAGCATGAGGCAATTTACCTGGCAGGAGGAGGGTATAGCAATGCAAAGTCAGCCTGTAATTCCACTGGCTTGCACATGCCTGATCAGTGAGAGAGGGCCAAGCTCTGTGTGTTTTCAGGTGTTACTCTTTTTTGCCTCTCATTTGGTGTGGTTGGCAGCATGTGATCATTTACAGCATTTCCCTGTCTGACCCTGAAACCTTCCGTCATCCCCAGGGTGGAGGGGTTGTGTTCTTCCAGTGCAAGGCTTCTGAGGTGCTAATTTTTAATTGAATGAATTAAACAGCCTGCAGCTACTCTTGCTGTTCCTCCCCATTGCCCACCTTTTGCCACTGGTCTTTGTGTCTCTGTCTGGTGTATGCTCAGCTGGGCTCCAGCCATATCCCAGCCAGGCACAAGAACTTCCTGCTGGTCCCAGGAAGCTTTTACAGGGGGTCCCTGTTGAGGAACACACCTGGTGCAGGGAGCTCTTGTGCAGCTGCAGGTGGTGCCCTGGGAGGTGGGAAATGGCTGGAGCCCCAGGCCAGGGGCTGTGAACTGGCACCAACCCCTTGCCTAACAAAGGGCACAGACATACAGTGCCAACTGGGTAACCAGAGAGTCAGCTGGAGACAGGGAACAAGAAGAGCCCAGACTAGGTATCGCCAGTGACTATTTGGAAAAAACTAACTGCAGGAAAATGTCACCTTTCCCCACGTGTCCTGCTTGCTGTATGTCTGCAAGTAAAAAAGAAAGACAAGGCTCATTCTGTGTGAGGAATGAGCATAGGGCCAGGCACAGCAAAGACTAAAGCCTTTATTTTAGATGTTAAAGCGTGGATTTGTCTTTACAGCTAGGCGGCTGCAGATGGCATGTATGTGAAAGGTTGTTTAAGTTGATCAGGCAGAGTGCATAACTCCAGTCCATTCACAGGAGTGTGTTCCTGGAACAAACCTTCCTGTGGGGGAGAGGAAAACACCTTTGTGACAGCATTATCCGGTGTGAAGCCCTCGCTGCAAGAGGGTGCTGGATCTTGGTGGTGGCAGCTCTGTTTGGACCCATGTCCCACAGTGTCTCTTGTCCAGCTGTTTCCATCGTGTGCTCTGATGGACAGCGGGTGCCACCGAGAGCTGCTGCCTTGTTTCCTGGGTCCTCCTGTGACCTTGCTGAGGATGCCTTCTGTCTCCATAGCATTATAAAAGGCACATATACATCTATATACAAGTGCATAAATACATAAATAGGGGTGTTATACAAAAATAAATACCCTTTCTCTTTTTCTCTTTAGAATAAGTCTTTTGCAAAAGGCAGCTTGGTCCCTAGCTGGTGGGAGGATGAGTCTCTAAGGGTCGCAGTGGTGGAGGGCTGCTGTTCAGATGTCTCGGTAGGTCCTGACCCAAAGATGTGATCACCGGATTCTGGGCATGGAGATCTCCTCTGGACTGGCAGCAATCTAGTCTTTCTACCTCTTCAACTGGCACTAGGCCTAAGCAGCAAGGGCTTCCTGAGGGGGAAAGGAGCAAGAAGTGATTACAATGCACACTGGACTGAGAGATGCTGTGGGAGGTTTCTAGTCAACAGTTCGCTTTACAAGGAGGGGTACTCTGATCAAAGAGGAAGATCTGCATTCTGAAAGTCAGTGTGGGAATTTAATGCCATGATTATGCAAAACAAGTCTGATCTGCACTACAGGGGTGGATCAGTGGATCAGGCCCTAGGGAGATGGATTCACAGCATTTGAACATGAGCCATCAGAAAGGCTCTGCAGTGAGATTTCCCTTCAAGATCAGCCTGAAGTGATGAGATGAAGGAGGCTTGGAGTTTTCCAAACCACTGACCTTGGTGGAAGAGGGTATCCCGTCGAGCATCCAGGCTAGGGCCTCCCACTTTGCTTCCTATCACGGGATGATGGAGGCCAACAAAGTGCTCTTGAAGGTGAGGACAGTCATCCTGTGGCTGAAGAAGCTGGTGAGTGGAGTCATCTGGGAGACTGTAGAGGAAAGAGCTGTCTTCTGTTCTGGAGCTGGGCAATCTGGGGAAGCAGGCAAAGAGGTTTAGTGCTGTTAACAGATCTTTCCTCCTTGAAAGATATAACCCGTATCATGTCTCAGCCAGCTCATCAATGCTATGACACAGAACATTCCTAAATGAGGGGAAGAGCAGAAATTGGGATGTACTTGTGGGATGGGAATGAGGTGATGTGCGACCTGGTATCCATGATCCAACAGGTGGTGAGTCCCACAGGAGCCGGGAGGAATAGTGCCTCACAGGGAGCATAGTAATGAAGATGTCTGAACAGTGAGACACAAAGCACTCACACCTGGACACCAGGCAGATTCTGGGGCAGCTGTTCATCAACATCAATCTCAGATGTTTGCTTCTCTCATCCTCCTTTTACGTCTCCCACTTAGAAACAAGAGAAGGAAAAGGGGATAGAGTGGAGTAGGTCTTGGCCATCTCTACAATTAAATTATTCCTTCCTGAAATCCTAAGAGGAATAAGTTGTGCAAAGAGAATTTAGATCAAGGTGTCCTAATCCTGGAGCATGGATTTGTTTCCCAAGAGAGCTGGGACAGATGGGAGTGTATTGAAGGCACTACATTGCTTTTGTGAGCATGTAGTCTTGTGGGTCCCAGTGGATTGTTCCACCCTCCCTCTCCACACGCCAGTTCTAACCTGGAGGGCTGGTAGTCTTGCTGGGCACTCCCATTCTGCAGCACTCTTGCCTGCAGCAAGGCGTTGGTCTCCTCATGTGACTGGAAGGAGAGAGAAGGATTCTTAGCAGAGGAATGGCACATGGCAGCATTAAGAGGCAGGTGCTGATCTGTGAGTCAGAGCCCTGGGGCAGACTGCTGAAGCTCTTACAGTGGAAGGCAGAAAAAGCTGCAACTGTTTCTCTTTTGCTACTGAGGGCAGTGGAACTGAGCACTGAAAAACTCACTTCACACTTACTGCTGAATCAGTGGGGGATAAGCAGTTTATAGTCTCAGCTCTGGCACTGCCTGTTACCCTTTACAGACAGTGTCCTCAGCACTGTCAGTCCCCATGAGCTTTGCTCAGGGGAAACGGGAACTGTTCCCATAAGAGTAGCCTTTTCTCACTGCTTCCTGGCCACTGGCCCAAGAAACCACCCTTTCACCAGTGTTCTGGAGACCTTCCTGTTCCCCCCATGTCTCAGGCTTCACTACAAAGGGGAAATCTCTTTTGGGAAGCCAGTCTTGCCACTTCTACATGCTGCAAAGTGTGCCAGCCACGTCTGGAGAAGCCCTCTCACTGCATGCGTGGCCTCCAGCTCATGACAAACCAGCTCTTGATCCCAGGTGTGGACTCACCTGTGGCACTTCATCGGGGCTGTAATCTCGGGGCTTGGTGCTTGCGTACCCCACTCCTGCAGAGGGGCAGATGCCATTCAGATGTGCCCTGCTGGCATAGGGCTGCCCATTAACAAAGGGATGTCCATTGGCATGAGGAGCAGAGATGCCTCTCAGAGGCACCATGGTGTACTGGCAGGACGACACCAGCAGCCCAGCTCCTGGGAAGCTCATGTCAATGGTTTGCTCTGCAGAGGGAAGGAAAAGAAAGTCTGAGGCAAAAATGAGAGGTAAAGTCAAGATTGTTGAAGCTCAGCGTGTATAGGGTTAGGCTGTCCTATCAGGCAGCTATTTTGGCACCCAAAGTACTCTTGGAGACAAATGGTGGAAACGGGCCCGACACAACTGCAAATGTATTGCCCCTTTACCCCTAGTCCCAGAGGTTCCTTTGCAACAAGGCAAGCAGGACAAGGGACAAACAGTGGCCTTTGTCTTTACGGAGTTCCACAGGACATCTGAGACTTGCCCTCTGCCCACCCCTTCCCTGCTTCCCAGAATTCCCTCACATTTTGGGTGTTTGACGCAACTACACCCAGGATCAGATTTAATCCCCAGGTAAACCATATCCTGTAAATCAGCCCTCAAGGAACAACCCTTACTCTGCTTCGACCAGGCTCTCCAAAGGCAAAAGGGGATGAAAGCCACGATGAGGAGTACGATGGAGCCCAGCACAACGCCTACAATCAAGTACGGCAAGTCGCTGGAACGGGCCACCATGGCTCCTGTCCCCAGGCCACTGTGCCCACCACTGAGGGGGGGACGCTGCTGAGGGGGCACTGTGGCAGGTGGAAGACGACCTGGCAGGCCAAGAGACTTGCGAGCTGTGGAAGGAAGAAAGAGAGAACATTAGACAGAGACAAGGCAGATGGCATAGCAGCCCAATCCAGGGATGTTTATGCTGCTGTGGAGTGGCCAGACTTCTATGCTGGCTTTAAAGAAGCACTCCTGGATGACAGGATTCCTAGGCTGATGCATATGGCAGTATAGACAAGGCCTCTGCGCTTGGCTCACAGCTCTGCCAGATCTGCTCTTGGACTGCTCCAGCAAAAGCAAAACCAAAAGAGATTCTCCAAAGCACACACTTGGACTTAATGCTGTTCCTGTCATGACAGTGCAGCTGCTTGGAAGACAACATGGGGCCTGCTTCTAACACAGCACAGGAGTTCAGCACAGCAAGGGAAAGTTAGCCCTTCTGCTTCTAGTCACCACCTGTGTGATAGTAAGGAAAACAAAAGGCTACTCTGAGGGACAGCAATGGACTCTGCACAAGGGATCTGTGAGTACACAGACAGGTCACATACTGATCAACAGCACGGATGACCCTGTGTCTCTCTTCTCCCCAGTGCTGCCTCCACCACTTCGCTGGAGCTTGGGTGATGCACTGTCTGGCAGGGCTGGTTCCTGACCTGCTGTGCTCTGACAGCTGCAGGCAGGGAAGGCAGCAGGCTGTGCTCCCAGACCTGCCCGGGGGAGTCACTTACCTTTGGTTTCACAGATCATCACGTTGCTAAACTCGCTTTCGCCGCCCTCGTTGAAGCACTGCATCTTAATGTCATACGAGGTCTCTGGCTGCAGGTGGCTGATGGAGTGCCAGTACCGATCTCCTGAGGAGGGAACAAACACATGGAGCTCTTAACTTCCTCAGGGAACAGGCAGCTGGCCCAGCTCTGCAGCAGCACCAGGTAAAGTAGCCTGGACAGCCGCAGCCTTTTGTGCGCAGGGCTCCTTTTGGCTGTCTTCCAGTAGGAACCAGCGGCTGGGACCAGTCTCTCAATTTCTCCTACCTTCCACCACGTCCTTCTTGTAGTCGCTGTCATTGTCACTGTCAGTGGGGCGGTAGTAGATGTAAAATCCATGGATGGGAGTGTTGTTGTTGCTGGCTGGGATATACTGCAGAGAATGGGAGGGAGAGCAGAAATTATGAGAGATGTCCATGCTCGGTATTGTACTAGGTGAGGAGCAGGTGGGGTAAATGGGATGGAACAGGAACAAAACCTAGTAGAGGGATCTTCCTCGTGTTGCCACTGGTTTGCACAATAAGGGCTTCCCTACAAAAGCTCAGTGCTACTTTCTACTCTCAAGCTTTGCTTCTCTCAGGTAACAGACAAGCTGTGAATCTGGACCTGTCACTCCAGGCATCCAGTGCTCTGCTCCCTCTCAGCAGCCACAGCCAATGATTCAGAGAAAAAAATTCCTCAACAACAGTGACTCAGCTGGGCATGGGCAAGCACACCGTCATCTTGACTCTGGTAGGCTCATGGGTTCCAGACAAATTAGGTCTTGCCATGAACTGGTCACTGCAGGAGCCTTGTGTTTCTGAAGACAGCTCTCTTCCTCCCCCACACCCAGGGCAGGACTGTCCCAGCTTCCTGTGTTCTTGCTGTCTTTTCACCCAGTATTTTATCAGCTACTGTTTAAGTTTAAATGAACAGCAGGTGTGTGGCAATTTCTGGCTAGAAGCAACTAGGAAAGGAGAGCAATGCATCCCTCTGAATAAGCTCTAAGCTGTTGAAAACACTTGCATCTGGGCTTGTGATCCAGAAGATCCTACCCACTCCTAAAAATCCTCTGGAGTAGACTGCTGTAAATGATTATCAGCATTTAGGATTGTTACCCAGCAAATGGGAGTGAAGGACATATCTGCTGGAAAATATTAGGACAGAGAGAGGTGCTAATGGATTCCAGGAATTTGGCCAGGAGAGCAAGCAGCCACCCCATGCATTGTTGAACTGTTCTTGTTGAACAAAATGGTCAAGATCCCGAAGTTACCCACTGAAATCTTCCTGTATGCAATGTTGGATTCAGATGGAAAGGGTTTCCCAGGCTCGCTGACCTCCCGCCCTTCTATGCGTCCCAAGCCCAGTCCTCCTTTGGCAGAGGCAGCTATTGGATCCCAGCTCCATTTGTGCTGGTGACAGGCTCCAGTGTGGTAAGCTGGAGGAGGTGTAAGCTGGGCAAGGAGCACCCACACACCTGGTTCCTGCCCCTGCAGCGCTCCCCACCCCTACAAACCTTACCATCCACTTGAGCATGATGGTGGTCTCGTTGATGGCATCCGTGAAGGTGATGTAGGGCCCGGCCACGGGGCGCTCGTAGACGCGGTTGCTGTACCCGGACACCACGTACGGCCGGGACGCCGCGCTGGGCTCGCTCTCTCCCAGGATGTTCAGCGCCCGCACACGGAACTTATAGGATGTGCCTATGGGGAAAATGGGAAATAAAAGCGTCGTGGGGATTGGAGTCTTCCAAGATTTCTACTGTCAGCACGGCCGTGACTGTGAAGAGGGGCTACATCTCCAAAAGGCAGAGAGCCTACAGGGAGTTTGTCATGGAAGTACAAACACCGAATGGCCACATTTCAGCCATGTCCTGGATGGAGCCTGCTTTTATTTACCTTCCCCAATTCCTGTCTGGATGGTCCAAAGGTCAGATAGCAGTTTTGGAAGGTGTGCAGGGGGTTAAGAAATGCCTGGAAGGATATCCTGACCTGAAAGCAGGTATGGAAAGGCATTCTTCCTCTCCATTCTTCCTCCATGGGAATTAAGTACATAAACATCAGTTCAAAGCTCAAAGCTTAAGTTATTTTTACACAAACTTCATTTTACTGGTCTTTAGTTTGGGGTAGTTATGTTCCCCTTTTAAGTTGTCCAGATCAGTGATGAAATCTTTTCTCATGTGAAGTGCAGTGGGACTTGTGTGCCCATCTGTCTTGCCTGTGGCTACGGAAAGTTCTGTCCTGTCTCGTAAATGGCAAAATCAAATGCCTTTAGTAACTGTATCCTGTAATACAGAAAAGCATGCCTAAGCCTCCCCGAGGGAAGTCAAACCTATCCTGGTCTTTGCAGCTGGAGAAATTGGAGAAGCATCTACAGCTTTTTCCCCACACACCTAAGGCGGGAGTCAGGGAAGCTTTGTTTTGCTCACACATGCCAGGGCTGAGCAGGATGTGGCAGATGGTTAACCATCCTACAGAGACCCTGCAGCTTTCCTACAGACCTCCAGGAAGCAGGAAGGAGAGCACCTGCCTACCTTTCTCCAGGCCTGGGATTTCCACAGAGAGGCGAGAGGGAGGAATGTCACTGGTGGCCAGGACCCAGTCTCCCAACTTCTTCAATTTCTTATACTCCACACGGAAAGATTGGATGGGGAACCCGCCATTCCCACGGGGAATCCAGGTCACGTACACAGATGTCTCTGATGCCATGGAGATGGTTGGACGGTCTGGTGCCTCTGGAGCTGCAAGGGACCCAGAAGGACATCAGGACATCAAACATACTCTTCTCACCCTGTCTGGAAGATCCTGTAGCTCAGAGGTAAGTGGGTGAAGGACTACCTGCATTGCACCCACCCACATGCTCTGTAAATCCTGAATGCTCTCTTCCTTCTGTCTCTTCATTAGAGCTGGCACCCCTAAATCCTCGCTCCTTTCAGTTTGTGCCCACAAGCACCTTTTACTCCTGCTTGCATCTTGCTCCTCTTCCACTCCCAGCTCAAGTAGGATGAGACAAGGTTTGAGGTGTCATCACCCATCATGGGAGGGAGAGCAGTGAGAGGGGTGGGTGCAGGGCTGGAGATGGAGCAAAAAGCCTAGGTGATATGGAAGCCGTGAGCAGGGGGAGACTGATGCTGGGGACAACCAAGTGGAGGAGATGGAAACAAGAGAGACTGAGAAGAAACAGCTGGGAAGGAAATAAGGAAAAGTTCTGAACTGTGGAAGTGCAATTTGACAGGAAAACAATCAAAAGATGGGAGGGAAAGAGATGAATGGAGCTATGGATATGAAATGAATGAGTATGGGGGAGACTGAAGGATGGGACTTCACAGGAGGATTAGGATTGAAGGAGAGAATTTCAGAGAAATTATAATGGCAATAGTAATGATAGAGACAAGGTGGGAAACAACGAATTGGATTGACCAGTAAGGATCTGATGTTTCTCCAATGCAGCAAGATACCCAAATGCAGCACTCTGCACCGCTCGAATGAGAACTAATTGCCCCTTGCCAGGGCTTGGCTGAAAGAGGAGGATGCCAGGACATGCAGGGACTTGGTCCCCATTCCTCCCTCACATTCCATGAGCACCCCTGGTGCAGCAGTTTGTTGTTCCTGTGCCCACACATACACAGACTCCAAGACAAGGCTTTCTGAACCCTCCGTGTGGAACTCAGCAAGAGACAGAGTTGCTGAGAAGTCCTTGCATTAAAGGTGGGGCCAGACAGTGGGATTTGCCTGCTCTCCAGAACTGACTGACTGCCAAGGGCAGTAGCAGGGGTGTCCAAGAAGGACTTCTCCTTGTCAGGAGCTAGAAACCACCCATCCAGCATTGCAGCCTTGATTTACCCAGCAGAGACTTCAACCCCAGCACGGCCTGGCCACTGCCACCCTCAAGAGACCCCGCGCCCCTCATCCTCCCCGCTGCCAGGTCAGGGAGGGCCTTACGGGACAGACGGCTGTTGTCGGCCTGGTTACTGCTCTGAGTGCTCGTGCCTGGGTCATCCCTCTGGATCTGCTGCTCTTTGCTGGCAACAATCTCTGGTTTTGGGCGCCGGCCTGTGCAGAAGGGAGAGCTGGCATCAGTAACAGAGAGCAGAGATGCACTCTCTGAATTAACTTTTGCTGTGATGAGGAAAGCAAATATTCTCAGACAGGATGTGGAGGTAAGTACTTCCTGGACTCTAACAGCCCTACGGGCTCAAAGCACTCAGCCTGCTAGCAGAAACTAAACCTAAAGGGGCAGATTTGTTCATAGATCCCCCTCATATTTAATTTTCTACAACTTTTAATTGGTTTTCTTGAAATGTTGCTAGATTTCTGCCTGAGAAGGTAGTAATTAGTACAAGAGGGGAGCTTGGGGGGAGATGTGAGGAAGCTCACCACCATGGGGAAGGTTTCTATGATGGGAATGCCATTCCCCACACTTTCTGGAGACACAAAAAACAGCCACAGGACGGGAACTTAGCATAGTCATTTGGAACATCCTTTTGTTGGCTAAGACAGCTCAGCACCCAGAAGACTGCATGGGAAGGCTTGGAGTTTCCTTCAGTGCAGGAGAAGCTTTTAAAGACAGGATCACCTCCCCAGGATGATCCTGTCTCCAGGCAGAGGATGGATTAAACAACCTCCTGACATCTCTGCTAGACCCATTTTCTAGGGTTCTGCAGGTGTTCAACTGTGACACCAATGGAAGAAGGGACTTATTCCAACCCACACAGAAGACGGGTTGGAATTTTCCCCATCCTACCCTCCACGTTCCCTTCTGGCAGTTGCTCTAAGATGAAGGCAGATGGGTTTCCAGAGCAGAAACACTCTCTCTGTCCTTAGGCTGGTGCCTTGTGCCTCAGGGCTGGGACAGGCTGTTTCAGAGGGGCCCTCCCCGACTCAGAGCAGAGGGGAACCCAGGGGAAGGTTTGCCCTTTACCGGTGCGGAAGGTGACCATGGCCGTCTGTCCCTCGCCAGCACAGTTGTGAGCAGCCATCTCCACCTCGTAGAGGCTCCCAGGGTCCAGCCTGGTGAGGGTCAGGCGGTGCTGCGAGGCTGGGACATCCCTCACTGCCCAGCTGTCCGAGGCATTGGTGACCTGCTGAGAGACCAGTGCAGGCGTTGCAGAGCTGGGGGCGGGCTGGGCTTCTTTTGGGCACTGAGCTCAGAAACCTTATTAGTAAGTTGAGTGCCAACCACATCTACCTTCCCTTCCCTCCCTGCAAAGGAGGGAGATGTTTCCAGCCTGATTTTGCAAAGCAATTCAGGTATACACAGGACACTCACTCAAGCCCCAGAGTGTTTTCTTTACCCCAGGGTTCAGTCAGCCCTTTTCTGTCCTCTGGTTCCCTCTGATGTGTTCCCTCAATGTGTGTAAATCTCTGGAGCTGGCGTGCCCCACAAGATGCAGCATTAGCCACAGGACTGAGCTGCTTTAGGAGCCAAATCTCTCCTGCAGCCCAGCTGCTGAGCTGCTCATTTAGATGCTGGCCATTTCCACGGGATGAGGTACCCAGACAGAACTTTGTTTTAACGAGTTTTATCCATCCTTGCCCCTGGCACTCTGGGGCTGAAATGAAGAACCATAATGCTGGAGCACAGGTTTCTGCAGGGAACAGACCGTGTATGGCCACAGCCCTCAGAAAGGCTTGGAAACACAGTTTGTTTTTTGGTGCTACCCTGATGCCCCATGCAGAGGGGGAGGGAAGGGAGGACCTTCCTCCTTCTCCCCAGCTGCAAAGATAATATTTTTGCAGGCAAATAGGCAGGACACTGAAGTGACCCGGTGCCGAAAGGAGCATTAGTAATGCAGGCAACGCAACAGAACGGAAATGCCAAGACTCTGCTCTATCATTCATCTTCTCCAAGCGTTTGACACTGACTGATTAATGCCTGCCTCATTTTATTTTTATTCCTGAGCTTGCAAACTTGTGAGGCCAGGGAGGGGAGCCCTAAAGGCTGCTCATATCCAGCAAAGAACAAGAGAAATTCTTAAGAAACTAAAAGAAGTGCTGCATGGCATCTGATTGCTTGCAGGCTGCTGAGACTTTAGGGGCAGTGTAGGAACAGGGTAAAAAGAGACATTCATAAGTA
Source organism: Rhagologus leucostigma (assembly GCA_013397725.1). Taxonomy (NCBI): domain Eukaryota; kingdom Metazoa; phylum Chordata; class Aves; order Passeriformes; genus Rhagologus; species Rhagologus leucostigma. The sequence continues at coordinate 725,181 of VZTD01003142.1, read as the reverse complement.
TTTTCTACTAGAGAAGCAGAACCTTGCCCAGTACAAATGTAGGTCTCCTGTCAGTAGGTCTAACTTTCCTTATAGGCGTCTTCTACACAAAGAGCCTTTTCTTTTGTTACGGAATTGATTCCTTCCCTCTCCACACACATGCTTTTCCAGTCAGAAATGTCAAAACCAGATCATTATATAACTTGATCCTAAGGATCTTGGATAGAAAGAGACTCTTTCTAAACAAGTTTAAGGGTTATTGGGACTAATTCCTTCCCACACAATCCTTAACCATCCCAAGAAAGAGTCTCCAGCTGAGAATTTGGACTACACTGAAAACATATTACTGCAAACTGCAGTGACCCACGGTGACCTTCATTGCCTCATGGCCCCTTCCAGGTGAAGTGCTGAAAAACAAATCAAATATGGACAAAGTCCAAGGCTGCGAGCTAAGATCGCAAGCAGAATTGGTAGTTACATGATACACCATTGGGGAATAAATCTCTTCTTGGCAGACAACCAGAGCCAATAGTCTGGGGATGCTTTTGGCATCTTTGTTTTTTATTTAAGCTTGCCCTATTGTGTTTCTGTGCTGGCATCTTCTGCCTTTGTTTTAAAGGGCTCTTTACAGAGATGGTTAGCTGAAATCCTCATCTTAAGTTTTGTTTAGAAAGAAATCAAGGATTGTACCAGTCTTCTGTTATACTATATTTTCACAAAATCACGCAATTCCAGGAAAATAGATAAATATATTCACGTGTAATTGAAAACGGTGCCTTGCAGTGGCTGGGAATCCCAAACATGTCATCTGGCATGTTTTTGGAATATACTCAAACCCTCTGGGGTTTGAGGCAAAACCTGCCTCTCTACTGCAACTCCCTGCCTACCCAAAGGAAAGAAAAGCAGCAAAGAAATTCAAGCCCCTTTTTTCCACTTATCCCCAGCAAAATGGAAAGAGATACTTTAGACCTCAAAAGCAGAATTTTTCCTTCAACAATGCTTCACCATTTAGAGAAACTGCTGGGCTACAGCTGTGCCTGCACTGTGCCCATGGTGCTGTGAAGCACCCCAGAGGGAGGAGCCCTTGGGCCCCAGCAGGACTCGGCCATGCACCATGTGCTCACACGGTGCCACGTGCAAGAGATGTACTCAACAGTGCACTGCCTTCCAGCTTCCAGAATAAAACTGGAGGATAAGGACCTTCCCAGAGGATTTAGCATGGCTATGGCAGCTCTCTACTGGCTCCTCACACTCACTGAGCATGGGCACTTCGGTGCTGCTGGGCAGGGCAGGCACATGCAGCGGAGAGGCTGCTGCTCTGTGTCCTGCAGACCAAGTCATTCAAGGCAGAAGTGTCCCCGTGTCTTGTGCCAAGACAAAAGCATTCCAGAGCAAGTCACCGTGTAACTTGCCCTCAGGACTTTCTATTTGTGCAAGGACACAACTGGGAATTGGAAGTGGAAGCTACCGGAAAAATGTGTGCATGTGCCTTCTGCATACTTAAGCAGACAGGCACTGCCACTGGGCTCTTCTTGGACAGCTCAGCAAACCTCCTCTCGCAACCTGTACTCATCACACCTCAAAGGCTGAGGTTGCAGCTCAGGAGGTCCCACTAACCAGTGCCACCAGTGAGTTTTGGGTGCCCCTGCCCCAACACGCCTGCTCACAAGGTGTGAAATGTGTGGTGAGGCCACCAGCCTGCCTGGGAATGGCTCAGAGGGAAGGTGGGAGCAGGGCAAAACAGTGATACCTTGCGATGCTTCACCACGTAATAGAGAATGGGGGCTCTGCTGTCAGGCCGGGGTCTCCACACCAGGTCGTAGCTGTCCGTCTTGGATGTCCGCGGAGAACTGAGGATGATGGGGGCTTCGGCTGGAGTCACCAGCTCCTTGTTGGCTGCACACTGTGGAGATGCTGCTAGCGGAGTTGTTCCAGGCTTTGGCAGGCCAGCTTTATCCAAGGGCAGCTTTAAGGCACTGTCCCTGGAAGGTGGTGTTGGAGGCTGAGCCGAGTCCAGCTGGGCATCTCGCCCGGGGCTGGGTGGAGCTCCTGGAAGACAAGGTGTCACGGCAGGGTGAATGCCCATCCCAGGCTGCAGTGAAGGCAGAGCTGTGAGCCCCTTGTGCAGTGCTGCCTGCTGTGCCACTCAAAAAGGCGCTGGCAACAATCCCTCCTTCCCCTGCTATAAACCACAGGGCTCCCTGTCTCTCTGAAGTCCCTCTTACCCTGGCTAAATTCAACAGGGTCCAAGGAATCAGATGGTACCTCTCTTACCCCAGGTGAGTTCAGTTTTTAGGCTCTTGCTCAGTGCAAGCTCAGAGGCAGAGGTAAGCCATGGGGTGAGGCACTACACCCAGATGTCCCGTGTCTCTTGCGTAGAGATTGCCCAAACGTGCACATATGGCCCTGCCCTTGGAAGTGAAACTGCTGTCATGTGTTCCCACAGGGAGATATGGAGACCCCAGGCAGAACAGCCCTCGCATCGCAGGTTAAACAGGAGGCAGGAGCAACACACCAACTTTCTTCCCCTGCTTCCCCAGTCCTTGTCCTGTGTGTTAGGCTGTGACTGAACGGCCACGAGTTTGGAGAGAGCGGCTTACCCGGGCGGGCTGTCCTCAGCTGCACCATGGCTTGGGCACTGCCCACCTCGTTCTCGGCCATGCACTGGTAGATGCCCTCGTCCTCGGGCCCCACGCTGAGCAGCCGCAGCGCCCGGCGCGACAGCCGCAGCCGGTGGCTGCCCGACAGCGGCACCGCATTGCGCAGCCACATCACCGAGGGCTGCGGGTTCCCTCGCACCTCGCACGTGAACTTGGCGCTCTGGCCCCAGGGAATGATCTGCTGGGACAGCTCCATGGTGACCTCCGGGGGTTCTGTGTGAGGAAAAAACACAGACTGCTGAGTGCCGCTTGGCTGGGAGCATGGCACGGTCGTGGCTTCGCACTTTTCTCTCTGGCAGGGATGAGAGCAGAGTGACGGATCCCTTCCCACCCTAAAGTCCCACTCCTTTTGTGGGGGCCCAGATGGGTCTGCTTCAATGCCCCTCCCCTTCAGCCTCCACATAAACTGCAAAGAGAGGTAGCCCGAGGCCATCTGCCCTCTCACATGACATCAGACATCTACAAGTCCCATTTTTGAGCTGAAATCCTACTCTGCAAAGATTGTGCCTGTGCCACAACAACACATCAGCACCTGATGAAATGCAATCCGTGAAACACAGGCTTAACCTCCCTAACAATTGTGAGAAGGGGAAGTATGCATGGTAGAAATATCCAAGGTGTAGTATCCCTTACATTTTCCACCCCACAGAGAGCTTCCCTACAAAACAGAACAAATACCAAGACACTCCAATGTCTTCCTTATGCCAATGTCAAATATGTCTAAAAAGCAACCAGTCCTCCACTAGAAAGTATTAGAACGAAAGCAGTGCCACAAATGACAGAAGAGCTTCGGCAGAGGAAGGGAGGATCCATCATCTCCAGCCCATGGTGAGAGCCAAGAAGGAGGAACTACTACCCTCAAGAAAGAATTCCTGGAAACTGGAACCACAAGCAGGGGTTTGCATTACATTGTGGTTTGTCCAGGGAGAGGAAGAGTGCAGCAGTGCTAGTATTGTCCCCTAAAAGCAGTGATGAGAGCCCAAGCCCTTCCTGAAACAATGGCTCCAGCAGCACTCACCAAACACCTGCACGTTGTAGAAGATGAAGGCAGCCCCGGCCTCCCCAACGCCATTGTCAGCCGTGCAGCTGTAGGTGCCCGAGTCCTCCTCGCTCGTGGGGTCGATCAGGAGGTTGCTGAGCAGGAAGCGCGTCTTGTTGTAGGCGGAGACGCCGGAGCCATCCTTGGCCCAGGTGACCCGCGGCGGGGGGATCCCGCTGGCCACGCACTCCAGAATGAGGCTCTGGCCCTTGGTGACAATGATGGTCTGAGCCTCAGGAGGGTAGATTATCCGGGCTGCCTCTGCCGTGGAGCCTGGGGTGGAGAGACGGAGGAAGGAGATGGATGGGAAGGAAGGTGGCTGGTGGGAGAGCACCCTGTGCAGTGGGTAGGTAGGGTTAATGGTAGGGCACACTGTTTCCCTGTGCTGGGCAGGTAGATGGCAATGCAGGACAAGAGGGACATTCTTTAAGGGTTTCACACACATAGCAAAGCCACCTCACCAAAGGGCTAAGGGCCTTTGCTTGCCCACCACCAAGAACAAATCCTACGGAAGCACTGCAACCCCAGGGCTGCATACACACACTCCAGGAGCAGACCTTGGGGCCCTCTGCTGCTGGAAAGGAGTTTTCTCAGCACTGATAATGATTCACACAGAAAACCAGCTGCAATAGCACTGGTCCGTGCTCCCAGAGCTGGAGATGTGCAGTGAAGGGGGAGTGGCTTACGTCTCACACGGAGCCTCTCACTGGAGACTGAAGTTTTCACCTCCTGTGTCACGGGGTTGTAGGCAGCACATTTATAAGTCCCCTCATCCTCTTGGCTGGCATTAACGATCTGAAGGTTCCCAGATGGCATAATAAGGTAATTGTCTGTAGAGAGAGAAGAGAAGATGGCACATGGTCACAAGATATGCTCCTGTCCAGCCTCCTGGAAGATATGCAGTGTCCTGAAGAAAAGGTGGACAAGGGGGAAAAGAAAAAAACATGATGTCCCAGGCAGCATGGACATCAAGGAGACCATGCCAGGGACTCTGAACTAACTTGTGCTCAGACAGGTGGTAAAGGGATGAGGAGGCAGCAGGCAGAGAGCTACTGCTGGTAAGGAAGGGTGAAACTGAGGGTCCTGTGAGGGAACCTCTCAGGACAGACCCCTGTGCACTCACCTCGGGAGGCCTCCAGCCACTCCTGCTTCACGCTGTAGCGGACCTGAGCCTTCGGGTGACTTTCGGGCAAGTCACAGGCAATCACGGCTGTGTTCCCTTCATCCACCTCTATCACGTGCTGGCCGTCGAACTTGAAATCTTTGAGATCTGCAAAAAGAGCAAAAGACAAGGCATCTCAGTGGCTGGCTGAACATCTCAGCGTCAGCTAATCCTTTCCCCATGGACTCAGGGCAGTTTCATCATGGTGCCGGCAGAGGACCGCTCTGACCCCAGCAGCTAGGGAAACTGGCCTGCTTTCACAGTTTTATTTTTTTTCTCCTCCTTCTTCCTACAAAATGAGTAACTTAAAACACAGCTTCTGCAGAGACCGCCTGCTCCAGGGCTGGGGAACTGGGTGCGAAAAATCCTGGCCTGAGAGTAAAAAATGAGGCAACTTACTGCAGCGCTGAAAGGAGGCCAAAAAAGGTCCTTCTGCCGCCTGCTATTTCACACACGCTGCTGTCCTGCTACTGAGAAGCTGACTTTGTAGTCATAACTCAGGGAGCCCAGCCTGCTTCAAGGGTGTACAGATGCCAGGTGGGAGAAAGTGTGTGATGCTCCCTGAGCTCCTCCAGCACATGAGAAATTGGCATCTCTGCTCCGGGCACTCTTGCTCCCATCAAATCTCTCACAGCTGAAAGTTGGTTAACCACAACGCTTCAAATGTGCCCAAGCAGTGCCCACGCTCCAGTTAAAAGAACAGGGACTTGCAAGGAAAACCAGCTCCTCCTCTACATGGCACAGCTGCTCCTTCCCTAAAGCATCTGTGAAAACCCGGTCCCACCACATGCCCCTGCCAGACTGTGATGGGAGTTCCCACCCTGGCTGGGCTGATGTGGGCAGCAGGACTGGAAGCACAGGAACTAAGAGGAAGGGGTACCTGGCTTTTTGTTTTCTTTTCCCTGTTTTTTTAAAGCAGGAGGAGAGGACTGCAGTGAAACCCCAGAGATCTGGCAGGGCAGGGAATATGCCAACCTGGCCCCACAAAACTTTCCAGAGACAAAACTGGTTTCCATTCTCTCTGGGTGCGATGACAAATCTTGCCGAGGCACTGCAAGCTTGAAGTTTGTCTCAGACAGCCTGTGCAGTGAGGGAGGAGGTTTTGTGCCAGGAAAAAAGTCACACGCATTTTTACAATGCTGTACACCAGCCCAGGAGACCACTAGTAACAATGGCACATCCCGCAGTTGGTCGCAGGTCACGCTGTCACATCAAGGCTCAGGTTGGTGCCTTTTCCCAGGACCCAGGGCTAACAGATCTCCTGAGTGGCATGCCACTAAATGTGGACGAGACCACACTTTCTTTGCAAAACTCCACTCTAAGGCAGTGTGTTGCACGGCCACGTGCTGTCGACAGCTCCCTCGCCCCTAGAAACCCATCCCAGGACGTGGCGCCCGCGACCTCGGGCAGTTTGGGGAGCGGGGGGAAGCAGGAGGGCTGGCAGCGGGCAGGCAGCAGGCAGCCTTCCTTAGCAGCCCAGCCAGCAGAAAAATGTGGGGTTTGTTCTCTGGGAAATGCAGCAGCGCTCCAAGAGCAAAAGACAACTCTGGCTCCAAGCTTCTCCCACCCACAGTCATGGAAAAGTGACATGAAATTTCTCAAGCAGACTTTCTGATTAAAGCAAGATCCTTTATGGAGTTTAAATAAAAACCAGCTCTCTTGGCAAGGCGTCGAGAAAGCCTCCCCAAGAGCGGTGCGGAGGGGCTGTCGGGCGGCTGCTGGGGGAGCCAGCGGTCCCGGGCCCAGATCTGAGGGAAGGGGAGGAGGTTGAAAAGAAAAGGGGAGGTTTTGCAATGTCATAAAAATGATTTGCAATGAACATGCTTAATACTTCTGGAATTTCTTGGCATTGTTCAATTAAAAAAAAATAATAAAAAGAAGGAATACGGGTGAACTTCAGAAATGTGATTAATCCTTTAAGACATGATGAGGAGGGGAGCCATGTTTCCACTGGATATTAAAGCCAGATGAAAGTTAACTCTTAACTTGTGAAAAGCTGGCAGCACCTCACGCTCTTCCTCCAACGAAAGTTACTGCTGGAGAGGGGAAGTATGATGGATGTTTTCTCCTCTTTGCTTTTTCTATTTGATCAAGGAATAAAATAGTAAGAGCCACAGAAATGGAAAGAGGTGGAGAAGTGGCGAAAGCCCAGTGTCTGCCTGCCCACATCGCGCATGTTTCTCCGATCAACAAAATATAAACGAGCATCAGGAAAATTAATGTGCGCCTTGGTGGTCTGGATTCATCACAGCCAAATTAAGATCTGGAGCCAAGGCACAGGCTCCAGCAATGCTGGCAGGGATCTGCACACACACACTTACACGAGCACGTGTACGTGCACACACACCCTGAAGGAAAGAAGGGGCCCAGGAGCCTGGAAAAACAGCAGACCCAAGGTCCTGGCACAGCAGAGCCATCTTAAAGATGGAAAATGATGACCAGGGCACCCCCCGGGATGACTGTGGGCTGGGCAGACGGGGACCTCTCACATGCAGCCCCCCAGATGGTGGCTCAGCCCGCATCTCACAGCTGTGGGTGTTGCAGCCCCACAGTAGGGAGCAGGACCTGCAGCTCTTCCTAGCTTCCCCTCAGCCCAGAAGTGAGGCACGAGGAGTGAAACTGTGGACAGAGGGGAAAAGAACAGAGGAAAGGGATCCTGGGGTGGCTGGGGGAGCAAGAACCAGGTGCCTCTGGAGAAGCACAGTGAAACTGGCAGGAGAGAGGGGAAAAGCAGCAGAAGTGGGACAAACTACTTTCTCATATGCCAAGTGTATGAGCGCTTCCTGCCAAACTACTCCTCTAAATTCCTGCTTCCCTGCAGAGAAAAAGACTGATTTATTTGCCAGTGGATTTTGGCCACGGGCAATCTCAACTGCCCTGCTCACCACTGGTATGGGCAGGCACAGCCATCCTTTAGTGCCGATGGGTCAGCCAGAGATGGTGAGGGGTGGTCAGGGTCACCCCTGTCCCCCTCTGTGCATGGGACAAGCTCCCCCACACACATCCTGTTGCATTTGGCCCCAGCACAGCAAAACAGAGGGTGCAGAGCCAAGCTGGGACAACCAGCTTCATCCTGGGGGGTTCAGACAAGCTGCCCCCGAGTGGTGGGGGGACCATGCACGTTCCCCCCCCCCAGCAGGCAGGGTAGGGCAGGGAGGGGTGGAGGAGAGGGTCCATGCCAGGACTTGCCAGGGGATATGCAGCACTTGCCCCTTCAGCTGCCCAGCCAGCAGCAGCCAGGCCCCACATCTAACATGCAATTTGCACCAGAGTCTAACATTCACTGCAGCTGGGAGAAACCACATCCCTTCTCACTGGCTGGGTTTTCCTTCTCATATGGCAGCACCCAGAGTGCCAGACCATGTTCTTGTCCTTAAAAGACACGCCTGACCACAGTGAAGCAAGCCTTCATCTACCAGCCATTGTCCGGGAGGTGCTGCGGACAGACAGACTGAGCACTGCCAATCCCAGCCGTGCTGGGATAACAGGGCTTTTTTTTTCCCTTTTTTTCCCCTTTTTTTGTTTAGGAGGGAGTGCAACCAAAGGCCATTGCTTGTGTCCATCTGCAGCCAGCTCCGAGGCGCGATGGGGTGAGCCGGGGTGCGGGGAGGGTCAGCTCTGCAGCCAACAGGGCTGCTGTCACTGGGGAGGGAAACCAGCTGAATCCCAGGGCTGGGGGCCAAGCAACGAGGCAGGCGAGACAGACCCGATTAAATGAATGGGAGATCATAAATAACTTCGGAGAAGAAGCAATAGTAAATAAAATGATGATCCCCAAAGTAAAAGTTTTCCCTGCCATAGGGAAGGGTGAAAGAGGGAAGAGAGGGAGCCTGAGAAGGGGAATAGGCAGGAATGTGGTCCTCCAGCCTGGGGGCAGGCACCTTCCACATTTTCCCCCTCAGCTGTGACAGCAGCCTAGGGTTATGGCTCTCGCTCCCCATCCAGCCAGCACCGCAGGAGCCCGGGCACTGATGCTGTTACCACCAGATTCCTCCCACCCAGCTGAGACAGGCACAGCCCCACAGACTCCTGCCTACTCACACCCCCCAGCACATCTCCCCCACCATGCCTCAGCCCCACTCCCCTACCCTGGGCCCATCTCACGGTCCTCATGCCACAGCTCTGCTGGCTCACAAAACACCACCTGTGTTTTCCTTCTCTCCCCTCCTCACACCGCCTCTGCCCCTGGGGCCAGAGCCCCCATGCCTGCTCTGCAAATGCTTTTCCAACAGGCAGCCATCCCCTTCCCTCCCTCCCTCTTGCCATTTCTCTGGGGAGTATCAGAGGAGAGGCCCTGGCCAAGGAAAATGAATGGGGCTGTCTTCAGAAAGCAGCTGCAAATTCCTGGGGGATGCCCAGCCCGACCCCGTGCAGGGTCACTGCCCACAAGCACCACACGCTGAGGCCCAGCTTCCCACACGTGCTGCCACAAGGCCAAGGACTGACCTCACCCGTGGCACCGATGGAGGGAACAAGGCAACGAGCCTCCCTTGCCCACAGCGTCCCCAGGACACAGGTACCTGCACTCCCACATCCCTGGCCATGGGACACTGGAATGGGTGGAGTTTCTTTGCTGCACGCCTCATCTATCTTTCTGTTTTGTTTTTAAATGTCATGTCTATCCAGGGCAGGCTTAACGCTGTGTTTGCTACACTGATTTTCCATGCAGGCAGATGAGTGCTGGGAGTTAAACAGCTCTTGCCACCTCTGTGCATCAGCTTTGCTCCAGCCCTGCACTTCAGTTGCCCCTGTGAGCTCCACAAAGACCTCTTGACCTTCCAAGCCTTTGGCTGTTACAGAACCAGCCCTCAGCATCATGTACAAGTCCCTGGTGGAATTACTTGGCCCCACCAGAGCCCACTGCAGCCACGCCTTTTACATACAGCACCTCTACCCAGGAGAGGGGCTGGAGTAGGGCTTGCTAGCAGGATGGCAACTTTGCTGCCTAGAATGAGGCACAGAAATTATCTCTCTCTTCTTTGCAGCTGTCATCCATATAAAGGCTTAAGGCCGGGCTTGGAAAAGCAGGAATACTCCTGTTTTATCCATACAAGCTGTCCCAGACTGCAGTGCTGCCCCGGGGCCTGCAGTGCTGATGTTGTGCACCACGGTCAGGCCAGCAGTGATCAGCAGGTGCGACCTGCAGTGACCTGCACTGACATGCCACAGGCTGCCAAGGTTGTGTGAAGCACCAGGTCAGCTCTAACTGGACTCAAAGATGCCCAAGTAAAGCCTGAAGTGCTGTTCCCTTTGTCACTTTATGAAATCTCTCCCTTCTGCAAATCCCTCCTCCCTCCACCTCCTGGATATACAACAGCTATTTTATCTCTGCTGGAGAAATTAAATGCAAGTTTCAACCAGCTCTCTGAGCCAGGGGGCAGAGAGATGGACTCGGCGTCACTGTGCTGCAGATGAGAGGAGGAGGTACCAGTCCCAGGGCTACTGCTGTGGCTGCCAGCACTGCAGCGATGGTTATCTGCCTGCTGACTGTCAGCAAAGCACAGCGAGGCCCCAGGGGACTGGGCACACAGCGCCTGGGGCACTCCAGATTGTTTCCTTCAAAAAAGGCAAAAAGAAAGGAGAGGAAATAGCCTAAAAGTTGGCCAGACGATGTTACCCACACTCCTCGAAACCTAGCAAGTCTCTTCTTCCCATGACTCCAGGTCCTCTTCCAAAATAAATCTAAGCCTTGAAAATACTTCCATCGTGCCCCCCCCAACCCCCACCGCTTTCATTCACATTCCAGTTTCACTTTTCCCCTGCCACCCCAAAATATTTTTTGGATGGAACTAAGACTTTCAGAGGGTTTTCTTTCAGCCCTGAAGGTTATCTGGAGGAGATATATCAACTGCAATGCTGACCTGCCAGGCGCTTTCCTCCCACTCCCAGGGCCATGGTCACCACTGAATCAGCTCCGAGCAAGGTCTGGAGCAGGAGACAGAGCCTGGGGCACACCTGCTACCACAGCTTTCAAACTCGGTCCCACCACCAACTGGTGCTCCCTGTTATTTCAGACCATTGCAACGCCACTGTTGCGAGCAGCCTTCAGCTCATGAACATGAGACTGCATTATTTGAAACCCCTCCAGAAGGTTTTCCTCCTACACCTTCAGTTTCACATCTTTATTGGGATGCCTTCTCTCTCTCTTCACTCACTGACTGCTAAATCTTCCCCACCTGGGTGCTCTCTATCACCTAAGGCTGTCTAGGTGTGTGGGATACAGCCTCTGCCATCCCCAGTTCCCCCTGAGGACAAGGGACTCATGCAGCGCAGTGCAGCGCAGCACAGGGGTTTTCCACAATGGATTAGTTGCTTGCTCATCCAACCTCTGGCTCCAGTTTTGTGAGCTCCACTGAATGGTGCTCCTGACTTCCTCTCAGAAGTGCATTTGCCAGGACAGGGACCACAGCAATGGCCAAATCCTTCTCTTTTGCACACACACCCCCAGCAGGTGAAGGTGATTTGGCTCCTGGAGAGGGCTGATGCTCTACTCAGTTGTGGCTTTGATTTGGCCTGAAGGACATGGTGGGGCCTTCTGGTGCTTTAGGACCTGTCTCCCATGCACCACTGATGCTAGACCAAAGCAGACAGATAGGTCAGACATACTTTTCCCAGGAGAGATAGAGCTGGTGGCGGCTGGTTGGAGTGCGAGTAAAAAAAGAAGAGGGGATCAGCTAAGCAGGAACTGATCAGGCAGAGGAGCTGTGCACACCCTGCTCTCCTAAATGCAAACCATGCCCTTGGTAATCCCATCCACCTCTCCCCTCCTCTCCCCTCTATCAGGCCACCAGCACACACAGCCCCCTTTCTGCTCTGGAATGTGTTCTCCGAAACTTAATCTCAGCATGGGGCTCAGGCCAAATCCCCCGACAGATTCGGCCCCGTGACAACCCCCTCCCACCCCGCCTCAGAGTTCAGCAACTCTCTCCTTGCTTTCCCCAGCCTCCTCCTCCTCCCACCCAGCCTGGCCTAAACATTTCACTGCTGATTAATGTATCAGTGACAAGCCAATAGTTCTTAGCTTTAAAGCAAAGTCAGGCCCCACTTTGCACAAACATTTTCTCTTCTTCATTTTCTTAAGACTTAGCCCCAAGCTCCCTTTTGCTGGGAAAGATGAAGCCCTTTCTACGCTCAGGGACTGTCACTTCAAGGCAGTGGAAACCTCCTCTGCACACACTTGCTCCACCAAACACTGTGTGGGTTTCTGAGAATGTGGGGCTCTCCACTGCTCTTTCTCCAGTGCATCCAAATACAGCACTTTCTGGCCAAATACACACAACATCTGGCCAAAACCGGGCACTTGTAAGAGGAGTTGCCCACCTAAGACACCTCTGGCCACGCACATGTCTCCAAGTGCCAGAGGGCAGCAGTGAGGAGCATGTAAACTCGGGTAGGAGCCGGGTCCCTCACTCAAGAGTTGTGTCTCAGGAAGGCAGTAAAACTTAGCACACACTGACCCTGTGCTGGCAGCAGTCTTGCAGCAGCCTCGGCAACAGTTTGGCCATCAGCACCAGCAGGTACTATTTGTAAACTCAATCAGTAAGCCAGGAACCAGAGAAGGCAGCCTGACTGTCAGGAAACCAACCAGGCACACAAACCCCATAGCTCGGGTATTCCCTGGTCTTGCAGAAACTTTTCCCTGCAGGACAGGTCTGCAGCCTACCACACAGGAGGAGGACAGCTTGGGTCAGGCTGGGCCACAACATGTCAGCCAGTCCTTGATCAAAAATGCTACAAAATGGCCTACACCAAAGGAGTCATCCCTTGATGCCAGCATGAACAAGCCAGAATGCTTGAGCCTCTCAAGATGTGTGAGTGAGGGCCCAAGCAAAGCAAGGGCTGGCATAGAACTAAAGCTACTCACTAGCTAAGGTGACCACTGCAGGGACACTGGCAATGACTCCTTCGGGCACACGAGCGATGCACTGGTATCGCCCCACGGTGCGGTTGTTGAGAGCCGTGATGACGAGCTTCCCTCGCTCCACGTGGATACCCAGCACCTCGTCTGATCCAGCCAGCTCCTTCCCGTTCAGTCTCCAGGTGAGGTTCACTCGGGGTGGGTCCACCACACACCCCAGGCTGACTGGGCCCCCAAGTTTTTGGACAATGGAAGCAGGCTGCACCGTGACCTGCAGAGATTCACCTGCACAGAGGGGAAAAATGGTAATAAGAAAGCTGTGTGAGACTCAGCAATAAGAAGGACAGAGAAAAAAGCTGCAGTGCTGTACATTTTGCATTCCACATCGCCTCTCCTTGTGCTGCACCTTCCCCTTGATTCCTCACACACTCACCCGAATGTTTGGAGATGTACATCAGCCCCATTTCTTTTTGACACTGCCAGAGAGAATTGTCCCACTCCAAATGTATCTCCTCCTCTGGAGGAGGGTTTGAACCGAGACCTTTGGTCAAGGCTACTCAGCGAACAGCAGAGAGAGAAAACCACTTTGTACTTGAGGCACGGCTACGCGAAACAGCATCAAGGCAAACCAAAAAGGGTCAGAACAGACACTCACTCAGTTTGGCAAAACAGCTGGCGGCCGCAAGCACGAGGCAAGGGATGGGGGACATGGGCCTCTTCCTTCCACGTGTCATTGCCATCCCATGCAGTGTGACCTGGGGCGCCCAGGGAAGGGTCCCATAAGCTGCCTCAGGGGATGCAGTGGACGTGCGGCAGCGGATTCCTGCGGATGACAACAGACATGATGGATGAAACCCTCAGGCTTCCCTCTCCTTTCCAGCCCTGCCTGGCTTCTCCACCAACATCCCTAAACTGCCACAGATGTACTGAGCCAGTGGCCTGAGGAGGCTACAGACACTGATGCAAGCATTTCTCTTCTCCAGCCTCTCCCCCAGGAATGGCTGGGAGTCTCCCAAGACATCCCATCCTCGGCCCTCAGTACACGAGGGCACACAGACACAGACTCCCCTTCCCCATTTCATACTTGGCACACTGAATGACAGTGATGCACACCAGGCAATTTTCAGGAGCAAACCACAAACATTTCCAACAAAGTGTCACTGAAGACATCCACTGAGTGTTGCTGCCACTTCTTGGCTATGTCTGGAATATATTCTATTTTGAACACTAAAGTAAATGAGCAGTACAAGTCCATTCTAACTAAGAGACTCAACCTACGAAAATACTTCAGATTAACGGTTCTGCCGGAAACACACCAGCTATTTTGAGTCTACACAAACCACCAGGTTCATATTTGAAAGCATCAACTAGCCTCAAAAAACTAGAAACATAAGGCCACCTATCACAACCCAGGTTGCTGTGAAGAGCTGCACACTGCAGCAGCTGCTTTGGAGACTCATGAACAAACACTAAAGCAGACAAGCCAGGTCAGGGGGATTAAAGACCTCAGTAGCTAACCCCAAGAGACACCTCAGATGTCAGACTGAATTCATCTTTAATCAAAGGCAACAGGCTGAAGTCAAGAGGAGATTTCCCTCTATTGCCATCGTAATGCAGCTACAGGATTTTAAGCTCCCTTCAGCTGCAGCACTAGGATGACCTGCAAGTCTTAAGGCACTGCAGAATTCCTCCTGTGGTATGTCTACAGGGAAGAAGCCCAAGACCAAACCCAAGGCAGCCACGGCAGCCAGCCCAAGCAGCAGTTATACTGCTCAGCAGTCAGCTCATTAGCCAATCACCACCCTCAAGAGCACCTGACTCTGCATGGTGGTATTTCCTACTTCCACCATGGTCATTGCTTGAGCCATCACCTGTTTGAACATGTGCTCTCCATAACCATCTCAGTCAAAAAGAGGGCACAAGTCCCTTCAAGCATAACACCCAAAATTAAACCTCCTAACTCCTGAAGTAAGGACTGACAAAAACTCTCCCTGAGAGGCTCAGTGAGCTGTTCAAGGCAAGGCTGATTACTGCTAGCAAGGAACCACAGCATTTGGGGAAGTATCACCAAGCTACTCTCAAATGACTTTGCTTGGCCTTTGGTGACAGCAAAGCTGCAAGAGTGTAGCACAGGGCAATGTCCATGGCCAGCCATGCTGAGGTCCACATCGTGACAGCAAGAATCCAGCAAGCTGGCTTGCATGCATCTCTGCAAATTGGGCTGTCCCTCTGACAGCCTCACAAGCTGTCCCTTTTCCCCCCACCATGTTCCAGAGCCCTGCTTGAAGGAGAAGTCATGGAAGAGACATTCATATAAAGTTGAGAAGAGAGAAGAAAAGCCTCCTCTGAGCTGGTGATGTCGAAAGGAAAAAACACCAAGTGAAGCGACGCGCTGCTGGAGTTTTGCAAAGGCCACGAAGAGCATCTTTATATGGCCCTTTGCAGGCCAGGATGAGTTCAGTGCACTGGCTGGCCCAGTAAGCTCCACACAAGGCAGCTCTTTCCAGGAGTTACATAGTCACGGATCAAGTGGCTGTGACGCCAAGATGACAAGCCCTGCTGAGAGGCAGGGTAAATTAAGTCAAGCTTGGCATGGCCCAATGTGGCTTCCAGGCATCCAGGAGCATGGCCAGAGCTCAGACGCTGGGCATATCCTGAAGGCACCCAGAGAGACCAGCTAGGCCATACTCCAGCTACTGCAGGCCACAGCGCCATTACACGTGAAAATCCCTGTGGGTAACCTCCACTGCCAAAGAGACAAGACAGCAACTTCCCTCCCGCACACCTCATCCTTCTTGGTATTCACTCTTCTCACCTGAGAAGACTCTCAACATTTCCCCCACCAACCAGCACATAGTGTCCTACAAGATACTTCAGTGATTGACGTGGAGACCCATCTGAGTTGCTTAAGTTTATTTCTCCATGTAAGACAGCCACCAAAGCACCCTTCATTAGGCCACAGCCACTATGGCAAGTCACCACTGATGATGGCTGTAACGTGCCCATACCACTGGTATGTCTGTCCATATACCAGAACGCGCAGTGTCGACACCACTGCTGATGCACAAGTTAACATCCCACTAATTACACTCATCTAGAAAAGACTTTGAGTTAGTTTAGGCTTAAAAACACCTCACATTCTAAGGTTTCCCTGGAGACTGAAAGCCTTACACTGATGTAGAAGAAACATCTTGGGGTAGGACCCACTGTCTGGTCCCTCAGTGCTGGAAGCCTATGGAGCAAAGCTGACTCATCCCCCCTATCTGGATGGGTTTGGCAGCAGGATGGAAAAATGTTGGACGGAAAGGAGTTGCTCCTTGGAGCCCAGGCTGAGGGAGGGGGTAGGCAAAGACGTTCCCAACCAGACCTCCCTGCAGCTCTGCGTCGCACAGAGCCTCTGGCCAGAAGGGCAAAGCCAAAGGCGCAGAACTGAGCAGGAGCCCCTTCGTGAGCTAGGACCACCCAGGCACATCGATGCAATGACTGAGCTGGCTGCCCCCAGGTCTGTGAAAAGATGAAGAGCAATACATGGGGAGAAAAAAAAGGGGAGCTCAAAAAATTTGGCCAAGGCACTGGGCAGATTGAACAGTATTGAGCAGAGAGTGAGGAGGGAAGGTGTGCTGCAACAAGTGTATGGTACCTCCCCAAACCTCCAGGCAAGGGTACGAGCTCTGAACAGGGACATGTGGCCATTTCTTTCACAGCTGAGTGAAGTACAAAAAGTAAATGGCCAGCATAAAAATAATGAGGAAAATGAATGAAAACATCAATTCCAAAAGAACTATTAGGATCCAGGGCCAGATTTTGAAATTCTCAGCTTCCACAATTGAAGCCAGATTTTCAAAAGCATTCAGTTCTTGACATGCTGAGCTCTCCTGAATAGGCAACCAACTTATTTCGATGCCTAAATGGGAGCTGACCTCTTTTGAAAATGCTGCCCTT
The DNA here is from genome assembly GCA_013397725.1 of Rhagologus leucostigma. Taxonomy (NCBI): domain Eukaryota; kingdom Metazoa; phylum Chordata; class Aves; order Passeriformes; genus Rhagologus; species Rhagologus leucostigma. The sequence goes on along the minus strand of VZTD01003142.1, from coordinate 708,541 downwards.
AAGCAGCCTGCAATAGCGCAAAGCAAGGAACTTTATTAATCAGGCAGCTTTCGATCTGCCTCATGTCCCTGCCAGCAGCACCAGAGCGGACTGCAGTGGGAGAGGCAGCAGAGGCGGGGAGTGGAGGAGGCCCAAGCACTCCAGTTGACTCCCCAGAGGTGGTGGTCCCAGGCAGGGGCTGCAGGGCTCCTGCATGACAGCGTCCTGCTCTGCTCCCTCCCCACCCCAAGGCAGGTACCCTGCGAGGTGCCCCTGGCTGCCAACACTTCTGCAGCCACCAACGACACCAGCCTTGACAGCTCCTGCTTAATTGCTATCTAGGAAAAGAAGGAGTTAAAGTAACTTAAAGACCTTCAAGAGGGAGGGTAAACAAAAAAATTATTTGTTTATTTATTTTAAATTCTTTCCTGCCAGGTTAAAATAACAATTTCCTGCCGGTGGAGCTCTAAGTCTCTCTCAGACAGCCCAGTAAATCAAAGGAGGGGCCATTAAGAGAACAAAATTAACGAGAGCTTCATCAGCTAAGGAGGGGTGGTGGGGGTGTAAAATCTGTCGGCTCGGCTTCCCACCACACACCTAACCCTGCCTGCAGCCCCAGCTGTGCCGCGGCGATGGAGGGCACTGCAAAGGCAGCGGAGCGAGAAAGGAAAACCAGAGGTGAAGATATAAAAGGGAAGAAAGGCCCGCGCCTGTGCCGGGGGGGTGACAAAGCTCGAAAGGAAAAGGGGATTTGAATTAAGCACAGGCAGCAGGAGAGGTGTTTGCTGATTAGAAGCTGAAGGTTTTACTGAGGAAATGCTGCTCGCAGCCCCAAGCCCCCTCCTGCTTAACAAGGGCCAGCCAAGCAGCCCTCGTTACTGCCACACTGCCTGTAATTTACAAGGTTCCCAAATAGGAACCAGCCTGTGCCCCAGCTCCGGGGCAGCATCCCTGCACCACACATCCCAGCTCCGCCGGCAGGCTGCAGGAATGCACAGGCAGACCCGGGGCTGGGAAAGTCACCGATGCACACGGCAGTGGTCTGGGGCTGGGTAAGGCAGAACAGACCTTGGGCACCTCTTCCTGCAAGGGATGAACTGTGGGAAGGAGTAGGGACTGCTTTGCACCGAGCGAAAGGCTGCAGCAGCTTCAGTCCAGCTACCAGCTGGGGACACTCTGGGTGACTCTGGAGAATCCACTGCAGCTGCTCTCTGTTTCCAGCAAGTCAAGTAGGGACAATGATACTCCCAGCTCTCTGATTCATACATTGAGACCTTAGCTTTTCAGAAAAGGCAATGTCTTACACAGTACTATGAGCCAATTTTACTTGTAATCATTGGTTTTTAATACAAGACAGTATTTTTTTCCCCCCATAAAGCACAAACCACTGAAAAACAAAATGTGAAAGAGAAAAGAGCAACAGTACCTTTTGTTTTACAAATTGAAGAATCTGAGGGCTAGAAGAGGAAGCCAACCTGGCCCAAGGTCATACAGTAAAGCAGTGACAGGCAGGTTCGGAAATCAAAAGCTCTCTGACTGAGACCTCTACCCCATCAAGCAAGCTGCTCTTGGATCCCAAATCTTTTCCATCCCACTTGAAAAATCACACTGTACAACTCTATAATCCTCTAGCTGCAAAAATACTGTCCAGGTGACATACCTGAGCAGGTCAGCGGCAAAGTCCCCACACGATTCCTGGGCATGGACAGCAATGTGGGCATGCCTGATTGCTTCTCCCTAACCCATCAAACAGTAACATCCCGCAGGGCAAAATTAACCTCTACCCAACCCCTGTCCCCATTTCAAAGTATTAATTTCACACTGTTAAGTTACGCTCATTTTCTCTGAAGGGGTTTGGAAAAGGACAGGTTAGTGCAGGACAGAAGCTCCCCATCCCACCTAAGACCATGGGCAGCTGATGGGGATGGGTGTGCAGGTGCCATAGGGAGTGGCAGCATCCCAAATGGGAAGCAGCTGGTATCAGGAGAGGGCAGAAAGGCAGAACCCAATGTTACACCACTAAGTTGGAAGTCAAGGAGGCAGCACAGCATATGTGGAAACAGGCAGAAAAGCTTCCCTGTTTTTCCCTCTGTAGCACTGAGAGCTGCTGATTTCAGAGCGCATTAGCTCTTTTAAGATAGCCCTTGACTAACTGTATGAGGAGGTCCCCTCCTCCCTTTTTAAAAGTGATTAGGCAAAAAAGACTCTCTTACTGCCTGCTTGTGAGCTCAGAGAGTCCATCAAAAAGCCACAACAGAGAAAGCCTGGAATAAATTCATGCTCACAGTCAGAAGGAAAATATCCAGAGTAAAACCTGGCATGGCACAACCACCATAGATCAGTGAGTTTGCCTACAAACTGCAACTGAGTGACCCTAAAGAACCACAGTTTTAATTCAAGCAAGTCCTGAGCAACAGACACCTCTTTTAAAAATAAACTAAACTTGCAAGTAAAACATCTCTTTTCCTTGAACAGAACTGCTCATGCAAACCAAACCAGCAACAAACCAAACATGCAACAATCTTTGTAACTTTTTTCTGTCTTCCTCAAGATGAAGCTACTTCCCTGAGCAGTTCCTTTCCACAACAGCCTGCAGCCTTACCAGGGAGAGGACTGGGCATGCTGGCTTCGAATTAGCAACAAGATGCAAAGCCTTCTCAGAGCCTGTCTGACTTTTGCTCATATCCCTGAGGATCCAATGCCTGCAGTTTCTGGCACCTCTCCATCCAACAGCTCCTCTGAACTGAGCGCCACTTTCCAGCTGGCATTGATCAGGATGACTTTGCTGAGCCCCAGCAAACCCCTCCACGTTGGCATTTTGTCAGCCAGCAAGTGTGAGGCCGCTTGAAGAACGAAATGCTACCCTCATACCCACCACGGGCTCCTCAGTGTCACCATGGCAGAGGCACCGTGAGTGTGGCTCGCCTGGGGCGCTGCCTGTGGCACGGTGGTCCCAGCGTGGTTGGACCTGCCAGCCTGGGACAGCCCTAGTGCAGGCAGGCCAGGGATGCAAGGATGGCCTTGCCCCACAGGATACACGTCCTTTTTTCCACAGTTATCAGGAGAGGAGCCCTGTGCTAAAACAGAGTATACACACTGGCTTTTGCTGCCCCTTGGTGTGCCCCGAAAGCAGCTCCAGTCCTTGAAAAGACAAGGCTAAAGCGTAAGAAAAAAAGAAAACCCACGTCCTTTCTTCAATATCATGCTCCCCCCATGCCCTAGACACTTAATTTCCCTCCTTCCCCCCCCC